>JAEIFM010000155.1:455000-877500 GCA_018901885.1 Zaprionus kolodkinae | reverse complement strand
AGGCACGTCCAGATGCATGTGCACTTCCTGTACACTGCACCGAGATCCTGCTACCGTTCGCTACCCGCGAATATTGAATAACCAGCAGCCCGAGTGGGACAGTTCCGCTTCCTCTTCCCCATTCCCCCTCCCTGCCAACTCTTCCTCTTTTAACCCATAGATATTTTAGAAATTTCTTAAATATGCATAAACTGCGCCTCGTCCGAAATGGTGCAAACGAAAAAGAGCTGCAAAAAAAAAAAAACAAAACAAAATGCAT
Organism: Zaprionus kolodkinae; assembly: GCA_018901885.1. Lineage (NCBI taxonomy): Eukaryota > Metazoa > Arthropoda > Insecta > Diptera > Drosophilidae > Zaprionus > Zaprionus kolodkinae. Next base: position 877,241 of record JAEIFM010000155.1, on the reverse strand, counting down.
TAACCCCTAATAAACCGGAACTAATAGAAAAGAGAGAGGAGAGAGGAGAGGAGAGGAGAGAGAGGAGAGTGTAGAGGAGAGTAGAGAGTGCAGTATAAAAAAAAAGGTCGTAGACAATTTTTTATAGGCATTTGACATGGATCACACGGGCATTTTTTATGCATACTCTATCTCGCTTTCCCCTCCCTTTCTCTGTCCATCTTCCGTTTCATTTCATTAGTTGACTATAATTTATTAATTTACATGCGTCCTTTGCATACGCGCATCGCGTATGCCACAAGGGTTAGCGGGTTACGGGTTCAGGGTACCCCCTGGATAGGGCAGGACAGGGCCGGGTTAGGGGTACCGCCGCATCTTCAGGGTAACTTTTATTGGCAGACCTCGATGATGTGCTCGATGACCCGCGATTCAAAATACCGCGACATCCTCAACCAATTTCGCACCCCTGGGTTAGGTAGATGCTACGGATAGATAGATAGATATATGTAGAGGGAGAGAGGGAGAGAGTACAAAAAATTACAATCACTGCCAGAGGGTTTCGAGGGGCTGTGTGTGTGATTGCTGCATTGTTTATCTATACATGATGCATGGACTCTCGTCTCGTGTATTCAAATGTAGCCAGTATCGTAGCTCTCTCTGCCAGTCGTCATGCCGGTTCCTGGCCCTTTCCTGTCTGACCCCCTTCCTGACCAATTTAAAACAAATCACAGCAAGCTTGGGAATGAGAAATGTGAAAGTTTTTCAAAATGGAATTGTATCGAACTGCGTAATAAGATACTTTTGGGAAGAAAGACAGATAAAAAAGTAGAAGAAAACTGAATTGAAAATTAAAGAAAATTTTTTTTGGATTAGACGTTTTTTTTTAGCAAAGTTTCCATAACTCTAATATGGCCAAAAATCACTTGTTTTTAATCTGAGAAGGCTTTTTTAACTCGGCATTGTACCTCCAAGGTTGTCTCTCCACTCTCACATCGCTTTAGTGAAAAATATGAATATTTTTTATCGTTTTTTAACTCTAAAATGGCCAAAAATCATTTGTTAATACTCAGGGAAGTCTTTTTAATCTCCGTATTTGAACTTCAATGATTCCACATTTCAATTTTGTCGATTTGGAAACATCGATTTTTTTCGACTTTTTCCATCCAACCCCCTTACAAAAATTTCGAAAATTTTCAAACATTTGACATATTGATTTTTTGCTTAAAATCAAATAAGATATTCAAAATTAGCATACAAATCCAATCCGCGGGTAATTTGGATAAAAAACGTAGATAATATGCAAATTTTTCGATTTTCCAGGGTTGTCTCTGCACTCTCACATCGATATTAGTGAAAAATATGGATCGTTTTTTAACTCTCATTTGGCCAAAAATCATTTGTTTATACTCGGGGAAGACTTTTTGATCTTGTTGTTGTACCTTGATTGATTCTACATTTCAATTTTATTGATTTGGGAACTTCGATTTTTTTCGACTTTTTCCATCCAACCCCCTTACAAAAATTTCGAAAATTTCCAAAAATTTGACATATTAGTTTTTTGCTTAAAATCAAATAAGATATTCAGAATTAGCTTAAAAATCTAATCCGCAGCTAATTCGGATAAAAAATGTGGATAATATGCAACTTTTTCGACTTTCCAGGGTTGTCTCTCCATTCTCACATCGATATTTGTGTAAAATATAGATATTTTTGATCGTTTTTTAACTCTCATATGGCCAAAAATCATTTGTTTATACTCGGAGAAGACTTTTTGATCTCGGTATTGTACCTGAATTTATTCTACATTTCAATTTTATCGATTTTGGAACTTAGATTTTTTTCGACTTTTTCCATCCAACCCCCTTTCAAAAATTTCGAAAATTTTCAAAAATTTGACACACTCATTTTTTGCATAAAATCAAATAAGATATTCAGAATTGGCATAAAAATCCAATCCGCGGATGATTCGGATCAAAAACGTAGATAATATGCAACTTTTTCGACTTTCCAGGGTTGTCTCTCCATGCTCACATCGATATTTGTGTAAAATATAGATATTTTTGATCGTTTTTTAACTCTCATATGGCCAAAAATCATTTGTTTATACTCGGAGAAGACTTTTTTGATCTCGGTATTGTACCTGAATTTATTCTACATTTCAATTTTATCGATTTTGGAACTTAGATTTTTTTCGACTTTTTCCATCCAACCCCCTTACAAAAATTTCGAAAATTTTCAAAAATTTGACATACTCATTTTTTTCTTAACATCAAATAAGATATTCGTAATTAGCTTAAAAATCCAATCCGCAGCTGATTCGGATAAAAAATGTGGATAATATGCAACTTTTTCGATTTTCCAGGGTTGTCTCTCCACTCTCACATCGATATTTTAAGAGAATTCTACTATACAATACTATATGAGCTACAACTTATTTTCTAGTATACGTTTTTCTTCTGTCTTCCTTTTCTATTTGGATTTTACTTTCATTTCCTTTTCCCTTTCCTTTCTTCCTTTCCCTTCCCTTCTCTCACTTCCTACACTATAATCATCTCCATCTGTGGAAGTTAAGTCCATCATTGCATTCCATTCGGTATCCTTTCTGGCAATTGGTTTGCAATGCACAAATCGATTGACTCGACGGGGATTTCATTAACTGCCTCCGCCACGTTGTCCAGTTTGTTATTATTTTCCCAGTTATTTTTTCTTTTCCAGGGGGCGCAATTAAGGTGTAGATCCGCACAAGGATGTTGCCTTTTTTTTTTGATTTCGCCGGCAATAATAATTAGTTGGACCGACAAAGGACAATGGCCAGTGGATGGATAATGTGGACCTGGACCTGGACCCTGAGCTCAGCAATTTGGCTCATCAACGCACTTCAATCCTCCGCATTCAGCAGCGGCCGCAATGGAATCCAATGAGAACACGCAGATTAGTGACGGATCCCGGAGAGAATCGTTTGGGAAAGAGAGAGGGAGAGAGAGAGAAGGTAGAACCCGCAGGAAGTTTCACTGACCGCAGTCACGATACACGGAAATGAATCGACTGCCAAGTGCAATGTGCCCTGTGTCCCCTGTGTAAGGATCGATGACCCTCAAAACTGACCGCCTGCTGGGCCGCTCTCTCTCGCTTCTCTAACGGTACCAGATGGAGGAGTAGAACCCTGCCTCAAGCAGGTAGCCAGGTAGCGCCCTTAGGCTGAGCCTGAGCCTGAGCCTGTGTGATGTGTTTGTAAACACGTTGAAAATGGAATAATAGATCAAAGACAGATAGACGATAGACGCGATCGGACTGCACAAGCAGGCCAGCACTTGTTGGACAGAGAAGGAGAGGGAGAGAGAGATAGAGAGCGAGCCAGGACTGTGAGAATCACCGGAAATCGCGTTGTCCTACTCCACTGCCCCTGGTCCATTTTCATAATTTCCATGGCATTTGTGGAAATTTGTAACACACATGTTGCTCTTTCCTTTGCAATCAGTACCAGAGAGAGACAGAGAGAGAGAGGGAGTGAGAGAGTGAGAGAATGAGTCCCAGATACCCATCATTCAGTCCAGTCAGTGTGTAGAACTCTCCCACGCCTCAAATCGGACAAGCGAATCACTTGTTCAGACCGTACCAAATGCAATTTAACACCTTGCACTCGCCCTGACATCGATTTCCGTCTATGATAATCCATAGTTATTCTCTGGAATATATAAATATGCATTTCTCTTTAAGAAACAACACTATTATACTCTATATATCGTTTTTTTGTGCAGATCTGAAGCTGAAATTCAGTTTGTAAGGGCAGCTGTTTTTTACTTTGTATACTCTTTCCATATGGAGAAATTTACTAGATATGACCTTAGGTATGCTTTACTCAATTTAAACTTTTAAAATATGCAGATCTTTCGCTGTAGCATACCTAAATTCACTATGTATCTCTTACGCAATTTCCCCTTTTAATATATCATTTTTTTTGACTCCTTCTCGCTTTAGTATTCTGAAATTTAGTCAGCTATTCTATCTACTAGAATTTCCCATAAGTTTCAAACGATCCTCAAGAAATTCCTGCGAAAAAACTACCCAACCCAATCCGAAACTCAACTAATTACACGGATATCTAACAATACCAATGACCTCTCCACCATCTTCTCCCGCTGTGCGGATTTCTAATTTAGCTAGAGTGGAAAAGGGAAAGGGAGCCCGATAGGGGGATGAGTTCAGCCTAGTATCCACCTACTCGATATGGACGGCAACCTTCTGTGGTATCTGCTTTCTAATTTCGTTCCCATTTCACTGTGGACAAAAGCAACAAAAAAAAAACATTTGAGATATGTATAAAAAAAAGAAAAGAAGAATAGAAGAGAAGAAAAGGAAACTTAAGACGCTATGAGCGTTTTTATAGCGGTACCAACATCCTGCCCCATCCTAGCAAAATGGACCAACCGCCGGACGACGCACGTAGAGCAACAAAAAGAAGAGGAGGGAGAGGGAGGAGAAGAGGGAGCAGCAGACGTGGGATGATCGCATCACTTTAGAGGGAACAAATGCCTAGCGGTTTTTTACAAATATCGCACAATGCCCGCTCCGGTTCCCGTTCAGCGAGAGATCTCACTCTCTCTCTCTCTTTCTCCCTCTCTCTCCAACCCATAGCTATTCATTTTCGCACGCCGCTGGTTCCCCTAAAAAATGCACAAAAAAATAAATAAAAAGGAGACGAAGATGAAGATGGAGAAGGGAAAGGCAAGACGAGCTGTGCGGGAGCAGACACGCACATAAGGAAGATCATCATGAAGATGATGATCATCATAATGATCGGTTTTCTATAGCTTATCTGCTTACGCTACCGCTTCGCCTGGTTGCGCATTCGAAATGTGATTGATTTTAATTGGGGACCGACATCAGGACGAGCTGATGTTTGCACCGAAGATGATGAGATTCCCGGGGTACTTCAAACATTCCGTTGCAACGTTTCGATAACATCAGGGGACATCTCAAGAGCGAGAGGGAGAGGAAGAGACAGAGAGAAGGAGAGAAGGAGAGAGGGAGAGAGAGAGGGACAGGCAGAGCTGACACATCTGTTGTCCTGCAAATTGCAAGACTGTCGTAATGTGTGCAAAATCCATTAGATATGTGAGATCTTCTCGATAGGATTAGCCAAGCAGACAGAGAGACGCCCCAGACAGGCAGGCAGACGGACAGAGAGACAGACAGAATGTGCAACTGACAGATACATAGTTGCAGATAGCAGCGGCATGTGCAGCCTGCAAAGAACTTGCAACACGCAACTCATTAGGAGCTCAGATAACCATCGGAAACTCTAGTATATGATAAGATTCAGTGCAAGATCTATAGATCCTATGCTATACCTACATAATTTACGATATATCTTACTATTAATCAAAGATTTCAGTAGTTACAGCTAAATTAAACTCTGATTTAGCCTTTTCTGTCTGTTTGAACACACTGATCTTAGCTATAAGAAAAGCTAGAGATACCAAATTTGGCATGAAGATGCCTGTGTATCCTCGCCAGAATATAAGATTACTACAATGCCTTGCACTACTTTTCATTCACTTGAAAATCATTGAATTCTTATGAGTGTGTTGACATATTTACTTCATAGTTTGTTTCTGCATCAATCACGCTTTAAGGTTTGGCTGTCTGCTCTTTCCACTCAACGTCCAAGTCTCTTGGACTGAGATCATTCGTTTCCCATTCATTTACATGCTCTATAGACGCTTAAGGTAAACCCTCAGCGAGTATTCAAATGCATTCATTCATTCATTTCATGATGAACGTCTTCTTCCACTCCCTACTCCTTCTTCCACTCCCTACTCCTTCCTTTCCCTACTCCTTCCTCTCCCTGCTCCTTCTTCCTCTCACTACTCCTTCTTCCACTCCCCTCTCCCTCTTCCTCTCCCTTTGCATAATGTGGGGGGAGCGCGTGGGCGACAGGTCAGCCTGTTGGAGTCGTCTCTCCTAATTATAATTATTGATCATGGCGAATCGTTAGGAATGAGAATTAGTAATCGCTTTGGAGGAGGCAACTGGCACTGCCACGAGAGAGACAGAGAGAGAGAGAGGAAGGGAAGAGAGGAAGGGGGAACATCATGTGACTGCTGTGAAGAGCACGATTCAACAGTTGCCGCATGCCACTTGCCCCGCGGGGTTTTTGCCACCGCCACCGCCACCGCCAACGCCGTGAGCAATGGAGATTTCCATGGATTTTGGCCAGAAAGTTCAAATTGCTTGAACTTTTTCTCTGGTGTTCCAAATAGACCAGGCTAGGCCAGAGCAGAGCAGACCAAGAGCACAGTCGAGTAGCGCGTCCCAGCTGGACGGCAGGTTGTCCCTTTTTTGGCCAGCATGACCAAGTGGCCAGAGATGTCTGTGCAACCGAAGGTGACCAAGGGCCAGACGTTGCCTCCCTCCCTCTCTCTCTCGCTCTCTCTCTCGCTCTTGCTCTCTCTGTCGCTCCTTTGGGCTACCTTTGCCTCTGTGCTCCGTTGCTAATCAAAAGTCAAAATCTTTGCTTGCTTTCTGGCCACAAAACGTGATGCAGTAGGCAACGCTGACGACGACGACGACGACGACGACGACGACGATGACTTGTTGCCGTTGGTTGCATGCCCCATGCCGCATGGCATTTAGGCGACTCCACAAGCTTGGACAATCAACCAAGTGACTAACTACCAGACAGAGAGACGGAGAGACGAACAGACAGGCAGACCAAGAGACGGAGAGGCAGACGAAGAGACGGATGGAGAGACAGAGAGACGGATAGAGAGAGAGAGATGGATAGAGAGAGAGAGAGAGGAATGGAGAGACAGAGAGACGAACTGGGAGACAGAGCGGAAGACAGAGAGACAGAGAGACGGAGAGACACACAGACAGACAGACAGACAGACAGATAGACAGACAGACAGACAGACAGACAGACAGACAGACAGACAGACAGACAGACAGACAGACAGACAGTCTCTGTTGAACCTAGGCAAACTCTGAGGAGCGTCTGGTCGGACCCAGCGCGACCATTAGCCAAATGGCACAATTGCTTTTATTGGCGCTGCAGAAGCCGCTGCATTGGCCGCTCCCGTTGACAACTCGAGAATTATGAACATTTATTTGGGCTTGTCTGCTGCACCTCCTCCTCCCACAGTGGATCGGCCAGTCGAGACCCGCTCGCCTCCTCCCCTCCCCCTCCTTCGGCGCTCCCAAACAAGTTGTCCGCCTTCCACGTCGTCGTCGTCGTCGTCTTCATCTTTGTCACACTGGTGCGAGATTTCGCACAATGCGGCACAGTGGCTACCAGCAGGCAGGGGAGGAAGGGGGGGAGGAGGGGGAGGAGGGGAGGAGGGGAGGAGGGGAGGAGGGGAGGAGGGGAGGAGGGGAGGAGGGGAGGAGGGGTAGCTTTGCCTCACCTGACCAAGTCGAATGTCATTATGCTCATTATATCTGCACTTTACAGTCCCGCTTAGGCAGCTCGATAGTCGGCAAAAATGATGACATTAATATCTATTAAAAGTATAACCCTATATGGTTGGGTCACAGATCAATGCACAGTGGAAGTGAGCGAAATAGAAGTACAGTGGAACCTGCCTTAAGGAAAACTTAGGGCCAACCCTAATACTACTTACTATAACAGAACAGCTTAGGTGCCTTTTTAGTCTGCAAATAATGTTATTTTGTGCGGAAAAACTAAACCTATATATAATAGTAGCTCATAGATCCATCAGCCATAGATTAAGTTGGAGTGGAAATACAGTAAAATCTCCCTAAACGAACACCCTTACTCTCTCTATCTTGCTCGTTATAACAGCTTTTGCTTAGACCAACACTAAATTGGTTGGGTTTTAGTATTTTTTCCATTGTCTAACACTGCTTTTGTTTAAATCTTTATTCTACACTATTCTGTGTTTGTTCAAGAAAGCTTTTACAGGGAAACTCTTGATTTTAAGGCATAATGTCTTTCATATATCAATTTTTATATACATTTATCCAGTTTAAGTTTATTTAATCTGCTTTCTTTCTTTTTCTATAAAGGGTTTGTTTTTAATTGGTATATCTAAAGTATTCTTTATTTTTTGAGCTCATAATTAATAGAAATATCTCATTTTTTGCCCAAAAAACACTTTGAAATAGACAAGTAGTTGCAATTGGTTCAAAATTGAGCTCCTAACTCACGTAACTCGCTTATAAACCAATGGATTTTCAAGCGGTAAGGCTTGTTGTACAGTACCAAAGCCAGGAAGTAACTCCCCATAGTTTTCACAACAATTAAGACTATTTTTATTCTGTTTTACTCATATTTGCAAATAATATAGGGTATTTTATAGTAGCTCAGACTATTTTTTATGCTTGCAAATGATATTAAATGATAAAATAATTTAGAAAATTAAAATAAATAAAATCTAATAGTTAAAAAAAACGAATTTGAATATTCTTAGTTTGAACTTAAATTATATTACTTATATTTTTAATTAAATTTATATTTGTAATTTTCTTTTTGTTTTAATATCTTTGAGTCGACTGCTCTTAAATAAAATATATTAAAGGTTTGCTATATATATTTATTTATTGACAGTTTACACTCTATATCTGCGCAGCTCATGGCCAAGCTCAAGCTTAGAAGAGAGACAGGCAGAGAGAGAGAGGGAGAGAGAGAGAGAGGGCTGCGGCGCTGTGGCTCTTCAGCGTTAAAGTGGGTCAAAGCACTAAAATGGCACCACGCGAAGATTGTGAAGAGTTGCCACAAGTGCAGCACGCACACACACACACACACTGACACACACACACACACCTGTTGCTTGCAAAAATATTGTGCCACATTTTGGTGCATCTTCAGTTGGGTTCAATGCCGCATGCCGCATGCCGCATGCGGCACGACAGGTTGAGGCTGGCTGGCAGGCAGCACGCCACATGCAAATGTGTCAATAGCTTCAAACTGGACATTTATTGCATTTTGTTTGCCATTTAGTTAACTCGAGTATCGAACCGCGCGAGTATCGAGTACCCGCCGAACATGGAGCATCGATTGCAATCCGTTGCAACTTTGGTTGTTTTTTTTTTTCTTGCTGCTTTTTTTTTTTTTTTGGCTATGCTGCTTGACTTTGGCCGCTCACTCGACGACGACGACGACGCTTGTGGCATGCCCCATGACCGGCTGGGAGGCTGGGAAAAAACTTTGGCAACTCGTGAGTGAATCTGGCATACAATATTTTGACAATTCAAAGGATTCTTCAGGCCGGCAGCAGCGGCAGCTCGCTCACCTTTTGCAGCTGTAGATCGCCTCAGTTCTGCCTCTTCCCCCTCCCTCCCCACTGCTGCCCACCCCCACCCCCACCTGCCTGGCTGCTGCTGCTGCTGCTGCTGCTCATCGTGCTGTATGAGTTGTGAAACCGTTTTGGGACTTGCAACGTCTCCAGCTCCGTCTGCAGCAACTCGCAGCGACTGCCCCGGCGAGAGGTTGTCGATTTGTTGCACAGATTTGCGCACTCGTTGCGCGGTGACTGGCACAAAAAAAATCCTTTGCCTTTTTCTTCACTATTTTTTCTATTCTCTCGTCTTCTCTATTTTTTTTTTTTTTTTTTTTACCATCTATTTTGAAGAATTTGAAAACAATTTGGCAACTTGCAACCGTCTCTTGCCTTGGCACAATAACAGCAGCAGCAGCGGCATCATCATTATGCCAGCTCAAAGCACATATATATATATACATAATATATATATATATATATATATCTGGTATATCTTGGAGCTGTCTGGGCTGCTTCGACAGCAGCTCAACTCATTTACATGTGATGCGCGCTCTTGAAACTCCGCTCAGATCATTCGCAGCTTCAAACATTGCGGGCAGTCATGATTATATCGCAGTTGTTGTTGTGGATGTTGCTGTTGTTGCTGTTGTTGCTGTTGTTGCTGTTGTTGCTGTTGTTGCTGTTGTTGCTGTTGTTGCTGTTGTTGCTGTTGTTGCTGCTGTTGCTGTTGTGCCTAAAACACTCATCATCTTGTCGGACAAACAACCTTGTTGCCGTTGCCGTTGCCATTCGCTGCCTGTGCCACAGCCTGTTTTGGCTGCCCGCCGCCGCTGCCGTTGCCGCTGCCGCCGCCATCCCGAGGCTATCATTGCTTCCTCGTGGCGCTAATGTGGCCGCCACGGCGACTGCTGCTGCTGCTGCTGCCGTGGCTGCTGCTGCTGCTCGATTAAAGCTTGGCGCGGCTGCCGCTTATGACAGCAGATGCACGCTCGCCCGACATGCAACGACAGCAACGTGTGTGCAGCAGCAACAGAGAGAGACAGAGAGATAGAGAGAGAGAGACAGAAAGAGAGAGAGGGACAGAGAGAGAGAGAGACATAACGAAGTGTGGTTGCCCTTACGCAACGTCAGACACGTGTTGCTGCTGCAAATATATCGCACAGCAATCGATAATATCGATTTTCATCAATATAGTTGATTAATGTTGCTTTGCTTCAACTATCGATTGTTCTTAATCGATCAAATTGATATTTACAACATGTTTTCAATTCATCGATTAATGTTGCTTACTATTAATATATTTTTATAATTTATATCGATTGTTTGCCTGCACTATCGATTGTTTTTTCAAGCTTTTACAGCACTGTTAAATAAGAAACATTTAAAAATAAATATAGACTTGTTTTGAAATTCGAAACAAAAGATAATATCGATAAATTTGCTGCAACATCCTCGCTAAAATCGATAGAGCCGTAAGCAGTTTTAACTGTACCTCTTCGCTGTTAGTTAACATTGCCTGCGCGCGTTAGTCGTGCTTTTACTAACAGCAGCACGCTATGTTAACAGACGCTTAACATTTGCGCGTGTACAGTTTGCTTTTACTAACAGCTGCACGTTTTGCGTTAACAGCAGGCTGCTATGTATAAAATTAACAGACTCTGTTAGGTGCGCTGTTATAAAAGGCTGCTGTTACTATGTTAATTATAATATATATAAAGGAGGTGATACATTTATAAGACTGAAAAAATTAAATTAACAAAAATAAAATAAATAAATAATAAAAATACATATATGGTATAAAATATAATTATTTATAAGTCTTATAAAGACCAGTTGATTATTTTGCTACCTTTGCAGGGTATCTGCCAGCCTGGCAATCGGAGTTGCGCGAAATATCTCGACATGAATACAATCTTTTAATGATCGTGTGTAATTTTCAAACATGTCGGGACGGTGAAGTCATGGCACGCCGCAGTTACCGTCGCCAACGACGGCCTACGTCACCTGACCCGAGCTCGACTCGCTGGCAATCACTCACTGTGGGCCAGATGAGAGCGGACAGCGAGAGAGCCACAAGCCAGATGGAGCAGCAGGAGGAGAGAAAGGGAGGGCAGGGGCAGGGGCAGGGAAGAGACAAAGGCGTAGACTTTCGGTTGCATTGCACCTTGAATCTTTGTGCAGCGCCACCGCATCACTCACCCACTAACTGAGGACCAAATGCAACGTGCCCTGGTCGCATTTCGCAAGCAGCAGCAGCAGCAGCAGCAGCAACAACAGCAGCAACTCCAACAACAACAACAACAACAGCAACAACGTTGTTACTCGTTCACATGCCACTCAAGAAGTCGTGGCACTGAATTCCCCAGTAGTACGTCGCATGCCCCACGTACTTTGCATTGCAACTGCAAGTGGAGAAGGCAGCAAGTATGGGGCAGGGGCGGCGGGCAGCAGGCGGAAGGGGGGGGGGGGACCCATGCGAGATGGATTTGAACGTTTTGGGCAATTACAATAGCTCAATTTGTTTGGCACTGCGCTCTGGCAATCGTTTTGCCTTGCTCGCCTTGTCAATTGCCAACAGGCAGGGGCGGCGAGCAGGGGGGGGACACCTTAACCCACAGTTATGTTGGGTCTTTTGGGCAAATACAAGTTATGTTCTACTTGCGCATACTTTTCGTTTTCAATTAGCCAGCGTCAAGAGAGAAAGGCACAAAGAGAATGGCCCGAAGAGGCAGCAGCAGCAGCAGAGGCAGCACTACCAGCAGCAGTGGCAACCCTGCCGTAGAGGAGGAGTAGAAGGTCTCGCGAGGCCTAACGAAGTATGATCGATCAGCTACAGCTTTGCAGGTTGCAAAACACTTGCCAAGTGGGCTGCAGTGATACTGGGCAGGGGGCAGTATTCGAGGGGAACCGGCAGGCAACCTAACCATCCTGTCTGTCTTTCTGTCTGTTTGAACACGCATATTTTAGCTATTTGAAGAGCTACAGTTATCAAATTTGGCAGAAAGCTTCCTGTATATCATGCGCAGTTGAAGCTTAGCCTAAATGCCACGCCCAGCAGTCCCAACTATTCGTATAAATAATTTTTGTTATATTTCTCCTTGTTACGTAGCTCTTTTTGCCTTAAGCTCTTTCTTTCTCTCTCTACTGATCTAGCCCCATTTTCAGCAATGATTTTTTCCTTCCTAGAACCTTATGCTTCTTCCTATAGAAGTATCTCCTACTATCCTTAGCTGTTTCTTCTTTTCTCTAGGGTATTTTAAAGTATTTGCCTAAAGTAATCACTACACTTATTCTTTTTGTGCTATAAATCCCCAAGTTTTGCCATAATCGCTGTAGAACTTCATCTCTTATAGCTCGTGCCCCGCTTAGTTCCAACTCAAGCTCACTTTTCCCTGGCGCCTTGACCAGCCTGTGCCTCCTACTCGCTGTAGTTGTATCTCTTGCTATATTTGTATCAATTTTAGTTGTATCTGTAGCTGTATCTCTCTCTCTCCCTCTCTCTCTCCCTCTCTCTTCTGGCTAATGTCGGGTGTTTAGCATTTTCAATTTACATATTACACGGCAGTCGAAACAAGATTTGTGGCCCAATGGTCGAGGCAAAGCAATTTATTGTGACACGAGGTAATTGCCTGGAGGGGGGAAGGGGAAGGGGAAGCAATCCATGCTCTAGTGATGCCCAATGGCCAATTGATTGTCCCCCCCTTCCCAAAACTAAGCCTCTGGGCTGTTGAGTACGTTAAGTAGTAACTCTGCTGCCTCATAACGATTGATGCGGTCAGTCAAAGCTGAGCAGGAGAAAGAGAGTGAAAGAGAGAGATAGGGAGAGAGAGAGAGAGAGAGAGGGGGGATGAAGAGTTATCCGATCTGGCCACCGCTTGGGGCACGAAGATGCCACGTAGCTAGAACGGGGCGAACTTATTTGGTGTAACAATTATTTCGTGATTTAATTTCGACCTTTAGCGACCAATTTAATCGATCCACACACAGAGAGGGAGAGAGACAGGGAGGGAGGAAGGGAGAGAGGAAGGCAGCTAGAGCAGGCTCCATTGTTGGACAAGTTAGCTGGGAGTGGGCAGCCAGGCAGAGGCAGCTACAACTGTACATTCGATGTGCTGCTGCTGCTGCTGCCACTGCTGCAACTGTTGCTGCTGCTGCTGCTGCATTGTCTCAGCCAGTGGCTCCTCAATCGTGCGCGATATTCTCCGCCAAGCCTACAGCCGCAGGGCACACTGCCAGCAGAAGGTGAGCTGGGGAGGGGGAGGAGGCAGGCTGGGGGGAGGCGGCGACAATCGGCAGCGATTGCCCAGCGTTCGCCAGGGGGCAGCTGCCTAGACACAAAGTTCCCATGCTCGGTCCAGAGTTGCTCCAACTGCTGCTGCTGCTGCTGTTGCAACAACAAGAGGCAACCGCGACAATGTCCCCAGAAGCGTTTCGAGCGAAAATTTAAATTTCGCACCGCAGCAACATCATCATGAGCCCAGCAGCAACAGCAGCAGCGGCAGCAGCAGCGCCAACAACATCATCATCCGCTTTGGTCGACTCTTTGTTTTTGCGGCCTGCCGTCGTTTTGGGGGAGCAGGTCAGGCCAGTCTGCCCAGGGTTGGCAGGGGGTAGGGGGGAAGGTTGGTCTGCCCTGGTCAGCCTCGGCACCGACACGATTGCCGCCGCGTCGCTAATAATTGCCATCGATTTGGATCGCAGCGCTGCTTTTTTTCCTTCTGCTCGTAATTTGTGAAATTGCATAAATCAGCTTTTATTTATTTATACATTTGTTGAGTTGCAGCCAGTTGCCAGTTGCCAGTTTTGCCTGTTGCAAGTTGCCTGTTGCACGTTGCAAGTTGCCTGCTGCAAGTGTTGCTGTTGCTGCCGTGGCTGCTGCTGTTGCTGCTGCTGTCGTGTCGCTTCCTGTGCCAATTCGGTTGCGCTTTCCCATCGCCAGCGCACATTCCCTTTCTGCCTCCCTCTCTCTCCCTCCCAGTCTTTCCCTCTCTCTCCTTCTTCCTCCCTCCCTCTCTCCCCCTCTCTTTTCCACTCTCTTCCGCTCCCCCTTGCGACAATTGATTACTTATTTTCCCAAAATAAATATGCATTGTAAATTGCGCTGTAAAACTCATTTGCCAGCAGCGACGTCGACGTCGACTGCGACTGCGCTGCCTTTGCGGTTATCGAACGACGCTCATCGCTAAACAGCAACAACAGCAACAACAACAACTCTGGCAATGCCAATGCCAGCACTGTCTGACCTGCACCGGCTCTGGCGCTGGCGCTGGCATTGTTATCGTTAATCGATCGATTGCCGTACACGCTACAACAATATGTGGTAAGTTATCGATAGTTGACATGCAGAGTTATCGCCGCAACGAATAAAGCGGTAGCTGGAATAGCTGTGCAGCATAGACAACATATACATATGTATATATATCGATTAGTTTGATATCGATTAATGCAAAACTGTGAGAGTGAGAGATATGTGCGATATATATAGGCAAAATAATATTTAACGATATATCGATAACAGTTATCGATAAAAGTTCGATTAGTTTGATATCGATTAATAAACAATTTCGAGAGTAAGAAAAATGTGCGATATAAATTAGCAAAAGGCAAAATTAGGCGATAAAGCCAAAGTCGATAACTGATATCGATAGAATTCACAAATTGCACACCTTGTACAGTACTGTTTTGTTTTTATCGATAGCTCGCTCATTCGATAAATCAATCAGGCAGCTCTTAGCATGTCTCATTTGCTTCACTTAAGATAATTCGCAGCTTTCCAAAAAGGCGAGTGGGTAGCTCCAAGTAGGCTGCTGCTGCTGTTGCTTCTTCTGCCTGCAATTCTTCTGCTTGCAATTCTTCTACCTTCAATTCTTCTGCCTGCGATTCTTCTGCCTCGCCTGCTCTTGCGAATTGCTGGGAAAATGCGTGAAATCCAATGCCGAATACAATTTGCTTGAAAGCAAGGGGGGCGCCATGAGGCATGAGAGAGGAAAGGGATAGGGGGTTACGTATGGGGGAGGGGGGATTTGCCAACTGGCGAAGGAGGGTTAGGTCAAGTGCGAGGAGCGCAGGCTTGTAGGCGATTTATGAACGTGTAGTCGGAAGTGATTAGATTAGTCCGCTGTCCCAATGCGAGTGTGTCGCTCTCTCACTCTCTTCCTCCCTCTCTCTCTCTTTGTCTCTCTCTCTGTCTCTCTCTCTCTCTCTCCCTCTTTCTCTCGCTCTCTCTCACTCTGTGCGATTGACACGTTCCATGCGCCCCGATTTGCACTGAAAGTTCAGTTGATTGCAACTTGCGGCTGAACGCAGACGCGATTTTCATTCATTCATTCCTCGCCTGCCTGGAAAACCTACTCCCCCTCTCTCCTACACTCTGCTCCTCTCCGCTCCTGCTCCTATCTCTGGCTAGGCAACGTTTGCGGATTGGGAATCGTGTCTGCCAGTGAAATTGAATGAGTTGTGCGCGTGAGCCACGATCACTGGACGATCGAGGCAGGAGGAGCATGAAGCAGGAGGAGGAGGAGGTGGAGCAGAGCCTGACTGCGTAGAGTTGGTGAAGCGGGCACCTGCCTGCAGGCTGGCCACAGTTGTAGGTGCAACCCCCCCTTGCAGTATCCCCTCCCTACCTGCCTGATCATGCTCTGCTTTTGGTAATGAAGAATTATTGTGGCTCATTGTAAATGTCTCTAATTATGGTTCATTAATCAATAAAATTGTTTAGACCGACTCCCGCTGCAGTAGGACCTCCTTTCCCCTCTCCCCTCTCTCCCCTCTCTCTCCGCTAGTAGAGCCTGTTAAAATTATGTTCAAAGTTGAGCACGCCGCTGCCTCGATATATCGACATGTGTTTGGCGTGTATGGCAAGATCGTGATATTTGTAGTGGACACACGTTTGTCTTAGCCAGAGACAGAGCTAGGTAGACCCCCCCCCCTCGCTACTCCCTAGCGGAAGAGAGAGAGAGTGTATGTGTGTGTGGGGGAGTAGTGGGGCTAAGGCAAAGTAATGTAACTAAAGCAAAACTAAACTAAGCCTGAAATTGCGCGCTTCAGTTCCGCTGAACTTTCTTATCGCTCTTTTAATGGCCTAATATGAGTTCTCTACCCACTGTGCGAGCGTGTGTGTGTGTGTGTGTGTGTGTGTGTGTGTGCGTCGTCGTTAAAGCATTGACAATAGCTGCGACCAGCGACGCTTTTGATAATGTGGCCAAGTCGACGACGACGACGCGTCCAGGGCCCAAGTCGACTCTGAGTTGCGCTTCGCTCCGTTGGCTGAATGAAAGTGCCGGTTCCAGTGGTTACAGACCGCGCAGATCGAGGCGACACACACACACGCACACACACACACACACACACATCTGTCCAAAAGTGTACGTCATGCACATTTAGACGACGCCTTCACCCCCTCCTCCCCCGCTGATGACGAGACGAGAACCTTCTCAATGCCTCTAGGGTTGCAACGCTCTTGGCGCTTTACCGGCGTGAAATTGGTTTAACCCACTGGTCACAATTGCACGCACACTCTCACACACACACACACTCGCACACACACACACACATAGTTTGGAGCACATTAACATTAACATTAACTGAGCCGCAAAAGCGACAAGGGCAGCCGACCAGCGCCTTTAGACCCGTACCCAAACCTAGAGCAGCCATACCCAAACCCAAACCCAAACCCAAACCCTAGACGTAGCAAGAGGCACAGACCCCAGAGCAAGTACTGTCCTCCGCTGGCTACGTTATCTTTGTCTCGGTATCTGTACATGTGTTTGTTTTGCTTCCCTTTCCCTCTCTTCCTATCCCCCTCTCTCTTTCTCTCTAAGGCTATGTCCAAGCTCATATGACATACAAGTTAATTTAAGTGGAGTCTAAAAGTCGTTGCACTTGGCCCGACAATCATACCAGATACCACTCACACACACACACTCACACACACTCACAGCCATGAATACTACTACTCATAGGGCACTCACATGTAGTACTCATCTAGCCATCGTTGCGATTATGAGTTAATTGAGCTACATTAGAGAGAAACGAAGAGACGCAGAGATAGTCGTGGTGACTTTAAGATAGAACCGCCAGATAAGGTAGACAGAGAGAAGAACTTTGCAGGCAAGTGGAAATAGACGAATTACAGTTAGAGAGAGAGAGAGGGAAAGGGAGAGAGAGAGGAAGTACTCTTTGGGAAGCTTGAGATCTTGAGGTCTTAGGAAACCCTTAAGTTTTATAGGATGAAATGCATCTATCAATAACGAAAAGAGAAACGTTACCTTCAACAGGTTGATGGGTTAAGACCTCGGTAGCTTAAGGCAGACAGAGAGACAGACGAATGGGAAGATGGAGGGACAGACGGAGAGATAGACAGACAGACGTGAAGAAGGATAGACAGGAGGACAGGCAGGCTGATGAAGGGACAGCGAGATAGAGGGCAACGCAAAGGAATAGACAGACATACGTATTGATAGACGAAGAGGCAGACAGACAGACAGGCAGACGAACAGGCAGAGAGACATACAGAAGGATGGACAGTCAAGGAGACGGACAGACAACATACAGGGAGATAAACCTACAGTTAGATCGACAGACTGGGCTAGGACATAGCAGGTTTGACCCACCGCTAGAGAGACTAGGCTAGGACCTGGCTAGTTAGACTGCCCCGACGATGCTAATTAAACAGTATATATGCAGATAAACTTCTGTCCGAGCAATATATACCCTTTATCAGGAGCAAAGTAATGCCCAACTAGCGAATACCCTGCAAGTGCTTCGAACCAGTCTGATGGTCTGCTGCGCCTTATCCCGTTTGCTTGCATACACCTTGACTGGCGTCTTATCGGCCCGTGGGCATCTGCTGAATGGTTTAGACCTGCTCTCTCTTCCCCCTCTCTCTCTCCCCCTCTCTGGCTAGCTGTTCTCCCCCCTCTGTAAGGGGTATGCGCTTAGATGCGCCTGGTCGCCGATGCGACGTTTAATTTCATTTCGCCTGCCTGCGTCTTGCGCAGATTTCCAAGTGATTTTTTAATAATTGTTGTTGTTGTCGTTGTTGTTGCTGTGACTGCTGCTGCTGTTGCTGTTGCTGCTTGTTGTTGTTGTTGTTGTTGTCATCATCATCAGGCGATTAAACGAGCCAGCGGCAGCAACTGTAGCAACAACAACAACAACAGCAGCAACTTGAATAACAATGGAAACGACAACACAGCAGCGTCACCCACAACGGAGACAGCAATAAAACTAACAACAGCAGCAGCAGCAACAACAACAACAGCAGCAGCAACCACAGCAATAATAATAAGAAATATTTCTAAACAGTTAGTTACATTAAGAGCCGCAATGAAAACAGTAACTCACTTGTAAAGAAATAATTTGACTCGCACTTGGACTTTAATTTGCCTCGAAAATGCCGCCGTGCCACATGTGGTGCCACCAGCAGCAACAGCAGCAGCAGCAGCAGCAGCAGCAACAGTTGTAGTTGTGTGTGTGTCTATAGGGCATAACGTCCCACTGTGCGGGGAGTGTGGGTTGGTTGGGGCAGGGTAGCGGACCTGGGCACTCCAATGTGGAGCCACATGAGAGCGTCTTCGTTTGTCTTTGCGAGGTTCCGATCTTTTGATGATAATCAGCAGCAGCAGCAGCAGAGGCAGTGGCAGCAGCAGCAGTGGCTGTGGCAGCAACAGTTGCTCTGGCTGTGGCTGCGGCTTCTGCTGTCCCGCCGTTTGTGGGCAGCAAGCGTGGAAACAGTTTGGGAAATCACATGCGACATTTGCTCAGTAGTTGCAGCCGGCAGCCGACCAGGGCCAGCCAGGGAGGTGGTAATCTTCAGCTGCAGCAGCAGCAGCAGCAACAGCAGCAGCTACTACACATTGCCATGCACGATTTGGGCACCCAGACCACCCTCCCCTCCTGCCACCCCTCCTCCTCTCGCACTCCCACGGTCGTTTATTCATTGGCCCCGTTACATGGCAGCCATTTGGCGACAGTTTCGCCTCGGCTACAGTGGCTGCTGCTGCTCCAGTGGCTGCTCCGTTGGCGACAATTTGCTTAAAAAATAAATCACGAAAAGCCACAGCGAGAGAGAGCAGGAAAAGCGACGAAGATCAGGGAAGCAACGAGAGTTGCACCACAATAAAGTGCCCAGCGAGCGATATTAATAATGCCTGCCCAGCGAGAGAGCAGGAAGAAAGGAGAAGGAAGGCAGGAAAGAGAAAGAAGGAAAAGGAAGGTGCCAAGCTTTGGCAAAGGGATCTAAGAATGCTCATGGCTCTGAGGGCCTCTAGTTTAGAGCCCTTTCTAGATTTTAGAACCCCTGTAGAACCTCTAGTATGAAAAACTTCAGCAAAAATCCTTGGATTTCCTTGTCAGAGAAATTTGTATCCATTATTTGGTTTCTAGATTAATTCTCCATTCAAAATGAATGATTTAAGGTTTTCAAAAATTTTAACCATCATCATGTCTTTCATATTACCCCCGGCATCGATTTCAGTACCCCTATAGGGCGTCTGGTATGGAAAACTTCATCAAAAATCCTTGGATTTCCTTGTGAGAGAACTTTTTATCCATTATTTGGCCTCTAGATTGATTCTGCATCATAAAATAATGAATATAAAATTTTCAAAAATTTCGACCTTCCACATGTCTTCTATCCTAACCCCTTGCTCGATTCCAGTGCCCCTGTAGTCCCTCTAGTATAGAAAACTTCGTCAAAAATCATCTGATTTCCTTGAGGTAGAATTTCTTATCCATTATTTGGGCTCTAGATTGATTCCGCATCATAAAATAATGAACATAAAATTTTACAAAATTTCGACCTTCCACATGTCTTTCAGTTTCCTTTCCTTGTTCTCTTTCAGTACCCCTAAAGAGTCTCTAGTATGAAAAACTACGTCAAATATTATTAGCTTTCTTTGAAAGAGGACTATTTGTTTTCAAAAAATTAATGAATTAATTTATCGATTGCCTGTTATCGATAACTACATATAGGTTATGCAATCTACAAATATTTTTAGCAAGCCAAACCTCAGCTGGCTGCGATTCTGGAACGGTAGCCGATCTCTGGCACTGGCTATAGGCTTAAGGCTTACGGATTTTAGATAAGAGAGAAATGGAAAGGGAATGGGAATGGGAATGGGAATGGGGGCTGTGGTGGCTCTACGGGCTGCGCTTGCGCTTGCGAAATTGTCAAATGATTTACATGCGACATATGTATGCTAAACTCACGAAATCTAACTGAGGCACGATTAGGACACAAGCGCGAAATTCGCCACGCGGTACACAACGTGCTCGTGTTGCATACACAGAGACAGGGAGAGGGGGAGGGAGAGAGAGGGAGAGATAGAGAGAGACAGGCACACACTCATTCGCGGCATTGGGCATCCCATGTACAATCACCGAGGTAATCGTAATCGTGGTTATGACAAATTTCAATGCAGCATGTAGTGGGGGGAGGGGTAGGTAGAGGGGGGGGTTGTTGGTTACCCAATGTGGGTGCCCAGCGATCCTCGTCTAAAAGCAACGCTGCTCTGCGCTCTGCTCTCATCAAAGTAATTGGAACTTTTCTCACTTTCACGCGCACAAATTATACGCGACTCCGAACACAACAATTCGGAGTCTGCCCGAAATAATCTACCAACTTTCTTATATATATTTTTTATTTTTTTTTTTTTTTTTTTTCGTTGTGTGTTTTACATTTTTCCCTTTTTATTTTGCGCTACTTGCGGCGTTGTTACTGTGATTGCTTTCTGTGTGACACGGCAGCTCATCTCATCGCTTCGTGTTTGGCTAGTCATGACTTCCGCTCCGAGTCTCCTACTCGCTCTCTCTCTCTCTCTCTCTCTCTCTTGCTCTCTCTATCTCCAGCTAGTTGCCCCATTATGTGGCATGTGTGCTGCACATTCGACTGCAATGTTCTGCTGCCCACACACAGCAAACGCGACGCTAGGCGACGCGTCGCAACCACCAAATGAGCCGCCTTGGCGCAAGCTACACATACGTGCCAAGCCTCAAGCTCAGCCTCGGTCCGATCCCAAGTGTCGATTGATCAGAGCTCAGCGATGATCCATCGGATCCATCGAAGGTCTGAAATTGCCACTGTCATGCTCAGTCACAGTCACAGTCACAGTCAACCAGCCCAGGCTTTTGCTTTAATTGGAGCGATCCAAGCGAGCAGCGATCCCCGATCAACGAGGATCAGTGATCAATTGCAGCGCAGTGCAATGCCCATGCATGGGTCAGTTTGGCTTAGGCTTTTGATCTTCCTGGGGTTTCATTCAAGCACAGTGATCGCTGCTTATTAAAGATCAGTAACGAGTAAGTGATCTCAAGTTTATTTTCTATAGATTAGCTAGGTATATTCTCGGCACAATGATCAGTTGATGGCAGAGACAACTCTATTGGATATGTGACATTGCAGTTTAGAGATCACTGAGCGGGCTAGTTAGTTAGTTAGCGATCGATCTTGGAGCGATCTTCAGGAAGTCTAGAAAACCCTCGCCAGCCTAAACGAGGCTACCCATTTGAGCTTGCTTTGTAGTTAGTTTGGAGTAAGTAGATTCAGATATAGCTTGTCCTGCGATCGATCTTCTAGCGATCTTCAGCAGGTCAAGGCTAACCTTTGCAGTCTAAACTGGGCTACTCAATTGAGTTTGCTTTATGGTTAGCTTGGAGTCAGCAATCTTCAGCAGGTCTAGGCTAACCTTTGCAGCCTAAACTGAGCTACCCAATTGAGCTTGCTTTATGGTTAGTTTTGAGTAGGTAGATTTTAATTTGGATTATCTTACGATCGATCTTCAGCCAGTCTTGTCAACCCTTTCTAGTCTAAACTGCGCTACCCAATTGAGTTAGCTTTGACGTTAGTTTTGGGTAAGAAGATTTTGATTTGGATTCGCTTACGATCGATCTTCAGCAAGTCTAGGCTACCCTTTCCTGTCTTCCCCATTGAGGTTGATATGTCTTGCTATGTCTTGGCTTTGAGTTAGCAGATTTTGTTTCGAAACCTCCTCTGACTGATCTTCCAGCGATCTGTAGTAAGCCTCAATAACCATGCCAGTCTGCATCTTCCGATCCAGCTCTCTCTCCCTATTAGTTTGCTCTATAGACCACCCGCCTCTTTGTCTCCCCCTACACAACTCTTAATCACTTTTTTCCCCCCTTCGCACAAGTTCCTGCACGTTCTACAAAACCACTAAGGCCACTTAGCCAACCACCCACACCCACCCACACCCACCCACACCCACTCGCACTCGCACACACCCATTGAAGAGCCACAGGCGACCTGCAGATGGGCACAAGTGTCCAGCATAAATATTTCATGGGTAGGTCGGACTACTTATCGCCCCATAAAGTGTGTACTATGGGGCTTTTTCACCTTTTTTTTGCAAAACTGGCCAAATTAAAAGTTTTTCGTGTCTTTAAAGTCTTTCAATGAGTTGCAGGGCAGCAGCAGCAGGAGGAAAAGGAGGAGGAGGAGGTGCCTTGGCAAAGACAAAAAAGTGCTGTGGCCTAGTCATGTGTAAGTGAGTGCGGGTGTGAGTGTGAGTGTGTGCTGCCTGTATCTACACCCTCCCTTTCTCTCCCCCTCCCCCCTCCCTGAGGCCTTTTCAATTTGCTTGCAAAAACTTTTCAATTTTTTGTTTTGACAAAAGTCGCCCGAGCAGGCCCTGAAAGTGGGTGGGGGTGGGTGATAGCCAGGCAGGCAGGCAGTGAGTGTAAGTGGGTGCAAGTGTGAGTGTGTGAGTGTGCGAGTGAGTGTGGTCGACGAGTGAAAAGAATGCATGAAGGCTTATCAGTTGGACATGCTGTATTTTAATTGTGGGCACTCGAGTGTGAAGCCGGGCCAGCTCAGAGACAACGATAACTTTGCTGGCTCAGTAAAAAAGCAAGAAAAACTTGGCCAAAGCAGGGCCAAGCGGGTGTGGGGCCAACGATGTCAGGTACAACCCGCACAAATGGCCTAAACTTCCTCCTCCTGCCCCCCTCTCCCATTTTGAAAGACCTCGCCCCGTTGCTGGCAAAGTTTTGTTTTCGATTCATTTTTTTTCTGTTGTTGTTGTTGTTGGTTATCGCCATCGTGTGTAGTGTTGATAAACATCACGCATTTTTCCAACAATACATGAGGAACCTTTGTGTCATCTCTTGGACTAAGCAGGACCTCGCTTTGTACTTTGTACCTCTGTCCTCTGCCGGCCAAGCGGAACCCACAAAAGTTTTGGGCACTTTTTCAAGTTTAATTACCTTTTGGCAGAAGACGTGTGATTCCAATCGAAAGACAGAGAGAGAGATAGAGAGAAGAGAGAGAGAGAAGTGGGTCAGTGAGGTAGTGCGTGGGTAGGGTAGCTAACTCAGCTGGGGATCATCCGAAGAAGCTTGAGTATTAGTCAGCTCATGGGTTTATCTCTTAAGCTGGAGATATGAGCTCATATGCTAGTTTCTTTTGGAAACCCTCTAAGCAACAGTTGGGTGGCAGTTGGAACCTTACCCTGTGCAGTACCTAAGCAAGCTGGAGTTCTTAAATTTGGTGTGTACATGCTATATACCTTAAATGACTTAAGTAAGCTTTAATCTTGGGCAACCCATTACCCATAAGCAGTAGATACGGGAAATGGGTACTACATTTATCTCACTACAAGTAGATCCCAGCAAGCTTTACCTAGCTGTGCAAGACCTTCCTATATGAATACTTGCAGTGGATTAACCTACTCCTGCTCCTGCTCATACTTCTCCTGCTTCTGTTCCTTCTCTTTCTTCAGCCTCCTCTGCACTCTCTTTCTCTCTCTTCTGCGCATCCGTCAGCTGCTGTCATAACGCGCCCGCATTGCATTAACCCCTTAACGCCAGTAGAGTAGCCTTTTGTCAGCAGAAGATTTCAATCTGAGAGAGCATACTCGGAAATCTCATGGCAACGATCTCTCTGCGAGTACTGCTCCCCGAAGAGACCCCAAGAAGCTTGTCGCATTTGGACGCTCCCCCGAAACGTTGCGCCCACCCACACACATTTGCATGTTGCAATGTTGCCTGCCAAGCCCTGGTCAGCTCCAGCTACATCTCTGTCTCTCTCTGTGGATCTTTGGCTAGCCCATATGGATTTTTATTGATGGCTTTTAACAGCCAAGCCAGCGTCGTTTAAATAATGAGCCATGGTGAGTCGAGGCACACACACAGGCACACACACACACACCTCCGCAATCCCAATCGTAGTCGGAGTCGCTGTGGTTGCGCCTGCTGTCACAGCAAGTCATCGATCGGCTGCAGAGGTCTAGTTCGCTCGTCGGATCTAAGCCAGCTGGCAAGGTACGAGGTACGTGGTACGAATTACCTTCTTGGTTGGGCAATGCTGCCCAATGGGCATTACCTAATGATGTGGCAGGCAGGCAGGCAGCTAGTCAGCCAGCCAGCCAGCCAGCCAGCGGCATGACTAATTAGAAATCTCAGCCACAATGCAAAGTGCCAAGTCACTGGACGCTGCAGTCGGTGATCCCTGGCTCCCTCTCTCTTCTCTCTCTTCCTCTCTCTTCCCTCTATTCCCACTGCTGTCCAGAGCTTCCTCTTTGAGACTCACTTTCAATTTCATCTACGAATTATGTGCGATTTCGCGCACTTTGACCTCGACTCGAAAGCCGCCGTCGTTGTCGTTGTCATCGCAGCTCAAGCGAGAAATTGCAAAGGCAGCTGCTCACACACACACACACACATACACATACACTGGCACACACACACACACTCTCACACACACACACACAGTCTGCACTTGAAATTGACCGGCCAAAAGATTCGACAGCGATCGTCAAATGGCAAACTCAACGCAAAGACTCATTTGTTGTCTGCCGCGTGGCGAGCTAAAGCGAGTATGCCAGACTAGCAGGCACTACGTGATGCATAAAAGAGAGATAGAGAGAGAAGAGAGTGAGCAAGAGAGAGAGGGAGCGAAAGGCAGAGCCAGTAGTCACTTTGCAGCTTAGTTTACTTGCATTTTGTACAATTAATGCAAGCAAAGCCTGCAATATATTGTTTTTTCTCAATTTATAGGCATGACAGTGGGCGTGGCAATATGCCAAAATAAACTAGCAATCATAATAGACATAACCACCAAGTTCAGTAGCTCTAACTTTTATAAACACTGAGTTATAGCTGTTCATACAAACAATTAGAGAGAAAAGCGTACAATTTGACTACGCTACTTAAACTTGAATACTTAAACTGCTTTATAAATGCTATGCCATAGCATATTGGACTCTTAGTAAAATTCCGGCACTCAACTCTTCAACCAAACCACCCCACAGCCCTGCCAAGCCTTTGCACAGGGTATGCACAGCTTAGTCTTCGCTCCGTTTCTTCTTCAGTTCGATTCTCGTTCTGGCGACTCACGCATATTGGTGCCATATGATTAGTTCGACGCTGTCGATGCATGACAACCCAACTGAAAATAGTACAAACCGAATCGGGTCTCAGTCCCTCTCACCCTCTCTCCCTCTCCGCCCTCCTCCTTGTCTCCATTGGCGTCTTCAGCGTTGTCGCAGCTCGAGCTCTCGTCTCGGGCTTGTCGGGCACGGGCAACAACAACAATATGATCATCATTTGTGTTTGCTGTGCTCTGCCTGTGGTGCCATTGATGACCACAGAAATCGGGGCGTGGCTGCCTGGCATGCCCCTCAATTCGCCCAACTTGGGCATGGGCGCGCGCACACCCAAAAAAAAAAAAAAAAAAAAAAAAAGAAAAATTTCGAACTGAAAGCTGAAGCAAAATCAAAATCAAGCTGTACCCTCCCCCTGCCCCTTCCCCCTCCCAGACCAAGTGCGATCACTTACAAGTACAAAATTGTTCCAGCCTACGCTCAGTTGCACTCCGGCAAGGGGTGGGAGGGTGGGGGGTAGAGGGAACCCAAAATGATATCTGGGCGCTGATTTCTCATCCTCTCGCTCGCCTCGCGTGTGCGTGTGCCACCACAGGCTGCGCCAAGCTCAAGTTTGGGCCACAGATGCACACAAAGATATCGCTGCGAATGGGAGCAAGACATATCGCAGGTACGCCTCAGCTCATTTGATATTCATTGATGTGGAGCAGCCGAGTCCGATCTGTCCCTAGAGAGAGAGAGCGAGAGAGCGTGTGCTCCGGCCAGGGGCACGGCCACGATAACTTGTGCGTGTGCGATGCTGGAGCAGAGGACTCCACTCCGCCAGTGCCAGTCTCAGTCTCAGTCCCAGTTCCAGTCCCAATCCCAGTCGCAATTACAATTACCTCACCCACTAAATGCCCACCTAACGCACACACACAGGAAATGCCAGAAAAAAAAAACTAAAAAAAAAAAAAAAGAGTTCCAAGTGCGACCAAGATACCTTCGCAAAATGATTAAGATACCATCGCAACTACCAGAGACCAGAGACCTATCTGCACTCTACCTACTCTGAAAGGCATTAGAAAATTAGTGGGGGGAAGGAAGATCTCAAGCTGACTTAAAACTCCACAGAGTTAAGATCTCAGCTAAGCTGGAAAATGCTTTAAGGCGCGAGTTCCATATAGAACTCTACATTTTGAGTGCAAACTACCTTAGTTACTAAGATATTCCATTGAAATTTGTACTGTACACTCTTAAGACTCTCAACTTTCAGAAAATATGCCAATTCTTGAGAAGAACATTATATATAAGACAAATATACGTTAGGAAATGCCTGCAGCTCGAGCAGTAAGCTCTGCAAGTAGAAGGTGCTTTCTTTGTATAAAAAACTACCCAACTAACTGAGATTTTTGTCTGAAATTTTGACACAACTTTCTCAATGCTCTAAACTATCGGAAACTATGCTAGTCTTTTAGAAAACTGCAAATATACTTTATATAACCCTTAAAAAATGTCTAGAAATCTATAAAATACTTCAAAAGGCAACTGGAGTCGTTTAAAATACTTTAAAGAGCTTCGCAGCTGCTGCAAATATTTTTTGGGCAAATTCTGGAAGCTACTCAAGTAATATTGACTAGAAATCTACATATAAACCCTATTTATCTACTAGTATTTTTTTAGACAGTATATACTATTGTATAAATTGAAACTGAGCTGCAATCTCATCTAAACATTGCGATAAAGATGCTGCATACAACTCAATCGATGCCTTCACATTCCAGCGAGACTTATCTGATCTGTAGACAGATTGGTATAGGTTAGGGGGTGGGGGGTTGGGGGGTACCTCCTATAGTATGGTTAATCATAACTAGCCGTTTAGCGATGATGCTCAGACGCAGCGAGGCAGCGAGGCTTGTTGTATTCCGGCCCTCAATGTGGGCCTGGCCAACGGCAGCTTTTGGGCTTGACTAAATGCTGGCCTGCTGGAGTTGTTGTTGTTTGTCTTTGGGTTCGCTTCAAGATCTTGTTGTTGTTGTTGTTGTTGTTGTTGTTGTTTTTGGTGTCATGCGCCACCTTAACAACATTTTTGCCAGTCCCATTTGTCATTTAGCCAGCTAAACATTCAGTCAACCAGGCAGTCTGGCAAACGAGCAATTCATTCACTCATTCATTCATTCGTTCATTCATTCATTCATGCACTCATTCATTATGCTCAGTTTTAGCCGAGGCGAGTCATTCGATTCACAGACTGCGTGGGTTGTACGTAGCTTAAAGAGCAAACAAAACAAAAGCGACTACCCGATTAATAATATCAAGAAAAAAAAATAAATAATTCTCGAAAATTTCGCTAGACCAGCGCAGGCACTTGGATGCTCTACAAAAGGCTCGAGATTATAATGGGAAAACAAATCTAGAGAGCTACAAATGCAAGGTATCTTCTAACAGCATAGCACCGTTTTTCTATCGATAGTCCAACGATAGTATCGCTTAAGTGTCTTGTAACTATTCCAACTATCGATTTTAACTCGAAACATAGAAAAACAAAAGCATATTGAGTCTCTAGGGGAAAATTGAAGGCAGCGATAGTATCGTGTGTGTTCTGCATCCCAGTCAGCTGCAAACTATCGACTAGGTAGTGCTACATACTATCGATAGATTGCATATGGCTTGCTTGCAATTGAAACAATCAATCTCTGGTGTCATTTCCTACTCAAAACTCTCGCTTAAGCATTGCAGAGACTATCGATAATCCACACAACGCAAGCTCAAATCATACGCAGTACAAACTATCGTTTAAGCAGCGCTGCAACTATCGATAGTCCACTTATCGCCAGCTTACGCCTTACCCAGTGCAAACTATCGCTTGAGCAGAACAACAATTATCGATTGACCACATATCGCCGCCATGTAAACTATCGCTTAGGCAGTACAACTACTATCGATAGACCAGTTACAGAAATGAAACGACTATCGATAGTCTACTTATCGCCAGCTTACACCTTTCCCAGTGCAAACTATCGCTTATGCCGTACAACGACTATCGATAGACCACCAATCGCTAGCTTTAGCAGTGCTACGACTATCGATAGTCCACATATCGCATGTTCACAATTAACTGCTGATCTCACACACCATTCACAATGCCCCATTCCGTCGATTGTGAACACACACACACACACATGACAATGCTCAAATTGTCTCTACGTCGACTCCGCCTCATTGTTTCTCGATCGCAATGCGGGATGGGAGAGCCTCACACACACACTCGCACACTCGCACACACACACACACTCGCACACACACACACACAATCCCAGAGAGAGACTCTCGTGGAAATCGCATGCCTGGCCACAGATAAGTTCAGTTCAGTTCAGTTCAGTTCAGTTAGGTTTTGTGTGCTCTATGATGCACCTCTCTGCACAGATCGCAATCTTGAGATATCCAGAGATATTGCAATTAAGATAAACCCACCGAACGTAGCGTAGACGACTATTTAGCCAGCCAGCAGGGCACCCCGCGTACGCTCTTCCAGACTCCACTTCAAGACCCTCCTAGGCTCCCCCCTAGTTAACCCCTAACCGTTCTATTATATTTGCTCTGCTGTTGTTGTTGTTGTTGTTGGGTTTTGCAGGCTGTCAACGCCGATGCCATCGTGACTCTGCGCCTCTGCCCAAGCCAGATCTACCGGAGGAAGCCCTCTCTAACTCCCTCCCCGCCCACCTGCCGTACCTTCCCCATTGCAGTCGCCAACCCACTGCCACATGCCATGCAAAGAGAGGCCAGCCAAAAGTTTTTGGGAAATACCAAATAAAATAAAAAAAAAAAAAAAAAAGATACTGCCAAAAAGTCAAGCTATAAACGTGCTTGATTTTTTATCGTTTTTCAACTCTAATATATTTGTGTAAAATATAGATATTTTTCATCGTTTTTCAACTCTAATATGGTTAAAAATCATTTGTTTATACTCGGAGAAGACTTTTTGATCTCGTTGTTGTACCTGAATTGATTCTACATTTCAATTTTATCGATTTAGGAACTTCGATTTTTTTCGACTTTTTCCATCCAACCCCCTTACAAAAATTTCGAAAATTTTCAAAAATTTGACATATTAATTTTTTGCTTAAAATCAAATAAGATATTCAGAATTAGCTTAAAAATCGATTCCGCAGCTGATTCGGATCAAAAACGTAGAAAATATGCAACTTTTTCGATTTTCCAGGGTTGTCTCTCCACTCTCACATCGATATTAGTAAAAAATATGGATATTTTTAATCGTTTTTTAACTCTCAAATGGCCAAAAATCATTTGTTTTTACTCTGGGAAGACTTTTTGATCTCGTTGTTGTACCTGAATTGATTCTACATTTCAATTTTATCGATTTGGGAACTTCGAATTTTTTCGACTTTTTCCATCCAACCCCCTTACAAAAATTTCGAAAATTTTCAAAAATTTGACATATTAATTTTTTGCTTAAAATCAAATAAGATATTCCGAATTAGCATAAAAATCCAATCCGCGGCTGATTCGGATCAAAAACGTGGATAATATGCAACTTTTTCGATTTTCCAGGGTTGTCTCTCCACTCTCACATCGATATTTGTGTAAAATATAGATATTTCTTTATCGTTTTTTTAACTCTAATATAGCCAAAAATCATGGGTTTATTATACGCTGAGAACAAGGTTAGAAAAGTCTGCTACAATAGATATGATAAATAAAGAGATATATATATTATATACATATATTCCTAAAAACTATGAGAGTTCTTAATAAATGATCTCTAGAAATTTAAAAGCAATATGTCCAGAAACATAGCAGTTATTTAAGTATTGCTATATCTATACTTTCTACTCTCTTTCTCTGCCCAAATCTTTGCCTCTTTAAAATTGTTCTCTTCCCTTGCGTCTTTCTTCTTTCCCAACTCAAACTCCAGCAACTTTTCCAACTGTACTGGCAGTTCTCTGAATTCTGTTGGCGATCATAAAAAAAAAAAAAAAAAAAAAAAAAAAAAACTAGTGGAAATATATAAATAAATCGCACTTAATGTTGAAAAATTTTCAAGTTCACCCCCTGCTACGGTTGTGGTGCTTGGGGCTGCTGCGAAGGGGACGAAGACTGAGAGGGGAAGAGGGAAGGGAACAGGGAAGGGGACGGGGAAGGGAACAGGGAAGGGAACCGGGAAGGGGACTGGGAACTGCGTCGCTTGGTCAAACGCAGCGTTGCTGCCGCTGCTGCTGCTGCTGCTGTCTGTTTGCTGCTTGCAACCGTATCCGTTGTCACTGTCAAGCGATCTGTGATCTGGGATACTCTGTCAGTGCCCGCAGTAGATCGTCCCATTCCATCCTATCCCATCCCATCCCATCCGATCCCAACTCATCCCGTTGCTGTTCCCCACGTTGCTTTTTAAAAATAACAACACGCCCGCGTCCCATGATCGCCCAAACGGGGCCCGTTGTCCGTTGGGCGGGTACGGCATCACAGACACATATGTCTGCCATATGTTTGTCCATGAGGCGATGCCAGTCAGCGGAACGGACGCAGTCGCTGCCACTGGCCGTGGGGCTCCGACTTTGACTTCGACTCCGGCTGCGGCTGCGGCAGCGATTGTGGCGACTTTGACATTGTCGACGAGGCTGGTACTGGCTGGGGGGAGAGCCGCTTCCCCTTCCCCTTCCCCTTTCCACCTCCCCGCTGGCAAGACATGACTCCATCGATCAGGCGACCCCATCGCCACTCGACTTGTCGCATCGCAATGTCGCTTCCATTTGTGGACACACTTGAGATTCCATTAATTCGAAAATATTTATTTTATTTTCTTTTTTTCATCCCATTTACCGAAAAATCACCCTGCTCTGCTCTTGTTCTCATCTTCTTCGTCTTCTTCTTCTTCTCATCTACTCATCCTCTCATCTTCATCGTGTCTTGTTGTCTTTACTTGTGTTTTAGGGCAATTGCCACTGTTTCCCATTGGTTTATTTGTTCTACAAAATTGTCACTTGGACATTGTCTTCGAAGACGCACACACACACACACACACACACATGAGTCTAGCTGGCACTTGAGAGAGTATATGGTATATAGAAACATGAATCCCAATTTTGAAACTAAATTCGATTCGAAATTATATTTTTTTCCCTCATATAAAGATGATATAAATAAAAATTATTGATTTGTTCTTGGGTTTTTAAATAATAATTTATTTATTTCTATTTTATAATCATTACTTCTTATACAAACCTAGTAAAATACTACTTAACTACACTAATAACTTCTATAAGTAAACTGTACTACTATTTATAATACTATAATACTAACAAAGCTATACTATACTAGATAGATCAATAATATTTAACCACACTGAGTTTCTACCATTTTTGCTACTATATTGTGCTACTTTTCAACACTCTTATACATCACTACTCTTATACAATACTGCTGTTATAAAAACCCTACTAAAATTCCTCATAAACTACTGTACTCAACGACTCTACCTAAAAAAACCCTACTAAAAATCCCTATCAAGCGCCTACATTACAATTAACTATCATAGAATACTTCTATACAACACTAAAACTTATACAACACTACTCTTATATTATAAAATATATCATGCTACTATATAACACTATTATACTAGACTATACTCCTTCTTGCATACAGCATAACTCTTTAGAAACTCGAGAAACCTTGTTAGGTTCCTTTAAAACATATAACCCTAAAAAATACTTGAAGAATCATTAAAGATCTAAGCAAGTATGGAGAATTCTAGCTTTTAATTCCTGTACTACATCAAAAAGTCATCAAACATCAATCGTTTTAAGAGTTCTATCGATCAAGTAAGTTTTTTATTCCAATTTTCCTTTTCTTCTTGTCCCGCTCGATCTTAAATATAGCTACAACAACCCTCAAACCTTTTGAAGCCTTTTCAAATCAATTGCTTAACCAGCTCTACTTATGTAGATAGAATACACTTAAGATATAATACTAAAAAAAAGTGCTTAAGAAACTCTAGAATATCAGTTCCCGCAGCCTATGACATCTGTCTAACCCAACCAAAAAAAAAAAAGAATAACATCTTAAGTGGGATCCTTTAAAAGAGCTGACCGCAAAATGTGAAAACATGCTGGGTATGGTTAGGTAGAGTAGGGGGTATGGCCACAGGGTATTCGATTACTAGCCTAGTGTAGAGTGGGTCAAGTGGTGCGCGGAGGAGGAGACACTTGTGGAAAATATGAAAATTCAATTAGGCATTACAGCGCTTGATCTCAGGCCGCCGCCAGCACTACCAGGGCAGGGAGGAGGGGCGGGGGCGTGGCAGGACCTTGTCGTGTAACCAAAGTAATGTGGAAAAGGAGCACAGATGGGGTAGAGCCATATATCTAGGGTAGGGAGGTTGCCACAGTCAGGCTGACTTCATGGCCATCGCGATGTATAATCGATCAGTTGGGTGGGTGCTGCCTAGGCTGGGCGACCCTGCGCTGCAGTGCCCGGCCAACGTAGGGTCGAGCTCGAGTTTGTTGGGTCATCTAAACAAAGCGCCGCTACCCTCCTCCCCCTGCCCCCCTCCCTGGCTGTCCCGCTGCGGGCACGAAATGTGGCACGTTCTTGAGGCTCAATGAATTTTGTTAAATCGATATGGAACTTTGTTTAGGCCGCGGCAACAGCCTGGCCAGCCCGGAGCGAGAGAGAGAGGGGGAGAGAGAGAGCAGGAGCGGGAGAGGGTACTCGGTTACTCCGCGCCAAACCACAGTCCCAGCCCAGAGCTGGTAGGTCTGGGGGATGCCATGGCTACGCGGCCCTGGCCAACGCGATTGCGTCAATCAACAATTTGTCAACCAGAAACGGAATGGAATGGAACGAGGTGGAAACGACCGGGCATGGAACACATAAATCCTTTAGAGAGCCGAGGTGGGGAGGTCGCTCGTTTAATCGATCAACGACCAGTGCCATTTGGCATTGAGAGCTCTTCAATTGGTGCCAGCAGGTGCCTCCCTCCCCCCCTGGATGGGTTTGGGTGCCCCCTCGATGGGTTTTGCGGGCTCGCTGGCTTCCGCGGGGTCCGGTATTGTTGGTGCTATCGAAACTGTGACCCGCAATCGATCCAACAAGCGACCGTGCCCCGTTCACGCGACAATTAATAGCCGGGCAACGTGGCTGGGCGAAGCGTGGCGACGCCTGGCACCGCCACCGCCACCGCTTGAGCTGCTGCTGCTGCTGCTGCAGATAATGACCTGGCTGGCGGGATGGCTAACTGACTGGCTGGCCTGGCCTGGTCTGGCCTGGCCTGGCTAGCTGTCCGACCCCTTGGGGCATGCGGCGCAAATTGGCCAAGCACGCAGTGGCAGTGGCAGCGGCTTTAATAGCAGCGGCAGCGTTGGTTACGGCTGCCCCATGGCCAGAACTGCAACTGCAACTGGGCGGGATCGATCGATCGGGTGATCGGGCGATCGTTTGGCCAATTTGTCGACACTTCTAATGCTGGACATGCGCCGCGGGATGTGGAAAGGCACACAGGCAGAGAAGGAGGAGGAAGAGGAGAAGGTAGAGGAGGTAATAGAGGAGGGGGAAGAGGAAACGGTAGAGAAGGAGGAGGAGGATCATGAGGTAGAGGAGGAGATAGAGGAGAAGGCAAAGGAGGAGGCAGAGGAGGAGGAGCTAGAGGAGGAGGTAGTGGAGGAGGCAGAGGAGGTGGTAGAGGTTGAGGTAGAGGAGAGGGTATAGGATGATGAGATAGAGGAAAAGGTAGAGGATAAGAAGGTAGACTTGGAGGAGGTACTGGAGAAGGCAGAGGAGAAGATAGTAGAGGAGATAGAGGAGTAGGAGTAGAGTAGGAGGAGGAGGAGGAGAGGAAGGGGAGAAGGAAGATCAGGAGGTAGAGGAGGAGACAGAGAATAAAGGTAGAGGAGGAGGTATAGGAGAAGGTAGAGTAGGAGGAGGCTGAGAAGGCTGAGGAGAAGGTATAGGAGGAGGAAGAGAAGGAGGAAGAGAAGAAGGAAGAGGAGAAGGAAGATGAGGAGGAAGAGGTGGAGCAGGTAGAGGAAGAGACAGAGAACGACGAGGAGGAAGAGTAGAAGGTGTTGGAGAAGGTAGAGGAGGAGGCAGATAAGGAGAAAGATGAGCAGGAGGAAGGGCTTGAGGTACAGCAGAAGATACAGTATGGGAGGTAGAGCAGGAAGGGGAAGAGAAGGTGGAGATAGAGAAGGAGATAGAGAAGAAGGTAGATAAGGGGGTAGAGTAGAAGATAACAAAAAAGAGGAAGAGCAAAATGTAGCGTAGGAGCAGGCAGACCAGGAGGCAGAGGAGGAGTCAAAGAAGGAGGTAGAGGACAATGTAGGGGGACATGGGCTGAGGAGGGGTCAGTGGCTGAGGAGGAGGCAGCGGCTTGGGGGGAGAGGCTGAGGCAGCGCATGATGACGGCTGCCGTTGCCGTCGCCGTTGCATCCAGAGTGCACTCAAAACTCAAGCAGCGCAGTTTCTTTTTTTTTTGTGTGCCGCTGCAGCCGCGGCATATGTCACACTGCACAGGGGTACCCGATAACTGCAACACTACGCTACCCCCTCACTACTCTACCCCCTCACTGCTCTCCCCCTCTCCCTACCTGCCCCCCTGCAAGTGAGGTAATTGTTGGCAATTCTGCAAAATTTTCGTTGCAGGCTTTGTTGCTGCTGCTGCCTCTCACATCTTGCCGCGTCCATGCTATATGCATGCATTATGCGATATCGCGCATATATATATATTCCACTAAACCCCTCCCCCCTCGCCCGGTATACCCATTGAGATCGGGGGTAATTACGAGTGCTCCTTGTACGCAACGTTTGATCTTGCCGCATTCCGCAGCGCGAAAAAAACAAAAAACAAAGTGCGAAATATGCGAAATTGATGAAATGAGGCACAACTGTTGCTCGCACACACACACACACACACTCGCACACACACTAGGCCGCACACACACACACACACCTACAACGAACAAGCCCAAAATATGCACACTTATTATACCGTTTATAATCGCTTATTATGCCATACTAGATGATGTATGCTACATACGTATCGATGTTTCGATATGCATTCGCAATGCCAGCTTTAAATGTCAATTGAATTATCGATAACTATCGGTAGGTTGGGTTAATTCTGAGCTACTAATTGTTAGAGATGAAGCGAATTCTACTGCGGGTTTTCTTTGTAGATTGGCGTAGACTGGCTTACTAGTGCAGGTAAAGGTATAGTTATTTTAGAAATATTTTATTTCAATATCTAGTAATTATTATATTATATTTTCTTTATATTCAAAATTTATTTCGATATCTCGTAATTATTTTATTATATTTTCTTTATATTTAAATTCATATTGTATCTTTAATATATAATATATAATATTAATTCTTTTATATAATTATCTATTTATTTATTTATCTTATTTCAAATTTTCATCTAGAGCTCTGATAATCATAGCCTATAAACTCAATACTTCTCTGAACTATCAGAAAATACCAATTTGCTTGAGCATTGCAGATGCCAACTGAAATTTGATATAAACTTCTTTATCCTATGATATATGGCAACCCTTATGCCAAATTTGGTTGGGCTAGTCTTTATAATAGTTGAGATATAAGTGTTCAAACAGACAGACATTTATTGGTTTAAATTATATAAATAAATAAATAATAAAGATTTTTAACGTTTTAATGGATATGAAAATATTATAATAAATGCAAAATAAGTTAAAAAAAAATAAATCAAAATAAAAAAAAAAAAAATATTTATAAAAATAAATACAAATAAAATAAATAAACGATCGGGTTAAGCCTAATTAACTGCGAATATCAATTTATCGATATCATTGTCCACTGCTCCGATAGAATTCGCTGCTACTGCTGCTGCTGCTGGCGCTGTCAACGCTGCCGCGGCGACTGATAAGCGTGCGGCGGATGCCAAAGCTCGCGTGCACATAACCCCATCCGAGGCGCTGCTCTCGTTACGCCATGTCGCGACGTGTCGCATCTCTCGCGCTGTCGCGGCAGAGGCAACAAGGGTAGCTCCAGCAGCCGCAGCAGAGGCAGCAGCACAGTAGCAGCAGAGCAGCAGTAGCCGAGCAGAGCAAAAGCGACTGAGGCAGCAGCAGCACGCTCTTTCGCTTGCTCTCACTCGCTCTCGCTCTCTCTCTCTGAGCGCCGCTACCTGTGTGTGAGAGCGCGAGTAACGGTGACTTGCAGTAGCAGCAGCAGCAGCAGGTTGAGTTGTCTGCTGGGCAGGGGAGTGTGTAGCTAGAGGGGCGGGTGGGGGGTTTGGAGAGGGTTGTGAGAGCCAACGATGGCCAATCGATGGGGCGAACGCGCGTGTGCGACGCTCGTGTGAGTAAATGCGTCGCACACACACATACGAACGTGTGTGTGGGGAGAGAGAGCGAGCGTGTGTGTTCGTGTCTGTCTGTCTTGCTGTCATGTGTGAGAGAGCAGCAGCATGTGAGTGAGAGCATGTGAGTGAGTGCGTGCGTGAGAGCTTGTGTGAGCTTGTGTGCGTGTGTGCGTGCTTATGCGTGTGTGTGTGTGTGTGTGTGCACATAAGCAGCGACGCCAATACATATGCTATAGCCAAGGGGAATATAAGCAGCGCAGAGGTGTGTGGGGAGGGGGGCGTGCGTAAACCAGGGTGAGGGGAGGGGAAACAATGGGTTAAGCTTTGAGGTTATGCATGCCTGCGGGGGCCAGTGTCACATATGTAGGATAGAGTGGGAGAGTGGGAGAGAGATGGAGAGAGGGGGTGGGCTGTCTCAGTGGACACACACACACACACACACACAGGCGCGCTAATGATCTCCAGCTATCTCGCTCGCACTCCTCTATCACAATTAAACAATAATAAAAACAATTCGCATTCACACACACACAGGCGAGCACACACGGACACACTCTCATATGTGAACTCACACACGCCATTAATGGGTGCAGCGCTGTCGACGCCGGCGTCGACGTCTCGTTGACGTTCGCGTCCAGTCCATGGTCCGCGGCGCCTCGCAACTTGCAACCTTGCAACATGCTGCATGCAACCACCACAACCACCCACAGCTGGCGCGCAACTGCGGTCGACTGACGACGCTTGCTGCGCGCTGCGCGCTGCTCGCTGCCGACGTCGCTGCCATGATTAATGTGCATTAGCCGGTGTTGACCGCGCTGGGCGAGCATTAAACCCGGCAATGCGAGCAGCAGAGGCAGTTAGAATGCATTCACACACATACTCACATACACTCGTGAATACACTCGTGAGTGTACTCATGAATACATTCATATATTTCAATTTAATTCTGCAACAATTGCGGCATTTTGTGCAGGCACTCACAAAAACACTCATGAGTGTATTCATGAATGCTCCAATATATGTTATTAAATACAATCGAACCTAGAACCACTATTCATTCAGTGCGAGTGATGCTAAAAAGCTCTGCTTACATTCATGAATACACTCATGAGTGCACTCACACTCAATACACCCAGAAATACACCCAGATATAACAGTTACAATTTTATCAACTAAAGTTCCTTAATATCATATGAATACTGCAATGAGTGTGTGAATACTTTGAATGCACTCATGAATACACCCACAATTAACCATATAAAATATTTAAATCAATTAAAGCAACTAAATATATCTTATGAATACTCCACTGCACAAGTGAATACTTTGAGTACCCATTTGGCCAGTCAGCTGAACTTCAACCCAGCACACTCATACACTCACACACTCATTCACTAACTACGCCAAATGGCAGCAGCGGCAGCAGCAGCAGCGACGCGTCGCCGGCCTGCTCCACAACGTCGCAGCGCAGCGACTGCTCTAACAGCGAAACGGGCTACGGCTACGGCCACTACCGGCCGCCAGTTGGCGCTAGCAGCGACGCGTCGCCGAGTGGCAACCGACCAAACCACTCGGCGACTGCGGCGACTGAGGCGACTGAGGCTGAGGCAGCGCGTGGACGCTTCTTCTTCTGAATGGCGGCAGATGGGCATAAACTAAGTTTAGTTTATTAGATGCACACGAGCTGCCGCGTGGTGAGGACGTGCCCCACTCAAAGTTCCTGCAGTGCAAAAAACAAAAAGCTCAGCTCCGTCTACGCCGCTGCCGACGCTGCCGACGCCGCCGGTGCGAGGAACGTGTGTGCGCGCGTTAGAATCACGTACGTAACGTAACGTAACGTAAACGATAAAGCTAAAAACGTAACGTGACGGCAAAACGTAACGTAAACGCGTAACAAAAAACGTAAAGCAAATGTGTGTAAAATTTGGTGTGATTTTTTTTCTTGGGTATTTATGAATACACTCATAGGATTCATGAATGTACTCATATGATTTACAATTTGTTTTTTTTTTTAATATTTATGCAAGCACTCACATTATTTAGTTAAACAATTTTTGAGGTATTCATGAATACACTCACTAGTTGCAAAAATATTTGTGGGGATATTCATGAATACACTCAGAATGAATCTTATTTGAATGTTCATAAATACACTCACTTGATTCATGAATACATTCACATGATTCACGAATATTCGTGCTGTTGTTGTTGTTGAGGGCGTTTTTTGCGCGGCAAAAGTCGCGCGCGTCGTTGCCGTCGCCGTCGCCTTCGTCGTTGTCGCCTTCAAGCTGCGCGCGCACGTTCTTGTCGCTTTTTTTTTCGTATTTTTTCTTTTGTTTTTGTTGTTGTTGTTGCGGTTTCATTCATAAGCAGCAGCCGGTTGCGAGGGTTGTGCGAGCGAGAGAGAGAGAGAGAGAGAGCGAGCGCGTGAAAACGGACAATGGACAGTGGCAGCGGCGGAGGCAACGGCAGCGGCAGCGTCAATGCGACAGCTGAGCCGAGTGTGCTTTATCCTTTGCCCGCTCTCCCGCTCTCTCTCTCACTCTCCCTCCCCCCTCGCTCGCTTCACACATGTGTGTTTAATGCCGTTATCAGTCCTCGCAGCGCTGACTGCGCTGCCCACACACACACACACGCACACATGCACACATATCGCTGCTTGGCGATTTTCATTTGTTTCAACTGGCGCGAGCTTTGGCGCTCTCTCGCAGCGCACGACGCATGCTGTTGCACTCACTCGCACAGGCTGGCTCGCTCTTACACTCGCATGTGTGTGTGTGTGTGTGTGTGTGTGTCCACCCCCACATACGCACACATATGCGGCCAACGGACCAACGAGTGGCAGCAAACCAAATAAACAAACCAAAGCAGCGACAGCGACGCCAGCAGAGGCAGCCCACTAGCAACCCACCACCTCACCACCTCATCTCACCTC
Source organism: Zaprionus kolodkinae (assembly GCA_018901885.1). Lineage (NCBI taxonomy): Eukaryota > Metazoa > Arthropoda > Insecta > Diptera > Drosophilidae > Zaprionus > Zaprionus kolodkinae. The sequence continues at coordinate 837,407 of JAEIFM010000155.1, read as the reverse complement.
CACCACCAACACAGTAATAACAATAACAACACAACCCACCACCAGCAGCAGCAGCAACGGCAGCGACAGCGGCGACAGTAAAGGGCTGAAGCTACACATGCAGCTTTCGGCAGCGACGCCAACGCTAGCGCCGGCCGCGGCGCTTAGGCAGAAATCAAATTTTCAGATTGGCATTAAAGTGCAAAAGCCTGAAATAAAATTGAATTATCTGAACGTGTGCGTCCACAGTCGCTCGCAGGACATCGTCGCGTTCGGACATGCTCACGTCTTCGTCATTGTTGTCGCTCTGCCACAGCCAGTGGCTTTGACGACGCGAGCTTGGCCTCTCTCACACTCACTCACTACTCTCTCTCTCTCTCAGTCGAACAAGCAGTTGCACACACATATCAAGTAAATTTACTCTCATACACATACACGCTCGCTCGCTCTCTCGCTCGCTCTCTCACGCACGCACTCTACACTGTTCGTCCACTCGTCGTTAAGCTTTCGTTCGGCTCGTTCGGCCGTAGCCGAAGCCGAAAGCCGAAACGAAGTTCTCTCGCACTGCTGCCGCTGCCGCTGTGCTGCTGCCCATTCACTCGCCTCGACTGGCCTCGTCGTGTGTGTGTGTGTTGGTGTTGGTGTTGCTGTTGCTGTTGGCTGCGCGCATGTACATGTGTGTGTATGTGTGTGCGTGTCGTCACGGCGCTTTGTGCTTTGTTGGTTTGGACAACGACGACAACGACAACGAAAACAGAGCGACAGCCGCCGCAGCCGCAGCCGCAGCCGCAGCAGAGCCCAGCGAAGACGCGCTCGCCGCTCGCCGACAGTCGCGCCTCGCCTCGCAGTAGTCGCGTACTTCCGCCGTTACCGTTAGCACCACACACATTATTTTTCTCGCTCTCTTTCTCTGTCTCTGTGACATCGCCAACGCCAGCGCCAACGCCAGCGCCAGCGCCATTGCCATCGTCGTGTCGGTGCATGCACGCACGCAGCAGCAGCAGCAGCGCAACAAATAACAGTTAGTTAGCCACAGGACAACAACAAATGATGACGCGTTGCTGCATACGGGATTTTTGAATTTGCGATTTTTGATTTACCGCTGATCGACACACACACACACACACGCGCTCGCAACGCCGGTCCACTCTCACACACACACACACACACAAACAAACGCAGCAGCTTTATTTATTTTTTTCAAGTGCTTTTGTGGTGTCAAATTTGTTCGATTCCAATTGGACGCCGAATTGTGTTGCCAATTGGAATACGCCGCGCCGCGCGCGACCGAACAGTGGAACAGAGCAGTTAAAAAGGCAGGCAAAAATTAAATCGTGACAATGTGTAGATGAAACTACAAAACTACTGCCAGCAGCAGCAGCAATTGCAACTGCAACAACAACAACAAATTAAGCAAATAAGAATCACAGCAACAACAACAACAACAACAACAAGAGCAGCAGCAGCAGCTCGTGCTGGCGCGCAGCAGTGTGTGCGAGCGAGAGAGCAAGCGATAGCGCCGCGTTCTATACTCGAGTGCAAATTTGTTTGTTTTTTTCACTGTTTGTTTAGTTCGATAAAAAATCAAGAAAAAAAAATGAAAATAACAAAATAATCGCTATAATCGAAATCTTTAATCGTTTTCCCTACAACAAAAGGTTGCCATCATCAAAATGACAACAACAATAAAGTTCACAAAACTGAAACTGCCGACGATGTTGATGATGATGACGACGACGACGACGACGACAGGCCGCCAATTGGAAAACATTTAAAAGAGAAAAAGAAAATATAGTAAAATTCAATTGAAACAAGAAAATACGTAAAGCAAAACAAAAAAGCAAAAACAAAGCAAAACAAAACAAACAAAAACAAGCGGCAAAGTGCAATAAAAAAAAGTAACAAATAAAAAAAAAAAAAGAGCAAAGCAAAAAAAAAAAAAAATAAAATTTAGTAAAATAAAACTCAACTACAAAAAAAGAAAGAAAAACAGCTAAAAACCGCTAAAACATTTCTAAAGTGCGAAAACAAAATCAAAACAACGTGAAAGAAAGCGTGAAAACTAAAGCGAAAGAAGAAGCAGCAGCAGCAAAGCCAGAGAAGCAGAAGCAGAAGGAGAAGAAGGAAACGGAGGAGACCTGCACGCCCGCCCATCGCAGCCTTGACGCGGGGGCGAGCGCGCCAGCAAAAGTTTCGAAACACCTTTGGAAATTGAAACAAAAATGAGAATTAAAATGCCCGCGGTTCGAATTGCACAAGGTGAGTGGCACAATGTAGCTAAAACTAGCCAAAAAGTAGCCAAAAGTAGGCGAAAAGTAACTGCAAAGTAGCCAAAATGTGAAAAGGGTGACCAGATGTGCTCAAAAAAAATAATTAAGGTGCCTTTGCATATTGAAATATGAGTGCAAAGGACACCTGTGGGTTAGATCTGTTGGGTTATCGATAGGGTTGAAAAAGAAAATTATGAGAAAATTTTAAAAATCCCTTTGCTTTATTTCTGAAACAATTTCTAAACTCAATATGTTAGAAAAAAAAGTGTATTACTACATTTTACAAGAAGTTTCGAAATATTATATAGGAAAAACATTTTTATTATCATTAATCTAATATTTTACTCTTAATTTCAAATTTGAGGTTTTACAAAAAGGTTTAAAAAAATCTTGAAAATCAATTAAAGCGATTTCTTTATTTAAGATATATTGTCACATCATTATAATAATGAATACAGATAAGTTCAAATTGAGTAGATCTTGAAATGGAAACTATATATGATTTCAAAATTTCCTCAACATACTCGAAAGTGAATATGAATTTATGAGAATCAAATATAATATTCCAATTGTCAAAAATTAAGGGTGGAATAGTCGAAAACGGATCGAGTGGAGTGGATGAATCAGCTGGCTGGGCATTTATAGATTAGTCTAGTATGATGCAATTGTGCGAGTTGGTGCGATAGAGGTGCGTTTTCGATAATATAATAATAATACTGTCAATAAATTAGATATATATGTTTATTTGACTACGGAATATGAGCATGCCCATTTAGCGGGCACTATATATTATATATCATATTATATAGTATATACTGCCTATACTGCTGGCCAGTTGTGCCCTGGGCTAATGGGTGTCTCTATATGTGGTTAACATTCTCCAGTTCCATTATTGTTGTTGTTGTTGTTTCTGTTGTTTCTGTTCTATATCTAGTCGCACGAGTCGAGAACGGTTATCGCAACGATATCGCACACAACTCGCACGGAAATCAGAGCCAGCCCCGTTTAGGTGTGTTTGCAATGATTTTTCAGATTTCATACGTTATTGTTGTATTTGCGTTATAAAGTTAAGGTACCCCGCGTACCCCCTTCTCTGGGGTAATTTAGCTGCGTTTATTAACTAAGCTATTATTATTATTTTTTTTTTATTTTTTTTTATTATTTATTTTTTTTTTTTTATTTTTCTTTTTTCTATTAATTCTCCCCTATTCTAACTCTGCACATGGAATTTCGCGCAGTGTATACTGTATGTTTACGTGGCCTGGTCACACGGCTGGCTTCAAAGGGAAATCAGAGCCGTATAACCAACCATAAACCACATTCGCACACGTATTTGGGGCATTTCCGTATCATATCCATAAAATGTGACTGTGACTCGCCTCTCCTTGACAGAGATTTCTCCTGGTAGTGCACCCCACCCGCCCGCAGCGTTATCTCTCTCTCTGCCTCTCTCTCTGTTGTTATCTAGATAAGAACACGCCGTCCAGCCCTGAACTGCCCAATGACGCACTTGCCACGACAGCGCTTGGTCTGCTGCTGCACCTGCTACCCCTCCTGCTACCCCTAGCTACCCTCTCCCGACCCTAACAGCCCCGCCCTAACCGCCCTACTCGATGTCGTCAAACAGTTTTAATTGCTCGCAAAGTTGTTTGTCTTGTTGTTGTTGCTCTTCTCCTCTCTCCTCTCTTCTCTTCTCTTTTTTTCGGTTTATTTGTATTACGAATCAAAGGCAAAGCAGGGGGAGGGGGGAGGGTAGCACCCACAATTTTTCCCAGTAAAAAAAAAAGAACGAACTGATAAGAACTGGTTGTGCGACTAATTGCTGACGATCGCTTTTGGAGGACCCGCTTGAGGTTTTTGCTTGTTCATTTTCTGTTTTCTGTTTTTTTTTTTTTTGGGGAAATCGAAAAACCTTTGAGAACGTACCTTATCGATATAGCTGTTGTGCCCCAAAATTGCTGTTGTACAGCGAGTACCCCGCACAGAGACCCCACCTAACTAACCTAACGACAAGTGTCAGCCTCATCAGGTGTGTCTCACTGCTGCCCTCCGCCCCCTCCGCCTCCTCCTTCCCCTCCTCATCCAACTGCTATACGGTCTGTACGGTCACATATCATCATATCATCATATCATAATTAATTGCTACAATTTCATTATTATTTCGTCGTTTTGTCGTTCTTCTTTTTGAACATTCCATTTTCAGCATTTTGTACGTGTTGTTGGAAATCTTTTTGATCTTAGAGTTTACAAGATTTCGTCATGCTGTCTCTCTCTCTCTCTCGCCCTCTCTTATCAGCGACTAATGAGTAATTTTCGAGAACAACGCGTATTGCCAAATGCTTAGGGCGGGGGTACTAGCTGGAGGCGGGTAATGAGTGAGGGGTGTAGAGGGAATACAGACACCTTTCTTTATCTCCCGAGTTTGGAGAGAGAGAGATGATGGGGAAGTGACCAAAGCGTCTCGGAGTAAGGGAATTTCATGAGTTTGAGATGGGAAGTGGAATTGGATTGTTCACCATGAGTTTTAGACGTATATAATGAAGGAATTACCAAGCTAATTTAGGTGCAGGCAGCTCTCTGTATGAAGTAGGTTATAAAGTAGGCAAAAATCATATTTTTTTGTTTGTATGAACGCGTATATCCCAAAGACTATAAAAGTTAGAGCTCTTAAATTTGGTATAAATATTTAATATATATCATAGACTGCTTTAGACTTGCGCTATGCTCCCTAGGATACCCTAATTTTATATAAATGTAAATTTCCTAAACTTGGGGAATTTCTTTTTAAGCATTTCGCGTGTATTCACCCATATGTAGCCTCAATCCACAAAGAGAGCGAGAGTTGGTCAAACAAACAAACTTATCGATGAACCGTAATTGTGTGGGGTGGCAACCCTTCCACAGGCACGTTCCGCATGGTTGCCACATAGCGTTGGTCAAGGAGCTAATCGAGCGTTAAACGCAGCTGTCGATGCAGGAAGAAGGAGGAGGAGGAGCAGGAGCGGCGGCAGGAATCACCTGGCGAGCGGCACCTGCGGCAACACGAGCTGATTTGGCCGTTTTTTTTTTAGCTTTTAATTTGATTATCGACCAAACACAGTGACCGACCGACCGACCGCGAGCGTGCCTCTCCCTCTCCCCCCTTCTCTCCCCTAGCCGCGTGTCCGTGTCCGTGTCCGCGTGGCATTGTTATCCAGCTGCTTGCCATGGCAACGTCTCAACTGCGAGTTCCGTGTCTCAGCGTTTGTTATAACAAATAACAGGCAACCTCCTTCTGCTCCTCCTCCTGCCGTTGCGACTCCCCCAATCCTTGCCTGCCTCATGTGCATGTCAAACTTTTGTCCAGCTGCGGCTTAAACGGCTCAGCTCAGAAATTTGGCAGTGGCAGCGTGCAGAGAGGGGGGCGTACAGGGGGATTGCTGCATTTGAAATGTGTTTGGAGCCTGCAGGACATGGTCCAAATAGATTGCAGCCCGAAGGGGATGAGGCGGGAAGATGGGCCAGGGCAGAGCCTGGCGCTGCGGGCGTGCGTCGCCTGTGTGCCTGCTCGCTCTCTCTCTCTCTCCCTCTCTAGCTCTCTCTCTGACTAGCTGACAAGCTCGTCATCCTTGCGCCGCTGGAGTCGAGACGTCCCTCGCGTCTCTCCCCGCTGCCCGCCAGCCTGCAACTGGCAGCATAATCAGCCACAACAGCGCGCAGCAAGTTGCTTCCGCTGCGGCGACTACGTTGTGTGCCCTGCACTCTCCTCTCCTCTCCACTCCTCTCCTCTATCTCCCTTCTCCGTCTCGCTTACAATTGCGCCCGGCTCCGGCTCCTCACTAGGTGCATCCGCAGTCCGTCGTCGTCGTCGCATCCGTGTCCGTTTTTTATTCGACACTGGGGACAGCGGGCGGTCGCAGTCGTCCAGGCAGGCCCAGACGACAGTCGTCTCCCCATTCGTATGCGGATTCACATTCGTGCAGGCGCACACACTCACTCGCTGACTCGCACTCACACTCTCATTCACATGCGCATTCACATTCACATCTCACAGATTCACATACTGATTCCGGCCAGGCGCATGAATTGTTTTGCACTTTCTTTTGTTTTAAATACGCTTTTGGCTTTTGTTCGTCGCGCTCTCCCTTTCTCTCTCTCTCTTTCTCTACACCTCTCCCGCTCGCACACTTAATTTTTCGTCAAAAATAAATGAAAACAGCAACAAAAAGCGAGTCAAACAAAGCAAAGCAGCGCAGCAAGCGCAAAAAAAAGCTAGAAAAAAAAAAATTCAAATAAAAATAAAAATAAAAAATAAATACCCCCTTTCGAGCCCCTGTGTGTTGGGCAATTTCCCAAAAAAAAAAGAGTAGCAGGGAATCCTTAAACAGGATGCAGCGGGGCAGCTGCACAAGACTCTTTTTTTTACCAGTTCTTTCGCGGGGAAAAGTTTAGGGAATCACGTAGCCCCTTGGTGGGTTTAGCCAGTGAACCGGTTCTACGGGAACTGATACTGTGCAGCGGTCCAAAGACGGATACACTGTGTTCAATTGCCAAATGTAACTTCATTTATTGCAATAGTTTAGCATATTAAAGTTTTTGAAACGGTTTGGAAAGTGGTTCAATTGCAGATCTCTGCTGTTGGGGCAGCTAAGGTGTTGAAATTTGAAATATAGTTAGCTTGGGGCGTAAGCTAACTATAGACATTTCTAAATGTATAAAAAAACAGTTGACGCTGCCTTATAGACAGCTTTTTTAGCTCTATTATCTGGCTAGTTTTCTAAAACACTTCCAATATGTTATAAATAGCCTTACTAAGAGTTTCCTGCAAGAATCAATGTGCTGGTGTTGTTCCTCTGGCTTTTAAGATGGTTCAAAAAGTGGTTCAGACGCAGATCTCTGTTAATTAGGCAGATATATAGCTGAAATTTAAAATATAGCTAGCTGGAGGCTTAAACTAACTATAGAAACTCTTTAACTGTTAAAGAAACACTCTAGTCTACCGATAAGTAACGCTTTCGCTTTTCTAGCTGTTCTAACGTTGCGTATACGCCATGCTAGACCAACTGCAGCTGTAGCTAAAGAAAATGCCGCTGAAAAATGACAGTAAAACGGAGGCGCGAAAAAGAAGCAGAAGCAGAAGTGGCAAGTGGCAAGTGGCAAGCGGCAAACTTAATGAATCTTTTACTAGGTTTGTTTTGACGCGCATATTTTTATGACGCTGCCGACGACGACGACGCCAGCGTCGCGACTTCGCACTTTGGCAAACTTTTCACTTTCAATGGCGACAGACAGAGCGAGGGAGAGCGAGAAAGAGAGAGCGCGGGAGGGAGGGGGAGTGAGAGGGAGCGAGTGTAAAGAGGACTTGGCACCTTTGTCCTGCTTGGGTAGCGGTGGGGCCTGAAATTTGCGTAGCCAGCGAGCAAAACAAACCGCAAAATGTATAGCGAAACATTTGAGTGATTGCCCCCCGGCTCCTCTCTCGCTCCTTGTCTTTATCTCTCTCTCTCTCTCTCACTCCTGCGCACGCGCCTGGCATCCTTTTTTTTATGCTCCTCTTCCTTTTCTTTCTGCTCTGCTCTGCTTCGCTTTTCTTGCCTACTTTGCACTACGCAGCACGTGCCACAAGTTGCCGCAACTTGAGACACCGCTGCTGCCGCCGCTTCCTGGCCGGAAATGCGCCAAAAAAAAGGCTAGAAAAAAGGAGTAGGAAGTAGAGGAAGGCAGCGATGCTGTGTTTTGTCATTTGCCGCGCACGGGCTGCATAAATTAGCCCGCCCAGCGAGCAGAGGGTTAAGCAGGGCCAGAGAGGGGGGGAGTAGGAGGGGGGGGCAGTTGGCAATTCGATTAGTTAGACGGGGCAAGTCATGCTCCATTGAGGCTTGGCACAGAGAGCAAGATAGGAGGGAGGAGGGGGAGAGAGAGAGAGAGCGATGCGACGGTGCCGCCAACGCAATGTCAAGGCGAGTTGTCTAGAGGGTAGGCTAGGCTATGGCCAGGCCAGAGAGGTAGGAGCAGGGTTAGGGGGGTTGGGAAGTGGGGCAGGGCAGTAGAGATCTGTACCCAGGAAGGAGGTTTTTCTGGCTGCGTCTGATGGACCTCAGCAGCAGCTTCAAGTTGCATTTTACCTGCGCCTTTTTAATTGAGCAGCGCAATTATTATTTATCCCTGCTTCTCTCTCTCTCTCACTCACTGCTTACCCCTCCTCACCCTGCTAGCTGCACCCCTCTCTCCTTCTCCCTCTGCCTCTCTGTCAGCTCATTCACTCATTCAGTCAGTTTATAAATAGCACAGATTGAAAACGCTGCCCACGCGCTGCTCCACACGCGCGCAGGGCGCACCCAGCGACGATCGCAGCAGCAGCTCCACTTTGGTCTTGGACTTGCACTCGGACCAAGGTGTAGTCCAGCGTTGTGCCAGCTCACTCGCACTCACTGGCCATGTGGGTGTCTCGACTGCGAATTCAATAAAAACTTCACAGCCAATGAGACCAAACCGATTGAGGTAACAACAACCAACAGAGGCAGCAGCATCAACTGAGGCGACGCGTGCTGCAAGCTGAAGACTTGCTGTAGCTCGTCTCATCTCAGCCAAGTCTACTCTGGCCTCCTCACGTCTTAGCCAAGTCTCCTCGCGCTTGCCTCGCCTCAATGTGTGGGTGTGGGTGCGGCTACCCAGCCCAGCCCAACTGAGCTCAGCTCAGCTGAGACGCAGCAACAACTGGGGGAGCAGCTGGATAGAGAGATGCCAGTGATGCCTCAGCTGGAGGAAACGATTTTGGGTTGGTTGTCTGCCTGGCATAATTTAATTCAATGATTACCGATTTTAAAATGAAGCTGCTGCAGAGTAGGAGGAAAGAGGAGGAGAACTTGGAAGGAGTAGGAGGAGTAGGTTAACGGGTAGGAGGAGCAGGAGAAGCAGGGAGACGATGCTGCATGACGTTGCCAGTGCCCACAGAAAGAGAGCAAGACACGACAGACAACGCAATGAGGCAGGGCAAGGTGTGATGAGCGGTGGCTAGGGAAGAAGGGGAGATGTGGGTAGAGTAGGGGAGAGGAGGGTGGACAAGCTGAGACGAGCGTGCGTCCGCAGCTCAAATAAATAAATCAATCATGATGCAAGGCAACAAAAACAACAACAACAACAGCGACCCGCAACCCGCACCTGAAAGCAGACCCACCTTGAAATGAGTGTGTGAGTGTGTGTAGTGAGTGTGTGAATGAGTGTGTGTAGTGAGTGTGCGTGTTAGTTACAACAACTTCATGTGTTTATACGCACACATTGCAAGCACATTTAAAGCATGAACTGGAATCGAAGTAAGCTCCAAACTACGTTTATGCCATGAGCTCAGTTCATGAAGTGCGCAAATCGTGTATTCGCTTAGATGGAATCGAATACTTCTTAGATGGATGATATAGTAGGGTACAATACTGTATAAAGCAAGCTTCGCATAGATCTTTCCTCTCCACAGATTATTTACCTGCTCAAGTATTCCACAATTCACGTAATAATCCACTGCATAAACGTATTCAGTGTGGGTGTCTCTGTGTGTGTGTGTCTCTGTGTATGTGTGTGTGAGGGCACTCCCCATTTCCGCTTGCCTGGCGATTAATATCGTAGATGGCACCAGTTCCCCTGCCCATCCCCATTCCCATCCCCATCTCAATTCCAATCCCAATCGCCTCCCCTGACTTGTGCCTGTAATTATGATTATTAAGATGCCATTGTCACATAGCAGAGGCACCTCCTCCTCCTCCTCCTGCTCCTCCTCCCCCCCACCTCTATCACTGCAGGAGAATTGAATATCTTCTTGGTTATTCGTAATTTATGCTAATGGGTACTCGCACACACTCACTCACACTTACTTCATCTCAAAAGAATCGTGTGTAAATAAGTTTTAGGATAAAGTTTTTTTGTAATTAACATTTGATCTCTGTGAGTGCACTGTGAGTGTATTCACACAGGGACAACAGGGCTCAAGTGCGTATGGTTGTTGGCCGTGAATAATAGTTAAGCACGCACTGGCACTCACACTCACACACTCGAGTATTCGCCGTGAGTTCAATGCAAGCGAGTCAGGCAAATATTGCGAATATTCGTGAATCACTATGAATAAAGTAACAACAAACTTGCATTTTACAGATTCATGAAATAATGTTGTATATATATAACTATACTATAAAATATTATAATAGATTGTTATAATATATTTTATTCTTAAAATGAATCAAAGCGAATATCCAGTTGAAAAAAGAAATGAATAAATTGAGCTTAGCAAATAATACTGTCATTTCCCTTAGTGTATTTCGTTTTCTTTTGCCTTGTCACACGATTTAGTGGCTAATCTTACATGCTATAAACTTTATGGCAGCCTATAGTATATAAAAATCAGCGCAAAATCTTTGAGGTTTCTTTGTAGTTTTCTCGATAACATATCAGTGATTAATTTTCCATGCTATAAAACTTTATGGCTAACGAGTATAGCGAAATCAGTGCAAGTACATTTAAGTTCTTTAAAATAAACAAATAAAGTAAGATCTATAGGATATATTAAGATTTTTATTTATATTTTTTTTTTATTTATTTATTGTATTTATTTTTTATTATTTTTTCAACTTCTACTTCAACTACTTATCTAGCTGAAATTAATACCACAGCAGCGTTGCTTTACACTGTTGCCAAACTTCGCAGCTCACAGTGACCGCACAGCTCACACACAGCGAGCGAGGGAGATAGACAGAGAGAGGGAGAGAGAGTGAGAGAGCGTGCTTAAATTGATACGCATTCAGTTCACAATGGGCACGCGCGACTTATAAATCGCTTGCTCGCCATTCGCTGTGCTGCTCCACACACACACAGAGTCACACACACACACATACACACACACAGCCACACTGGCTGCCCCAAGTGTGCCCAGTCTCCAAGACGCGCTCTGATCTTTGTCAACGTCGTCTGCGTCTGCGTTTGCGTCTTCTGCTTCTTTCTCTGCGTCTGCTGTTTCCTCCTCTGCTTCTTCCTCTCTCCCCTCTTCGTCTTATTGTTATTGCCCATTGTTGTTGCTGTAATTGGCTTTGTTGTGTTGACGCCTCCCCTTTGCTATATATATGTACAGATCGTATATAGTATATATATATATATATATACATCCAGCTATATATTCATTCATTCACAGCGCGACTGATAACTTATTTACTTGTTGGGGGGCTTTGGCTCTGTCGCTTTGCCGTTGGCTGTAGCGCGCTCTCTCTTTCTGTCTCTCTCTCTCGCTCTCGATCAGTTGCCTGGCCCTGGCCCAGCCCCAAGCACAGCTGGGCTGGTTGGCTGCGCTCTCTCGCTCTCTCTCTCTCTCTCTCGCTCTCTCGTGCTCGTGTTCGTGTGCGCGAGAGCCGAAACGATCGTGTGGGCCGAGCGCATTGAATGTATATCAGCAGTGTGTGAGAGCAGGTTTTGCAGAGAGTGGGAGAGTGGGAGAGCGGGAGAGCGGGAGAGAGAGAGAGCGCAAGCTAGCGGGGGCGAGTGCTGCAGCTTATCTGTGCCGCCGTCGCCGCCGTGTTACGGTTTGTTATTGCCCTGAGCAGCGTTTGCTGAAGCTTCACACCTGTCGGTCGAGCGATCGACACACACACACACGCGCGATCGTCCAGCCTCGCTGTGTGTGTGTGTTGGCTTTTTGATTGGCCAGACCTTGATATCGCTCCACACACACACACACAGAGACACTGTACATGGGCCAAGCCCAACGCAGAGCAGCGTCCAAATCAGCCAACGGCTGTCGCTGGGCTCGGCCAAGGCAGCGTCATCGTCATCGTCATCGTCATCGGAATTGTGATCGACATAATGATCATCATCATCATCATCATCATCACGATCATTGTAATCGACTGGGCACGGCAGCGCTGCGCCTGCCCACAGCGTCGCAACGGCGACATTTGCATTTCCCACTCCACACTACGCACACACCCAGAATCTGGCGACTTATATATAAAGAGCTTTGCCTGATTTCTATATATACAAAGTGATCGCCATTTTGTAAGAGCAGCGAGAAAGAGAGGGAGAGGGAGAGAGGCCGACACGATCTTGTAAATTTCTGGCTGTCGCACAGCTTGAGCTGACGCATTTATTGGCCGTCGTCTTTAAAGGGTTAAAGGGATTTATTTTTTTCTTATTTTCCCTTTTTTTCTGGGGTCCAGCATGTGTCCAGTTTAGGGGTTAATCCGCGGATCGTCGGACAGATCGCCTGCTGTGCAAATACGCCATTTTAAGGGCTTTGTGATCGTACAGGACTTCTAAGAAATTTAAACTACTTCAGGGTATTTTTTCTATGATCATTATAAGCCTGCTTATCGAGAAGGTATAACAAAAAGAAGTAATGAAATATTTCCATATGCTTATGGTTGTTTTTTTTAATAAAGCTGCAATAATTTTCAGAGTAAAAAATAATAATAAAATAAAAAAAAATGTATAAAAAAAATGAGTATGAAAAACTTACGGCTTTCATTTTGAACTTACCATGAAAAGTATTTCAGAAATAAGACAAATGTTTAAATGGAACTTTTACCAAATCTCGGTATTATATCACATGATATATGTAAGTGAAGCTGAAAAAGATCGAAGTTGACTTTGCTTTTATTTCATATAGAAACTCAAAAGAAATTCTAAACTTTTTCGATTTTCTAAAATCGTAGTAGTAGTAGTATCTATAAATTATATAATCTTTCTATTATCTCTCTATTTAACACACTTTTGGAGCAACTTTTCTCACATTTTGTTGTGTTTTCCAGCAGTTTTTTTTTTCTCCCTCTCTCTTTCTCTCTCTCTCTCTCTCTCTCTGGTTTTACACTTAAAGCTCATTCCCAAAAACAGTGAATGAATGAATACACTCATGCAGGCAAGCGAAAAGGTGGGAAGAGGAAACGCAGCTTGAACGGCTTCGCCTTGTGCCAAGTTCTGGGCCAAAAGTGTTGGTAGTAAGCAAAGCAGGCAGAACCCAGCTTGGCCTCGCTCCAGAATGTGCTTTAAAGTTTTTAAGATGAAAGAGGGCAAAGGCCCCAAATGAACGCAATGCATGAGTATTACCATTGGCTACTTGAGCACACCTGCAGGGGGGAGGAGGATGCAGAGGGGGAGCGAGAAAGGAGTAAGACGCAAACACACGCACATTTGTCAATCTGCAGGATGTGTGTGTGTGTGGAACGACATATGCCAAGGGAATTTATGCAAGTAGCTGGAGCTGCGACAAGCAGAGGGAGGAGGGGGGTGCAGAGAGGAGCAGGGCAGCCCGGGCCAAGTCACTTTGCATCATCATTTAGCAGGGCAGGCAGCAGGCAGGCAGCGGGGCAGGGCAAAGCGTCGCCATTGTTGGGCACAAGTTGCGCATAATTGAAACATAAAACGCTTGGACACCAATTCACAAAAGCCAACGACAAGCAGAGGCAGAGGCAGAGGCAGAGCAGGCAGAGCAAGCACAGTGGCGTAGTCGTTTAGGGGGGGGCCTAGGATGACTGGGAGCCCTGAGAGAGCGCTGCGACGCGCTGTCTGTGTGTGTGTGTGTGTGTGTGTGTGTGCATTGTGCGAGGCCAGAAGAAAAGAGACAATTGTGTGTAAGAAATATGCAAGTTGCGTGAGTGAGTGAGAGTGTGTGTGAGTGAGTGTGAGTGAGTGTGAGTGAGTGTGTGTGAGTGAATGAGTGTGTGAATGAGTGTGTGTGTACTGAGTGTGTGTGTGATTTATGCTACTGCTGAACGATTTGTTGTAAATTGAAGAGTGCCAAACCGCATTTTGAATATGCCCAGCTGTGTGTGAGTATGTGAGTGAATGAGTGCGAGTGAGTGTCAGAGTGAGTGAGTGCTACTCAGACTGCGTGTGTGTCCTGCAATAAACTACACACAGCAGCTTCAATTTTCATAAATTGAACAAGTCACAAGAGGAAAACAGTAGGATTTCGGGCTAGAATTGGAAGAAAACCCAAAGTAAACCTAGATAACTACAGAATATCATATGAAATTTTCGTAAAAGATTTTTCACATATTTTGTAGAAATCAAAATACAAAATACTCGAGAAAGCGAGGTTAAGTTTCTTAACTAACAAAGAAAACAGTTCCAAACAAGTTTAGACCATATATCAATGTTTCTAAGGGGAGTAGCCACATAGTAAAGCCAACTTCCAGTTAGTAGAGTACCAAAGAATTTTCTCACCAAATTTAATAGCTCTAGCTGCTCTAGTCTCAGAGATATAGACGTTCATACAAACAAAAAAAAAAAAAATATTACTAAATTAATTGTTTAAAATAAAAATAATAAGATTTTTAATAAGTAAAACTATATTATAAGCAAAGTTAGTTTATTTTTAGACAAAATAGGTCACATAGGTGTCAGTAAAAACTATGCATAACTACAAATTTATTTATTCCAATATCATGATGATATATTTTCTAAATAAAATTTCCCGTTTCTTGCTCGATTTCCGCAATGGATTTCAGTGTTGAAAATTCAATTTGCAAGACAGGCAAGAAATGCCACAAAATGATCTAGCTGCGCTTCAAGCGTAGCCTCTCTCTCCCCCCCAACCCCCTTTTGCACGCCGCCCCTGGCTGTGTCTGTTGCCAAGACCAATGCCCGAAAATTATTTTCGCCCATAAACTTTGCCCGCTTTTCAATTATCTCAAGTTGGTAGCGCGCGCTCGCTCGCATTTTATTTGCCGCTTTTTGCCGCATCCGCATCCTGCGGTTGCACCACACACACCCACACACACACACACACAGTGACCACAGTGGTCCACAGGCTGTTGAAAAAGGGGCGGGAGAAGGAGAGGGAGTGGCAGCCAGGCAGAGATGCATTGCGATTCCTTTTGACCTGCAGTTAAACTGCCGAAAAAAGGCAACAGACGATGGCGAAGGCGAAAACAAAAAAGCGCTGCGATGCGATGCGAGACAAAAGCAGCGACAGACAGAGAGAGAGAGACAGAGAGAGAGAGAGAGACAGTGGAACAGACAGACAAATATGTAGGCAAAACTGAGTTAGGACTGAGGCCAGAGCAGACACATGTAGTAGAGTTGTAGGGGGAGGGAGTGGAGGTACATCGGGGGTGTAGAGGGGGGCGCCTTGCAGCCATTTTCGCTACTTTTCATTTGTTCACAATTTGCGTCGTTGTGCCCTGCGGTAGAAGCTGCCGCTGCCACTGTTGCTGCTGCTGCTGCTCTCGTTGTGCCTCATCCTCATCGCGCTGCCTCCTCTGTCGTTGTCGTTGCCTTTGCGGTTAAGTTCGCCAAATTGCAGTCAACGTCTGCTACATGAGGCACACACACACACACACAGCAACACACACAGCAATACACACACACACACACATACGTCTCTGTCTGCCACGCCGCTGCCCAATAAGTGGCAAAAACGGCGCGTGCTTTTTGCAGAGACGATCCCAAGGTCCACTCTAACTTTAAACTGGCTGCCTCCCTTCCTCTCTCTCTCTCTCTCCCTCTCTCTCTCTGTCAGCCACAGCCGCATAAAGTTCAGAGTTGCCAGGACACTGTGGCAACACTGGAGAGAGAGAGAGAGAGAGAGAGAGAGAGAGGGGAGCAGGCACACTGGCATCGACAGGACTTCAACTTTTTATTGTGAACCCGAGGCGAAAAATGCAGCCAGAGCACACACACACATGTGTGTGTCTGTGTGTGTGTGTGTGTGTGTGTGCCGCGTACGTGTACTATCAACGTCATCGGCCAAGCTCAACTTCAGCAGCGACTCCAGCTACGACTCCAACTCCAGCGCCCACGTCAGTGGCAGCGTTTAAGTGCCGCATCCGGTCCCGGTCCTGGTTCTGCTTCTGGTCCTGCTGCACCCCCATGCCAGCTGGACAGAGCGAGATGGCATATGAGCTGTGCCCCTAGTCGCAGCTCCCTCCCCCTCCTCCTCTTATAAACCCCTTCTGGGGGAGAAGCGAGCAAAATCAATAGCGCGCCCCAATGTCGACTCGGCAGCTCGTGCTGCTCGTGTGCGAATGCGACTACGAGTGTGAGTGTGTGTGAGTGTGTGAATACATATTCAGGGTTGCGTTTGAGTGAGCCAAAACAGTTTTGGGTGCCACTCGCTGGCAAAATGGGCGTGTGCTGTGGTCAGTTCACACACACAAACACACTCACACACAGAGAGAGTCAGACGGGGCGTATGCGTGTCCAGCGCAGGACTCCGCCCCGTTTGGGTGCTCAAGTGAATAAAGTGAATACTAAGAAAATTTTTGAAAATTAGAAAACTCTTTGTAGAACTCTTTGACGCTCTTTTAGCCTAATGAATTGAGCCAAACTACTCATGAGTGTACTCACAAGCACTCATTTTGTAATTAAAGCAAAACTATATCTTATAAAGAGGTTTATTATAGTTTACGCGGTCTACTCTAGGATTTATGGCAACTCTATGATTTATAGCAAAGAAATGTCCAAGTGAATACTCATGAATACTCACACTCACTCCCTCTCTTTCCCTCTCTCTCTATCTCTCTCATTATTTCTCTGTATCTCTCTTATCTATCATTCTTGTGCCTAATGGTTTCCCATTTCCCCAACCGCATTTGTCGCTATAAATAGTAATGATCTTGCACTCTTCCAGTACTCCCTCTGCCCCTACCCCTCCCCTCTGCCTATACCCTATACGATGATCCTGTTGTCATCATCATCACCTGCACAGTGTGGCGAAGCCATTTAATTGCCATAGCTCATTCAATATTCTCCAATTCAATTCGTGTTGCAACTTAGTAGCCAGATTAGTTCCTTATCTACTCTGCTTCCTCCTCTTTCTCTTCTTCTTCTGCTACTTCTTGCTCCTCCTCCTCCTGCTCCTCCAGCTAATAGCCAAGCCATAAAACAATAAACAATCGGATCATGTAACCGAGTGGCGAGACACAACTTTGACTTATTGCTGCAACAGAGAGGAAGATGCGATTACAAACGTTTGCTCTAAGCACACTGCGGTCAATGAGCAAATGAATGAATGAATGAGCGAATGAGTGAATGAATGAGCGAATGAATGAGTGAATGAATGCTCTTTCTCACCTCAGCACAAATCGGAAGCGCAAAAGACGTCGCATTGCTGCAGCCTCTGGCAGATTTGCTCGACTCTCGACTGGAGTCTCGATCCAAGTCGAGAAACCATATCCGACTTTTGAGCTCATCGAACCCTTTTGCGGTGCCTGCCTGCCTGCCTGCTGCATTGTCTCCTCTCTCTCTGCTCTTGGCCCATTGCGGTTAACCGAAAGCTGTCTATAAATTATTAAAATTGTCTCATTATTCATATAGAATACAATAGATTTCATTTACGTTTCATTTTATTGCAACAACCAGAAGAATCGTTCAATCTCTCTGCCTTTGTGTTTGCTTCTCTTCCGTCTGTCTGTCTTCTCTGTCTGTCAGTCTCTTCTGTCTCTTCTGTCTGTCTTCCGTTTTGTCTGCAGAGCAACCTGGTTTCTCTGGCCTCCGCTTAGGTCAGACCAACATCATCAGCTGCGTACCAGGTCGCAATTGCGTGGGAGAATTTTAACGAAACTATGTGGCAGACGGAGAGAAGGAGAGAGAAAAACAGATGGGGAGACAGACAGACAGAGAGACAGACAAGACACACACCTCAAATGCTTAGGAACCCAACCCAATCCAATCCAAAGTTGCTAATCTATAAATAATATATGTATATCCACATTCAATAAACCAATTAACAATTTTTTTCTCTTGTTTTTTTCCAGGTGAGTAAAACGATTAACAATCAATCGGAAACTATCGATAACACGGCTAGAGACTAAAGTATGGGTAAATACCATCATCAATAAGATCTCCTCAAACAATAATCTAAAGTTGATCAGGTTGATCGCACCACAAACTGTACGAGAGTTAACATTGATGTAGTGCGGCGATCGCAATAAAACATATGCTTAAGTTATCGATTAATTATCGAAGTGTGCTTTATGGGCCAGAAGTATGCAAGGTCTAATCACATTTAGCTAGTTACAGAGCCCCCAAAGAGTCTCTTAAAACCGCTCTAGCCTCTGCTCGATCAAACGCCTATCGATAACATATCGATAAATCAAATCACCCAATAAAACAACATGCGAACTGCGCTGTCCGAGAA
The DNA here is from genome assembly GCA_018901885.1 of Zaprionus kolodkinae. Taxonomy (NCBI): domain Eukaryota; kingdom Metazoa; phylum Arthropoda; class Insecta; order Diptera; family Drosophilidae; genus Zaprionus; species Zaprionus kolodkinae. The sequence goes on along the minus strand of JAEIFM010000155.1, from coordinate 819,071 downwards.
CAAGAAGAAGAACAACAACAACCACAACTGAAACTGTAGTGCGCTTTCCTCTTCCCTCTCCCCTCGATCTTTCAAGCCAAAAATTTTCCCAGCATATTCCGTTGTTTGTGTGAGGCTGTTGTGGCATGCCACATCGTGTACCTTGCTCCGATTTCCCATACAGTGCTCCCGTCTAGACGTAGACGAAGACGAAGACGAAGACACGCCAGGCCAGGCCAGGCCGGGCTGGGTCGCTCACATGGCCGACAGTGGCGCTGGCATTTCAATCAGATCAGGCAGGCAGGCAGGCAGGTAGGTAGGCAGGCTGAAGGGGATCAGGCCAGCAGGGGAGGCACCTGAACAAGTTAAGTACATGGCCCATTACATGCGCGGACGCGTGTAATCGCAACTTGTTGTTGTTGTTGGCCTTTTAATTATGCCAGGAGCATATTCAAAGGCGCACTCGCCCGGTCAATCCCGTTTAGCTCGTTAGCCGCGCCGGTATGTTTGATAGCTACTCCAGCTGCAGCTCCAGCTCCCCCCTTAACCCACTCAAATGGCCCATGATCTCTCACATCGTCGACCGCGATGACATCTCAATAGCAGCGTTTGCGGCTTTTGGCCTAACATGTCAAACATCTCTCTCTTTATCCCTCTCCCTCTCTCGCCCTCTCTTTCGTATGTGACTGCGCCTCTCTGAGGGAGCCATTGTCAATGTCCAAGCCGGGCATGTCAATTTGGAGTCGCTCCAGCCTCATCCCCTGCGCTCCATTGGGAACAACGCAGAAAATTTTCATTTCGTGTTTCTGTTGCAACTTCAACTGGAGGTTGCAACAGTCGGAACAGTCGCTTAATTAGCGAGCCAGTTTGCCTAATTAGTAGCCCGACTGACTGCGTCCTCGATGACTGATGGATGGATGGATGAATGACTGAAGGGAAGGCTGCAGGGAAGGCTGACTAGATGCCTAGCTGGAGGGATGGCAGGAGGAAAGGCTGGAGGGAAGGTTGACTAGCTGGCTGGCGGTATGCCTAACTGGAGGAATGGCTGCCTGGCTACCTCTGGCTAGTCTTGGCCTCTTCTGTCCTGGCCCATCCTCTCCAGCTGCATTGATTGGGCCCAGCTACTTACACGGCGCTAATGTTGCATGCAACTCATCAATTTCATCGAAATCCCTTCTGCATGCCACGCCCACGCCGTGTGAGCATTGAGAGGGAATGTGGGCGGGGGGGAGCGTATCCATGTTTGAAATTATAGCAAGGTGTCAATGCGTGGCACAGTCAGTGTCTCCCCACTCCAGGGAAAGGCAGGTATTTCCTTTCGCAACGGGCAGCTTAAGCAATCCCTTGCCGGCACAGTGGGGCAGCGCGGTTGATTTTGTGCATAGAAATCAAGTTATTGATACTAAACGCAACAGCTACTCCACTCTCCACTGTGCCACAACACCTACAGCAGCGCAATCCGATTGATAGCCAGCCAGGGCAGGACAGGACAGAGCTGGAGTTGTGGAACAGAGTGAGGGAGAGGGAGAGAGAGAGGAGAGGAGACAGTGCGACATGTTCGAGTTGCGGCAAGTGCGTGTAAATGCAAATGTTGTCAATGTGCAGCCGAAAATTGAATTCGAATTGGAGCTTGCTGCTGTGGGAGAGAGAGACAGGGCAGAGCAGGAGACCCTGTGGGATTGGGAGGAGTAGGTACGGGGAAGAGGGAAGAGGGAAGAGGAGGAGTGTGTAGTGCATTGAGGGCTTTAGTTAAATGCGTGACGCGGCGCTGGCAGTCCGAAGACCGCAGTGGTCTGTCTCTCTGTCTGTCTCTCTCTCTCTCTATCTCTCTTTCTCTCCGTCTCTCTCTCTGTCCAATTCAGTGCAGCATCGAATTCTTAATACAAATTGCAAAGTAACCGCGGTCGGGGCCAGTCGTAGCCAACTACACGTTGTTCTTGTTGTTGTTGCGGTCGACTAAGCCAAAAAGCAAATCAACTCGCTGGCTGCCTGACTGGGGGAAGGGAGGGGGAGAGGATTGAAGGGGGAGTGGTAAGCGAGGCAGGCATTGAATGAATTCAATTGGCGACCGCAGACGGCAGGCCGAGGGCCAAAACTAACACGACGCGCGCTGTTGTCGTTGTTGCACTTTCAATATTGAATGCGCGAGAATGCTGGCTAAAACGACGCGTGAGATACCCTGTAAATGCGAGGCAGCTGTCTGCTTACTGGCAGGGTATTAGCAAGTCGTGGTAATAGAGTAAAGCAAGCAAGAAATAATCCATAGAGCTGCAAGCGATTTGTTTGATTGTCCAAATAAATCGATAACTGCGCGATAAATGCAAGTAGTCAATTGATTGCAAATAACAATCGATAACTATTTTTTAGATATTTAAATAGCAAACGATAACGATTAATCGATATTTATAAGCGATTGTAGTGAGTTTTAAAAATTATATAGATTAACAAGCGATAACTATTTTTTAGATATACATAGATATAAATAGCAAACGATAACGATTAATCGATATTTACAAGCGATAGTTATGAGTTTTGAAAAGTATATGGATTTGCAAGCAATAACAACTGGAAATATCACTTGAATATCGATAAGTCGATAACTGATCCATAGTAGTAACTAGTGCAACTTATTGCAGGGTATTTACAAGTCAACCCAAAACCGCCGCCTGTTGCCGCACAACGATTTCCATAGTCTGCCGTTTTGTTCTTGTTGATTCTACATATAGCATAATGTAGTCTTGTCTTTTTGGAGGCCTTCAGCGGCAGCAACGACGACGACGACGACGCACTAAGCGAGGCTAGAAAAGTATCTGCAAGATGCAGTTGTGCATCTGCACTTGTATCTGCAACATGTATCGCAGCTTTTAATCGTGCGCCTCAGACGTCACATTTAGTTTTCGGCCGCCGTCGCCGCATTGATATGCAAGTGGCGACTGGCGATGGTGTTGCCACCAAGCTGGGGGGGAGGATGGGGAGGGGGATACCAGGGGGAGGGAGGAGTAGATAGGCAACTGCAGGTGCCCGCAGATATGCAGATAGTATACTATGTAGCATACTCTGCCACAACATGACTTTCAAACGTAATACAAACAGTTCATACATATGGATGGACTGTCTCCCCCCCCTCCCTCCCTACCAACTGGCACCTTAGCACCCCCTCCCCCAAGTCCATTCGCCGCCGCTCTTCGACAGTCGGTCGATCACGCAGAGCAGCAGCAGCCTCTGTTGGAGGGACTGGCCAAGCTCTGTCTCTGCCTCTGCCTCTGCCTCTGCCGCGGCTCAAGTATCTCGCAGATACTTTTGTGCCCCAACTCGAGGCGACTCTTCAGCTGCTTCAACTTTCAACTTTGAGTCGATCTTGTTGTTGTTGTTGTCTATTTGGGTTAGTCGCTGTCATTTTTACAGTTAGTCAGGCTGCCCCATCGCAGCCAGAGTTGCCTCTTTTGTTGTTTTATTTGTTTGTTGCATGATGAAATTGAATTAATGCGCCCCGCAAGCCGCAAGCACATTGAAGGCTTCAAGTGCAACGTGTTGCAGGAGCTGAGCAAACACTGCACAGCAGCGGTGGCAACACTGGAACCCCCCACCCCCCTCTCCATAAGCATAAACCGTAATCGGTTTATCACAACAAACAAAGCACTGCACTGCACACTGAGTGGCAACTCTGGCAACATGTTTGTCTCCATCTCTGCCTGTCGATCGCGCACTCATTTCGCCACTCAACCACAACAACGTGTGCCGCAACTCGACAACCCTGGCCTCACTCTGTCCCCCCTCTACCTCCCTACCTTCCTTCCTCCCTCTCGAGGGTGGTGAACCTTTGGACGTGACACTTGACGGCGGGTTGAAGGTTTTGCCAAATCGAAAGGTGCCCATTCAAAGTAACGGTCTGCCAGAGTTGCCCTGCTGCCTTGAGCTACTTGTCGTACTATTTACATAGTTTGAATCAGTTGAAGGTTCAGAGTTCTATAGCGCCCCAGCGTTTTTAGAATGTTCTATTTGTTCTACTGGGGGTCTGCTCTTCTTCTAGCTCTCTTATTTCAGGGTTGCCACCTGCAAAGCATTAGTTGAAGCTTAGCTGGAGTAGCCTACTTGAATTGTTTATTCAGTGATACCTAACTAAGAGTTCTCTGCCTTGGGAGCTTCCTATCGACTTCCTATTCTCTTCCAAGGGTTTTCATTGCTTTCTAGGGTTTCCTACTCTTGTATCTCTTTTACTTTAGGGTTGCCATCTACATAGCCAGTATGCGTTGAAGCTACAATGCAGTTCACTATCAATTAGGACACATAGGTCTTTAGGAACTGTTGTTGACGATCCTTGGAGCTCCTTGGAGGAGCAGGAAAGTCCTGGCGGTCTGGTCTCTGGAGTTTTTTTTTGGTTTTTGGGATTTCCAATCGTTTTGGTAGGGTTTTCTCTGCTCTTAAGTCTCTCCAGTAACACAGTTTACTCAGGGTAGCCAACTTTATCACATGCAAATGTAGTGCAGCTCGTATCAGTGTCTTAACCCTACAATATATTGTCTTAGCTAAGCTCCTCTCTTATCTCCCCCTGAGCTAACTTGTGCTCTACTCCTCCCACGAGGCGCTTGACCCACTAGACCCTCTAAGCCCTCTTCCCTTCTCGCTCTACCCTCTTCCCTGTTGCTTTACCCTCTTCCGACTGTCTCTCTTTCCTCTCCCTGGTCTCTCCTCCCTCTTCCCTATCGCTCTACACTCTCCCCACTGTCTCCTATTTTCTCTGCCCTATCGCTCTACCCTCCCCCTGGTCTCTCTTCACTCTTCTCCTATCACTCTACCCTCTCCCTGGTCCCTCTTCCCTCTCTCCCTATCGCTCTACCCTCTTCCCCTCCTCCGCTTACCCTCTTTTCCGTGGAGTCGTACTCCCACTCGCTCACGCTGCTCTGGCGACCTTCGGTAGCTTCGCTGCTTGCAGTGTGTGACCGCGGCCCATTTGCTGCGTTCCCATGACACCTGCCGCAGCTCAGGTGCCGTTAGACGACACACACACCACACACACACCACACACACACCCGCACACACACACTCCTACATTCGGGCTGTGGCTGACATTCATCAATCAGCTGCGGCTGATGCGGCCTCGCGTTGATGTTCACACACAGTTTAACTGGTTCGCTCGCTCGCTCGCTCTTTCGTTGGTTCGTTGGTTCGACTGAGGCCAGTAGTGGCAGCCAGGGCGAGTACTCATTCATTTTATTCATATCTCAGTTGCAGTTACCGTTGCCGTTGTTGTTGCTGCTGCTGCTGCACAATGCTTGTCAACGTGTCTCTCTGGTCTTCCCTTTGCCCGGGTCCCTTCTCGGTCTTCGTGTCGGGTCCCTCGCAGAGTGTGGGAATCTGTTACCCTTTCTCTCTCTCGCTCTTCTTTTTCGAAAATACGAGAAATAACTTTGCCGGATAGTGTAGCGACTGTAGAGCACACAGACAATGGCCCACAAAACTGGGGCTGCCTGTGGTCGCTGGCAATCGCAATCCCCCTGTCCGCTTCACCCCCTCCGCTGCCCGGCAAACACTTTCCAGCTACAGAGCTCTAGCTTGGAGCTCCATCTCCAGCTCCGTCTCCAGCTTCGTGTCAGGTGCATTTGCCATTGTCTTAGGCGCGCCCCCGCAGCCCAAAAGGGTGAGCCAACATTTGGGTGAAGGTTGCCAGCAGGGGGAGGGTAGGCAGGCAGGCAGGTAGGGGGAGTGGGAGGGGGAGCTGGGGTAGCCTACTCAGTGCAGCGAACGTGTTGTTGTTCGGATTATCCGTGAGATAATTTCTTTGCGTCTCTTTTCGTCTCGTCTGCTGCTTCTCTTTTTCTCTCTCTTTCTCTCTCTGTCTGCCTCTCGTTTCTAGCTGCTTTTCTAGCTGTTTTTCTCCTCTTCTTCTTCTTCTTGGCTCTATTGTGGCTACAAAACTGTCTTGTTCGCATTTGCTGCCTGTCAACGCTCGGACTGTAACCGCTGCCCCCCTTCTACCCACAGTCTACCCCCCCTGCTCCCTACTTCCATGTGTGTGTGTGTGTGTGTGTGTGTGTGTGTGTGTCATGTGCAGGCCATTGCTATTATTCCTAATTTCGTTTTAAATCAGATCCACCAACAGCAGCAGCAGCAGCAGCGACAGCGGCAGCGACGTCGACATCAACCCGCAACGCCAACGCCGCCTACTAAGAAGCTTGACATTCCTACTGCCTGGTAACCCTAACTCCCCCACTTCTCCCTCCTCCACTCAGCCACAATCGTTATCGCTTTTGGACCGAAGCGCCGGGCTAAAGTTTTTCGGCGTTAGCGGCTAAAAGGCCAAAATGGGTCCAAGCCGAAAGCCGAAAGCTGTAAGCCAAATGCAGCATTGGCAGTGGCAAAGGCAGCGCCAAAGCTGGCGCAGATCAGGCCAGGGCAGGTTAGGGCCATTGTTGTGTTGCTGGAGGAGGATTTGCAGCAGCAGCAGCAGCAACGGCAACAGCAACAGCAGCAGTAGCAACAATTGCCTCCGTTTCGTTTTATTTTCTATTTGTTATGGCTTTTCTCTTAATTTGAGGTCGTGAGAATCATGGCTAATTAATTGACTCGCTGACTGACAGAAACATACACACACACATGCACAACACACACACACACACACCTACACCTACACACCACTGCATTGCTGGACAATTTGACTGTGGCAACTGCAACAATTGCTGCTGCTGCAAAGGCAACTTTCATTGAGAATTTCTCAGCTGGGGAGAGAGAGAGGAATTTACGATATAGCTTTGGAATATATATATGCCTATATAGAGCAGTTATGTGGGTAGAATATGATATAGATATATCTTAAATATTTTATAGATTAAAAAACAGGCTTCTACGAGCCGAGAAAGTGCTTTAATTCTACACATGTTTGTATGAACACGCAGTTCTCAGAGACTAAGCGAGCTAGGGCTATCAAAATTGCTAAAAATATAGCATATTATAGCACGCAGCTGAAGCTAGTCTTAGCTTGTGGCCACGCCCACTACAGCCTAAGTAAAGCGAGAAAAAAATGCCATATTTTCAAGCTGAATTTTATTTGATTTTGTTTGTACTGCATTCCTTTTGAAATGAGTTAGAAACTTGTTTAATTACTTGCAACAGCAACAGTTGTTCTTGTTGCTGCTGCTGTTGCTGCTGCTGTTGTTGCATGTATGTCAAATTATGTTAATATCAGTGGAAAATGCAATGTGCAAAAACAATTGGGCTAAAAATTGGTTGAGTTCTCAGATTGTTGAGACGAGAGTCGAGTGAAATGAAGAAAGCGGCGAGTTGCTGCTGCTGTTGCTGCTGCTGCTGCTGTTGTTGTTGCCCTTTCGTGTTGCTGCTTCCGCATCGATTTTCACATTGGCCACTGTTGCAGCAAGTTGCTGCTGCTGCTGCTGCTGCTGAGACTGTTGCTGTTGCTGGCGTTGCTGCTGCTGTTGTTGTTGGCGTTGCTGCTGCTGTTGTTGTTGTCTCTTCCTTAAGTTCATTACAATTTATTTTTATGTGTAATGCAATTATTGCTGTTGTTGTTGCTGCTGCTGTTGCAGTTGCAGTTGCCGTTGCTTTTGTTTTTGTGTTTAATGTTTATTCGCGCTACTTGGCGGGGGCGTTTGCAGCAGCAGCAGCAGCCGCAGGAGGAGCAGGGGGCAGAGGGCAGGGGGGTAGGTGGCACTGGGTTGGCGTTGGGTTATTCAGCGAGGTCTTTGTTACACTCTCGGACATGACAACGGAGGCACGACCACGACACGTTGCGAATTTGCCACACGAACGTTTTTGGCTGCCTCTGTGTGTGTGTGTGTTGCTCTGGGGCAGACAGAAGTGGCAACAGCAGCAGCAGCAGCAGCAGCAGCAGCAGCGGTGGGCAGTGGGCGGTGGGTTTGACCTGCCGTTGCACCAAATACAAACACACACACAGAGTCACACACACACACACAGTCACACATCTGGCGCTGCAGATCGCGCGATTTCTTAATATGAGAATATTCCCACCATTGTCTTGGCCGGGCTCGGCCTGGCTCCGCTCTGCTCCACTCTGAGTTGGCCTGTGCTTGGGCCTGTGCCTGGCGCTGGGGTGAGTGACTCGACGAGAAGTGACGGCGACAAACCGACGACGTCAATGTCCACTCCAGCCCATCCTCAGGCTCTGCTGCTGCTGCCGTCGCTGCTGCTGCTGTTTGCTCCCACTGCCCAGCGGATTCGATTGCATGCGAGCTGGTCATGCCTCCACTCGTTGCCCCATTTAGCACTCGCGCTACCCACGAGCTCCGTTTTGAATGTGCCTGCCAGTTGCAGTTGCTGCCGTCGCCGCTGCTGCTGCTGTTGCTGCTGCTGTTGCTGCCTTCGCTGCTGCTGCTGCTGCTGCTGCTGTTGGTGTGTGGTTTGGCGCTGCTTTAATTCCAGTTATGCGAACTTCACTTCTTTTGTTTTTGTACTCGTAAACATTGCAAATTCCCGAGCGCATTCACATGAATGCAGCAGCAACAGCAACAACAGCAACAGCAGCAACATCTACAACAGCAGCAACATCTACAACAGCAGCAGCAGCAGCAGCAACTGCAACGGTGGCCCTTTTGCTTGGGGGCCTCCAGGGGTCATTACTGGTCACTGGCAGCTGCCACCTGGTGAACGGTTCCCGTTTCACCAACTCGCGTGCAACGCCAGCAACAACAGCAGCAGCAACACGAGAGCAACACCACTAGGCAACAACACGTGGCCAACAGTCAACCAAGATTCGAGGCAGCGTCAGGTTGTTCTCACCATTCGCTGGCTAATTTATTTGCATTCGCCTCTTTCTTTTGTACTTTTATTCCCTTTTTCTGCCTACTCTAATTAATAATTTATGCTAACTCCCTCCCTCTCTCTCTCTCTCTCTCTCTCTCTCTCTCCTTCTATTTGCAGGTGAGTCTAACGGTTAACGGGACCGCAATGTGCGTTTTGGGAGCAGGCATTAAGAGCAGGGTGAAAATCTCCCACCAATTGCAATTATACGCCTAGTTGGGTTCATGCTAGAACAAAACGATCGACCCCCTTGAACTGAGATCGGTTGGATCGGTTGGAATTGAGCAAGTATAATATTGGAGAATGGGTTGATATTGAGGGGAGTACAGAACCAGACAGCTCTAGATATCTATTACATATTGTGATGATCAGTTTGGTAAATGATCAAGCTGCGATCAGCTCAGCTTGATCAGAGTTATTGGAGTCGTAGTAAGATCAGCGACCCCGTTGAGCTATGATCGTAGGATCGGTTGGGTTTGAGCTAGTCTAACTAGATATTGATGGGTTGTACCTCTCTAGAGATCTCTAGGGATCACTTAAATATTGGGAAGATCAGTTGGTAAGCTGATCAAGCTGTGATCAGCTCAGCTGAAGTTGTTTGAGTCGTAGTAAGCTGCGATCAACTCAGCTGGAGTTGAAAGAGATCTAGTAAGATCCTTGCCGTAAGTTTCTTCGCAGTTCTTGCCTTAGTAACTCTCGCGATCAGTGATCAGTTAAGATCCTGAATTGCGTATTATAATATATCAAGCTGTCTTAAGTTCCTAAGTTCCTCCTCCTTTCCCGCACGATCGCTGCTGAGTTGCTTTAGGCCTTATGGGCTGCTCCTTTTCACGATCGCAGCGATCGTGTGATTGTCTAAAACTAATCCAAATTCACGCACATACACGCACACACACACGCACACACACACACTCTCCCGTTGCTACCTTATTGCATACAATGGACACCTGCAGAAACGATCGAACAATTGATCAGTCGAGGATTAACATAGATTTTCCCACAATTTTCCAACAAAGTGCCCTACGAAATGCCCAAAACATTTGTTGCTCTTTGCCGGAACCAGTCTACAATTTCATTATCGCTCTCTTTGCTCCGCTGTGCGAAATTGAGTGCCCCTGCACCCTGCACCACGCACCCAGCTACGATCGCTGCTTATCCCATTACACTAAGCGCATATGCAGGCCGTCAGGACGAGATCGGTACGCGAGGGGTCAGCGAGGAGGCACTTGTTGGATCGCCTCATGTTTCACACAGCCCTGTGAGAGAGACAAAGGCGCTCAGACGGGGGGGGAGGACATTGTCCTGGAACTACTACAGGTGCCTTCTTGCCCCCTCCCCGCCACCAAATCTCATCTTCCTGCTCACGATTAGCTGCTGATCGCGAAAAACTGCAAAAAAGAAAAAGAGGGAGAGAAATTTCATGTGTCATGGGAAAAGCGAGCAGGTGCTGCTGGGGATCGCCGCTGTCTCCTCTCCCGCTCTCCCTCTCTCTCTCTCTCGCACTCTCTGCATATGTAGGAGGAGGCATCGCTGCACTAGATCGCTCGGGGAGTAATTGAATTGATCGTGATTTGCCATTGTTGCCCCGCTGCATGCAGGATGAGGATGCAGATGCGATTTTCCTACCTATCTACCTGAAACGATCCTGATGCGATCCTGAAGCGATCCTGAAACGATCCTGAAACGACGCTCTAACGGGAGCTCAGAGCCGCAGGACAATGACAATGCGCATTTTTCTGCTCATATTTGCAACGTGTCACCGCTGGTACCGCTCTCGGTCCCTCCCGGTCAATAGATGCTTGAGAACATTTCTCTCTCTCCCTCTCTCTCTCTCTCTCCCTCTCTCTCTCTCTCTCTCCTTGCCCCCTTGTTTTCTGCTGTTTCTTTTTATTGCCAGCGAATGTTTTTTGGTGCGTGAGAAAAAGGATTAAGGATCGTCGCCTGTAGAAGATGCGAACAAAGACGCAGCGCAGAAAGAGGTGTGTGTATGTGTGTGTGTGTGTGTGAGTGTGCGAATTTCGCGTCTGTGTGAGTGTGTGTGTGTGTGTGTAGGGTATAGGGGCAGCTGAACTTATTGCCAAATGAGCGATTAATAAAATAAAAATGAATTTGCAGAGCGATTTATATGTGAGGGGAAATAAATATATGATATATGACAGTTCTAGAGATATTTTAAAGATTTAAGAGACTTGATAAAGTAAAGTAATGTATTGGCCAACTTTATTATTATATATATTTTAGATCTTCAGATGTTTCTCAATACTTTCAAAGAACTTTAAAGATATGCCTTTATATACGATAATATAAGACAAAAATTTATTCCACATATGTTCTACATTCTAAATTAAATTCCCTGATAGTGCTAGAAATATTTAACTGCCCTCTATAGACAGTTGCAGTATTATGTGACTAAGTTATAATTATTTATGGAAAATCTCTTACTTTTTTGCTTCCTTCTCTCTCTCTCTCTCCCTCTTGCTCTCCCCCTGCGTGGCATACGATTGTTAATCAAGCTGAATCAATTGGCAAAATGTCAACTGCTCTGCAGGAGGAGATGATAATAGAGGGAGGCAGTAGTTGATAGGGGGAGGAAGTGGGCTAAGGAGTAGCAGAGCCAGAGCAGGCTAGGCCACACTGCCCACTCGACTGGTTTCTGGGGTTCTGTTCTGTTGCGATAAGCATCGAGTTCTCACGAACTTTTATTGTCGTCTCGAGGAGTGGGGGGAGGAAGGGCACAGTGCAGCAGGGCAGCAGGGCAGCAGGAGCTGGAGCTGCTCTTGGAGTCGCTCCTGCTGAAGCTACTTTATTGGACGCCACAATGTCACGTAAGCTTGATACGTGGGCTGCGCTGCAATGGAGCAATTAATGCTTCGATATCTTTTATTTTCTATTTTATTTTCTATTCTCTTTTCGATCTCAAATCGAGCGTGAAATATGAGTATATAGTAGGGGGGGGAACCACACCTAGGAAATATACCCAAAAAAGAAGGTTGTAAAGTTACGGAAACGTAACGCTGACGTAGCCACCTTGAGCCGCTGACCCAATTAGCCAACTGCGACGATAGATAAGCCCCGCCACAGTTGGCGGTTTCCGGCTGACTATATTTCTAGCAATTTTTCTAGCTATTTTCGTATGCAAGACGCATGCGCAGCCCGTGGCTAAAGGCGACGCTGCTCTGGCTGTGGAATGCGGGACATGTGGAAATCCCCGAGAAGAAACCTAATTAAATTGTTAAATGAAATTAGCTAAATTTAACCCCTCCCCCTCTCTACACACCCTTTAACCCTTTGCCATCATCGCCCGCATCGAGTGCCGCGTGACATAATAATAATGCAGAGCAGGGGCGTAGAGAAGGGGCGAGCAGGGGAGGCGAGAGCAGAGGGGGGAGATGGGAGAGCAGCGCATCGCAATTCGTTGCGCAGTTCGATAAATCGAAGCAGAAAATTTTGATTGATGAGTTCAACGTAATCTGAGTCGTCTTTGCAGCATAGTTATGCAGGTCTATCGACTATCGATAAATTGGGGCAAATGTGTAGAAGATACTTAGCTCATGGACGAAGAGATCTAAGAAATGTAGACTAGGCTAGGCTAGCGATTGAAGGTGTTTGCCTGCATATTACTAAGGTATTCCCTACATTTCTCTGCTTGTCGATAACTTATCGATAACTGCATTTTGCTTAATTTATGATGGTACAGCTGGCACGCTTTACTTAGTAAGTAGACCACCAGCAGGAGCAGCAGGAGCAGCCACGCCTTCATCGATTGCGATTGCGATCAACGATCGAGAGGGCAGAGGAGTAGGAGCAGGGGTAGGGGAAGGAGCAGGAGCAGGAAAAGAAGAAGGAGTAGGAGTAGCAAGAGGAGTAGGAGCAGGAGAAGCAGAAGCAGAAGGAGTAGAAGCGGTACCAGGAGCACGATCAGTAGTTGCGGGCAGGTTAAACCGATCGCAAATTAATATTTATGATCACCTCGATAGGTGTCTCTGCCCCTCTCCCTCTCTCCTTCTCTCTCTGTTGTCACTAGTCGCACTCACCCTCAGCTGAGGTCTCGCCCCTGCAGCATAAAGAGAAACCGCCGCCTCTGCCGCTGCTGCTGCTGCTTGTGGGCGTTTGCATTGTTTGCGGGCATGTCCTCTTAATGTCAGCGCCGTGTCCTTGTTGTCCTTGTTGTCCTCTTGGCCACTGGTCAGCAACAGCAACAACAACCTGGAGAGATGTGCGGATCAGGGAACTGAAGAGAGAAGGAACAACAGTTTATCCTGCTGTTTGTTTTGCTTGTGCTGCTGCGTTTTGTTTGTTTGTTTTTATTGCGTGTAAATCACAACAAACAATCACAGGGTGCCGCCTTTGCCAACGTTTCATTCCATTCGTTTGCCATTAGCAGGGCAGGTAGGCAGAGGGAGTGGGAGGAAGGGAGAAAGAGAGGGAGAGAGCAATATAAAAACTATTAACTATTTCCAATTGCTTCTAGCTAGTGCCTAAATAATGTTTCATTCCATGCGTTTCATTCTCATTTTTAATATGCACAAATTTGCGTTCCATTCCGTTTGTTGCAAATATCAACTCTGTCTCTGATTTTGTTCCTTTTTCATCTGTTTCTCTACTCTAAACTTCTCTATAATCTGCCTAATTAATATGCCAAGCCACTGTGTTCCAATTCCACTTGTTCCTGATCGAACATGCAACCCACGTACAGCCGCGCTCTGAGGCTGCACCCCCTCCAAAGCAGAGAAAAAAACAGAAAGAAAGCAGAAAACATGAACTACCTAAGCCGATTCAGTCCAGCCACGTCCAGTTGCAGTTGGAGATGGAGCTGGAGCTGGAGATGATGATGAAGATGTGTCACTTGAGTAATTGTTGGTGACCCCCTTCCCTGCCCTCCCCTCAACCTGCTCCTCCTACTCCTCCTCTTGGAGTTGGCTTATTTTTTCCATTTCCATTCTCATTTTCATTCGAAAGTTTTGTTTTTTTTTCTTCTGCCTCCTACGCTGGGTTAGATGAGCCAGAGGGGCAGCGGAGTGGGGGGGCGTGGCTCGGTTTCGGTCTCTGTGTCGTCGCTTTTGTTGCACAATCTGCGTGTCAATGCGTTTGCCTGATCCCATCACACACAGCGACGCTCCCAAGAGACCCAATCCGAGTCGCTGCCTCTCTCCCTCTTTCCCTCTCTCTCTCTCTCTCTCTCCCTCTCTTTCTCTCTGTGTGTGTGATCGTTTGGCATGTCCAAAACGCTGGACGTAACGTCTCTCGGCAACGTGCAGCTATTTTGGGCACTTTGTCTCCGTCTTTGAGGTCGCTTCCCGCTCCCTCTCCCTCTCCTCCTTCCCCTCTCCCTCTCTCCTTGTCGGTATCTACGCTCGCATCTTTGTATCTTGTTGTATTTTGTACTTGTATCTGCATCTGTATCGGTGCGTGTGTTTTGTATCTGATTGTTTAGCTCGTCTTCTTCTGCCTCTGCCTCTTCTTCTCCCTCTTCTTCTCTCAGCTTCTTCTCCGTCAACGTTTCGCATACGTGATCCACAGTGTTGTCCAAGCGAGCGAGACCTGTGTCCACGTCCAATGACAACATTTCATCATCATCATCGTGATCATCGTGTTCATTATCGCGATCGCACACATAAAGCAAAAGGAGCACCTTAACAATAATTGTCAAAAACCCATTTGACGAGACCTCAATGGACGACAGAGACTCCCTCGCCCTCACCCCGACTCCTACTCCGGCTCCGATCTCGGTTATGCATGCATGAGAGACCCGGTTACGACTATGACACGTTTATTTCATTGTCAAAGATTGCTTGGGTTGGGAATTAGCAAAGTAAGCAGCAGCACTCTCTCTCTCTCTCTCTCTCGGAGAAGAGAAAGAGATGGAGAGCTGGAGGAGTAGAGAAAAACTGATTGATACGCTTCTTTATGACAGCCAGCGCGACTCGAGTCCCGCATGGGTCAAGCAGGTTGCGATTTATAGAAAATTTCCCAAAAGAACTGAAGCAGAAAAGAGAAAAAAAAGAAATAGAAACAGAGAAAGAGAAAGAAATGCCATGTCAAGGCGACAAAGAAGGTTATTTCATTTAATATAATGCGATTCTAGGGAAGTACAGCCTAGAAAACTGTATAGACTCTACTTTCTTCTATTTGTTTCTTCATAAAAAAAAACTATATATATATATATTTTCTCTGAGTGTGCCATATCTTAACTCTTTTAAAAGTCTCTACACTTTATATTATTATAATTAATACACAAACTTCTGCTTCAGCTTAATTTCTTGGGTATTACTAGAAAATGCTAATATTCTGTTTAAGAAATTTTGCTATAATGTTTTTTTTTTCTACCTCAATATTAAAGGAATCCCTAAGAATTCTAAAAATCAATTTAAAAAATTTTTCCTGTTTTTTTTCTATTTCAATATTGAAAAAAATCCCTGAAAATTCCTTAACAATATAAAAACTGCTTTAACGGGTTTTCAAAATATTCCATAATTCCCTTAAAAGAAAACTCTCGTTCCTTTTTTCATAAGAGACTAAACCGTTACATTTTTCACATATCATTCTAATTAAGATCATCGTTTTTTTCTTTTCTCCGGGCTACTTCTATTTTTTCCTGCTTCGCATAGCTATCGTATTTCCATAGACGTTTCTTTTCTAGTTTTTTTTTTAGGTTTTGGATTCTTTTTTTTTTTTCTTCTCATTTTTCGGCATTTCCCGTAAGGTTAAAGTGCGCAGTATCCTTAGGATTCGTATCTACAACACGCAACGGTAAACCAAAAACTTCAGGGAACCAGTAAAAATTATGCAAAAATCAACGAAAAAAAGTCGGAAAGGGTAACCCGTTCAAGGACTCATAAATTTTCTGTTAAAAACGAATGCAATCGGTTGGTTTTTTTTCTGGGTGGATTTGCTCATTTAAACGAAAACTGCCGAAATAAAATTGAATATCAACCGAAAATTATCGTTGGAAAAAAAAGGATGAGGCAAGAACCGGAGACGACAATTGCCTGGCTTGCTGCAGTCGCAGGGGCAACCCTAGCCAGTTTCAGGATGCTGCTGCTGTCTGTGTTCCTTGTTTTTTTCTCCCTGCCTTTTTTTTTTTCTTTTTATCCTGCACCCAGTCAACTTTCTGCATCTTGTGCCGGTTTGGCTTGGGGTGAGCTTGGGTTGGGTGAGGTTTGTTTTTTTTTTTTTCTTTCATTTTTTTTTCGCTGTTGTTCCTTTCTTATATCATTGTTGAATTGAATTAAAAAAGCGACGGTAATCAATGCGAGCAATGCGCAGAGCACAGCCGGCACAGGAGGGTCCTGTCCCTAAATCAAATGCAAAATCTTGTCTGTGCTTCACATGTGACAACCCTGGATGGGACCGCCACCCCTAGCCAGCCAGCCGTACACCCTACCCATCTACCTCCCTCCCTCTCCCAGTCTTGTTTCATATCTTGGGAAAATCTTGGCCACCACCCAAGAAACTGACAGTTAGAAAACAACTCACACAGGCAGAGAAGGAGAGCGAAAGAAAAAAACGAAGCAGGGGGAGGGAGGAAACAATAAGAAGCAACGCAACAAGGACACGGCACACACACACACACACACGCACGCGGGGCATAAAAAATTAATAAAAAAAAATTTGCATAGAAAAAAAATGCCGTTACACACACACACACACGGGCACACACACACACGGACACACACACATACCGATAGGAACACGCAAGCAGGACCGGCTGTGCCAGGGGCAGGGCAGGGGGGGTCGCTACGGCGCCTACCTGAGGCACAGCACAACGATCCAGCGCGCGGCACCCTCCGGCAAATTTTTTTTTTTATATTTTCGCAGGGTTGCAAAATCTCCGCGGGTCACGTGCAAAAAAAGAAATGAAAAGAAAAACAAAAAGTGAAATCGTTGGGAAAACTTGAAGAAAACGGAAATCTATGAGGAGGGAGGGAAGGAAGGGAGGGAGGAAGGAAGAGGGTAGCAAAAAAAATTAGAAAAGAAACCTCGATCGCGCTCGATCTGCAAATTGCATAAAAAATTGCAAGAGCTGCAGGCGATCCCATTGCACATTGAGCTGCCCCCTTTCTGCAATTTCCTTAAGTCTGTGACATTGCCCCGCAACCCTCCTCTCTGCTACCTTCCTCTGGCAGATTTCCATGCGTCGCGGTGCGTTGATTAAGGAAGCACAAAGGCGACACGCACACACACACACACACACGGGTTGCCTCGTTTTTTTACGGCATTGTTGCCTGACAGGGTAGCGCAGGGCTGGGCAGGAGATGGAGGGGGCAGGACAGGACATTAGCAGCATCCTTTTACAGGGCACGGCGCCTGAGCCTGATCCTGAGTCTCTGAGCGCAGCCGTCGATCTCTCCCTGGGTAAGAAATGCGCGCGCAAAAAAAATAATCGCAGCTACCCCCCGAGAAAAGGATTAAAAAAAAAAACGCACAGAGAGAGGGAGACAGAGAAAGAGAGAGAGAAAATCTCAGAAATCTCAATTGAAAGAAAAACTATTACGGCATCCGCTGGTCACAGCACACAGAGAAAGAGAGAGAGAGCGAGAGGGAGCAGAAGATGCTGCTGCTACCTTCTATTCTTAGCTCAAAGGAGTAGGAAGTGGAAAGGGGGATGGCAACGACCGACACGCTTATTGCGCAGCATCCACATGGACCATAAGGAATCTTTTGGATGATGATGCTCCTGATCTTTGCACATGCCTACTCTCTCTGTCTCTCTCTCGCTCGCTCTCTCTCGCGCATTGAGGGCAACAAACCTTTGAATGGAATGAGCAATGCGCAGGAATTCAATAAAGGATTAGTAGAGGGAGAGGTAGATAGAGAGATAAAGAGATATATAGAAACAGAAGGGGGTTATGGTAGAACAGAGAGTAACAAATTGCGATTTGGGATAGCAACTGGAACTAGGAACCAGTGGGGGGAGAGAGAGAAAGAGCTAGATAACTGGAAATGCTTGAATAACCTTTTTTAAACTATACTATACAATGAAACCAATATGTTATGTATTAAAATATTCAAGATCTATGCCCATATAGCCACTATAACTTATCAGGATGCTCCCAAATAGTCTAAACACTGAAATATGAACATTTCTGACTTGTAGATGTTTTATTTTTTTCAATATTCTAAGGCGCCAAGAGGCGTAGCAATATGTTTTGACTTACTTCCGCTGCGTATAGTAATGAGACATATTTCCCACAAATTTGATAGCTCTAGCTCATCTAGTCCCGGAGATATGCCTGTTCATACAAACACATTTATGAATTTAGACACTTTCTAGGGTTGTAGGTGCCTGGCACTGCTTGTTTTGCACAACTAGCCAAGTAATAGGCTAGGCAAATTACGAAATATTTACGTAAAGGATAGAGAGAGAGAAAGAGAGAGAGAGATGCAGTTCAGATTTAAGTCTGTTTTTTATAAGATTCCATCCAAAATGGGTTAAGATATCTGAGATTTGCCCCTACCTACGGCTAGGCTGCGCTCAGCCTGTTGCCCGAAGATCTTCAGAAATCTATTATTATCTGTGGAAAGATGTTGTTGTTGCTGCTGCTGGAACAGCTCAATTTGGTGCATGGGCACGCATGTGCAACAAGGGGCGCGGGAGAGGGAAAGGGAGCGGGAGAGCACAACGTGGCAGGAGCGCCAAACAAAAAAAAAACGCTGCGATGCGTTGCTGCCGCTGTCGCTGTCGCCGTCAGCAGCGCTGGCCAAGGGAGCAGAGAGTCCAAAAAGATGTTTTCATCCCCCTTTTTCTTAGCGACGTCCACTACAGCCCGAGACATGTGTGTGCGTGTGTGTGTGTGTGCGAGAGCGAGAGGCAGCAGCAGCAGCAGCAGCAACTACCCCGTGTGTGTGCGTGTGCACACACGTTTTTTTTTTTTTTTTTGGGTCGCTGCGCTGCGCTGCTCTGCCCGAAACTGTGTGTCCCGCACACGGACCGAGGGCGACCGCCGGCGAGCAGCAGCAGCAGCCGCAGCAGCGCAGCCTCAGCCACAGGCACGTACAGGCAGCGTGAGCGAGAGGCAGCGACGCTGCGACTGAGACTGAGGCAGGACCGACCGTCGTTGCCGTCGACGTCGTCGGACCGCGACCGAGACCGAGACCGGCAACGACCGTCACAGGAAGACTTTCGATTGTCAGTCCACGTGAAGCCTCTGTGGGGTCAACAACACACGCGCTCTGCCCTCGTAGAAAAAACAGAGAGATTCGAAAACGAAAGAAACGAATCCAGGACGCGCTCTCAAGATCCTCTACAAGTGGCTTAACGTATCACTAAAAATACGAAAATTAAAAAAAAAAAACCCAAACTATCGAAAACTCTATTTATTTTTTTTTAAACCGCGCGGACCTCTCACACAACGCAGGACAATTGGATTACCTACGATCGTGTGTGTGTACGGTCCACGGTGCCTTGAGAAAAACCCAAGAAAACAAAAAAAAACTATATTTTTTTTTTATAAACAACTTTGTGATGTGCTAAAGAAAAAGTTGCAAACTGAACAAAAAACAAAAACAAACCGAAAACTATTTTTTTTTTAATGCTAAAGTGAAATCGATAAAACATACACCAAAATGTACAACAAAATGTTATCGATCAGTGAGGATCATGGATTCCGTTCGCTGAGCCGTAAGTGTTGCCAAAAAAAATGAAAAAAAATACCCAAAGTTGGGGGAGACACTTTCCTATCGCCCCATATAGTGTGTGGGAGTGGGAGAGGTACTACGACTTCTCTAGATAGACGATCTTGTAGCATGCTGGAATACATTTTCTTGGAATACACCTCACCTTTCCGGTTGCGCTCTTTAATCATTTGCCGTTCCCCCCCCTCCCCGTATGGGGAGCATACCTCCTTCTCTCACTCGCTCTTCAAGCTGCCCTCTTTAATTTTTATGTCTATATTTTTTTTTTCTTATTTTTTTGTCTGTTTTTTTCTGTTATTTTGATAAGCGCCGCGTACCGAGAAAGACAACAACAATAACAATGGGAATGGGAATGGGAACGGGGAACAACATTTATAAGCCCGCACCCACAACAGACAATCTGAGAGAGAGAGTGAGAGGGAGATAGAGAGAGATACATTTATGTACACAACCTTCCTATATCTATGGCAGACGTATAGAGCCCGCTATATAGATCGCGGCTATTTACATATGCCGTGTCCGTTCTCCCAGTTCTCGTTGACTTTTCGGGGGAAATAAAAAAAAAAAAAACAAAAACAAACACAAATACAAATATTTTAGCAACAGCAACAACACTAAAAACAACAACAATGCGACCTGGAAAAATGTGAAAAGAAAATTAAAACATTACAACATGACAAGAAGAACAGAAAGAGCAGAGAAACCTTATCAAGCCACATAGGCCACACTTGGCAAACAGTTGGCGGCCCTTTGAGACACTCTGTTGACAGCAGAGCTCCAAAACGTGGCTTTGCCTATCGAAAAATGTTATCGAAATCACTAAGAAATTGACAAGACTTTAAAGACTGCATAAAACCTATAAATATCATATATATTTACTCTGCCTGTCTCAATTCCCCATTAGTCTCATTTTCTAAGTACCTTAAATATTCTTTGTGCTTGTTATCGTTAAGTGCGCATCACTATGTTGACTACTTATCGATAACTGCCTTCTTAATTGTGCTCTCCTGCCTTTTTCTACTCATCTTCATCCATTTTATACTTTCCTTTTTAAGCTTAGCTGAACTTGACACACTCTTCTAGCTGCCATCTCTCTCTTTTTCGCTCTCGATATGTTATCGATAACTTGCGCTTTGGCATTCAATCAAATTGTAACCGCAAGTTTCAATTGCCTTGTGCTCATTTCCTTCTTTTTTTTTTTTGAACAAACTTATCAGCCGTGTCGCTGCTGTACTTGCACACACACACAGAGTACACTCACACACACTACACACACACACACACACACACTACACACACACACACACACTATGCACACACAGGCGGCGTCGTCCAGCTTTTGGCCTGACACGACGGCGGCGGCATTTTGCAGCTTTGAACATTGCTTAATTTGTTGTTGTTGTTGTTGTCGCTAGGCATAGTATGCTATATAAGATATATATATATATATATATATATATATATGTGTATGTATGTGGAGCACATGTGGGTGTCTCTCTGTGTGTGTGTGTGTGTGTGTGTGTGTGTGCTGCCTTCCCCGTCCATATTTGCATATGGCTCATTCAGTCAACCTCAACCTGGCGGACTGTTTGTTTGTCCAGATACACGCACACACAGGCACACACAGGCACAACACACACACACACACACACAAGCCACATGCGGGTGTTATCAGCAGTCGCCCCCCCTCCCCCTACCCGTACCCAACCCCTCATTGGAGCACAACGTTGCCAAGCAGGGCACCTGGCCAGGCACATCGAAAGGGGCAGCTGGGACAGTGGCGTAGCTGCAGCAGGGCGGGGGGCAGGGGGAGGGGGTGCTGCAGTGGCCACCAGGTAAAAAAAAAAAAACAACGTAGGCAAATAAAACCAAATTTGTATGCTAAAACACTTTGCGAGGCACAACGACGACGACGACGACGCCGCTGATAAGAGACAGCGAGGCGAGAGAGAGAGAGAGAGACACCCACGCAGGCAGAGGCGCAGTAACGGGGGCCACAAGAGGGGGCGGCGGCAATTGTAGTTTCAGCTGCCACGCAACACCTTTCCGTCGTATTCCGTCGTATCCACGTACATAATTTGTTTAAACAAATTAAGCGACCGCTCCGGCGACTCTTCTTGGGCTGCCAGCTGCCTGACGTCGCTTTGTCACTGTCACACGCACGCACAGTGGGCCGCATGGGTATTAGTAGTGGACACACACACAGAGAGAGAGAGAGAGATACACATGTGTGTGTGTCTTATCGAAAATTTTGAATTTGTTTAACCTTTTTTTTCATATTTTTTTTTGTTAACTTTTTTTTTTCTTCTTCTTACTGAAATGAGCTCAAAAGCAGCCGTTGGCCAAAAAAGCAAACAAAATGTGGCTCACAGTGTACAGTTTTTTTTTTTGTCTTATTCGTTTTCTTTCTTTCTTGTGTTTTTCAATATTTACACAGCATTTCTTTATTTCTTTCTTACGATAAATGTGTCTTGTTTTTTTTTTCGGTACATAATTTATTTGTCTATAGACAACGAAATGGAGCACTTGGTGTCATAATAATAATAACAACATTGTTGTTGATAATTTAAATAATAATAATGTTAATATAATGATGTTGCGCTGGCTAGCAAGCAGCTCAATTGAAATTTGAAGCAAAGAATGATTTACTGTAGTTTTTTATATAGTTTTATATAGTTTAAAATAGCTTATTAACTTTGTTTCAATTTTTAAACTATTTATTTTCTATTTTAAATGCATACAAGTAGAAACAGCTGCAATTTGCGCAGCTGCAGCTGAAGTTTGCAGCGTTGCAGGCTATGCAGCTGAAGTTTACAGCGTTGCAGCTGCAATTTAAAGCTTGGCAGGCTGTTTAATTGCATATATGCTATTAATTCATAATATTATATAAAAATATGTTAATAGGTTTTAAAAGATAAAGAGGAAAGTTAGAAGAGAAAGAGTAATAATAAGTAGAAGTAGAAGGAGAAGCGACTAAAATATTCTTATTCTTTTTATTAGAATCTTAAGTCTTCTAAAGCAAAACTTAAAGTAGCTGGCTAGTTGTGTGTGCCTGTGTGTGTGTGTGTGTGTGTGGGTGTGTGTGCTGCTGACCTTCCGCTGGCCGCACATCAAAGCCTTGTGCAGATGGCACATTTGGCTTTTTCTGCCGCTGCCGTCGTGGCTTTTTCGAACAATTTTCCGTTGTTTTTCAGTCGCCATTTTTCATTTGACAACTGTGTGTGCGAGTGTGTGAGTGTGTGCGAGTGTGTGTGTGTGGCACCTAAAAACAGTCGTCCGTGTGGCGCGCTCGCCTGGTTTTTATGGCCAGCCTTGCCCAGGCGCGAGAGAGCACCCAATCAGGCAGGCAATGCCCCGCCCCCTCTCCCCATGCTAGCCACAAGCCGCAGCCAGCACTCGACTGGCCCATAACCTTTTTGGCCATAAAGCGCGTCCTTTCACATGTGTGTGAGTGAGTGTGTGTGCGAGGGGGGGAGGGGAGGGAGGAGGCATAAATTAGCACAATCAACGTATTGTTTCGCTCTGTGCCACGCCCTCAATATGCCAGGGCCAAGTCAGGGCGGGAGGGGGCAGTCAATAACATGAAAATGTTATAAATAACAAAAGTACGAGCCGGCACAGTTGTAGCTGTATCTACTACTATGTATCTGTATCTGTATCTGTATCTGCGACTGTATCTGTATCTGCGACTGTATCTGTATCTGTATGACGGCAAATGTATCTGCAGCTTGAATTTCATATATATCTGCGCCTTGATAATTTGCCCAAAATTCCTATTAATATGTTAATTCTTAATTGTGCTACTTTTGCCCACACACACACTCCCACACACACTCCTACACACACTCGCACACACACTTATGCGCATATTAATAGCCGCAGGATATTTTCATTCAGCTCGTAAATTTTCTTAAGCTGCCGCGCTTCACAAATCGACGCACTTCAATTTATTTGTTGTGCGGCAGTGTGTGTGTGAGTGTGTGTGTGTGGAGGGTGTGTGTGTGTGTGTGTGTGTGTGTGTGTGGAATTAATTACACATGCCTTGCCTAGCGATGACATCACAGCCAAATTTCTACGCCATTTTTGATGAAATTTAGCGCGATTTTCTCTCCCACTCTCTCACTCTCTCTCTCTGTCTATTTGCGACTCAGCTGGTCAGAGGCGTAGCTTGGCAGGGGGGGGAGTTTTATATGGAGTGTATTGTTAGCACATTGAACCCTTTTGTCCTTTTTGCCCTTTTTGAGCTGATAATTCAATTTATGAGCTGACTTTATGAAATATTTGCCAAATACACGTGAAGCCAGCACACACACACACACACACACACTCGCTCGCACACACACACACATACAGCGCCACCTACCTTCTGTTGACACTTGTCAGGCGACTGTCAGCGTCTGTCTCGACATTTGACAGTTTCGGGTACACCCCTTTGGCCCTTTACCTCTTGGCCAGCAGCAGCTGCTGTTTGCCTCTGCCCTCCCTCTCTGCCCGCTGCAGCTAAACCTCCCCCCCCTCCTCTCTCTCTCTCTCGCTACTCCTCTGCCTGCTGGCACAATATTGCAGCAGATTCTGTTTTGGAGCTGTCAATAAGTTTGTTGTTCGTATTTGCTTAGCTTCTTTGCTGTCGCTAATCTGCAAGGCAACCCCCCCTCTCTTGGCGACGCCACTGTCACACTCTCACTCTCTCTCCCTCTCCCCGTCTCACTCCCTCTCACTTATCTAATCGCTTAGTCAAATAGCCGGCAACGCCCTCGCTGGCCGCTCCTGCTTGCGGCAGAAGGCAACGCCTACGCGCCTAAGCAGGTAAACCAGGCAGTCGAGCGGCTACCTGCGCACCTCTCCCTCTCTCTCTCTCTCTCTCTCTCTCTCTCTCGCTCTCTCTCTTACCACTCGGCCAATCGCAGTGGCCCGTGGCCCGAACACATGTTTAATTCATTGTGGCAAACAGGCGGCTAATTGCCGCGTCCTGTGTCGATTTCACGCCGATTGATCGCCAATCAATAAATAAAATACCCAATAAAAAAAAGACGGAAAAAGAGCGAGAAAATACCCAAAAAATATCAAAAAAAGCGAAAGTCCAGGGGGGAGGGTGAAAGTAAGGGCGAAAGTCAATGAGCAGGGCAGGGCGAATGTTTAGGGGGAGACAAAAAAAAAAGAAATGACATAAAAAGCGAAAACATATTGAAACAGAAAGCGAAACGCGCCCAAACAATCACAAATATTATACCATACCATATATAATAATAATGATATGATATGAGATACGAGTGTGTGCGTATGTGTGTGTGTGTGTGTAGTCACCCCGTGGCAGGACAATCAATTGATAAAAAAGGAAAAAAAAAAAAAACGGGGACGTGCGAGCAAGTTGAGCAACGCTTCGGGGCGCATTAGTTGTGCGTGTTAGCGTGTGTATGCGAGTGTGCGAGAGTGTGTGTGTGTGTGGGCAGCCGCAAATTGTTCAAACTGGACAACAACAAGGACAACAACAACAACAAGAGAAACAACAACACAAAGTTGACAAGTGGCAACCGACAGGGCGTCGATAATTTTTTTTTTTTTTTTTTGCTGCTTACTTTTTTATGGGATGTTGCGACAGCTAATTGACACAGCCAGACAGGCGAAGAGGAGGGGGAGAGGGGAGGAGAAGGAGGAGAGGAAGCAGGATGAGCAGGGCGGCAGCATAGACACAATTAACTAAAGCCAAAGCTTAAAGAGAGCGAGAAGATTAAAAGAGAGAGAAACAAAGCAAAAAAAAATAAATAAACTACAAGTGGAAAATAAAAAAAAAAAGGGCTTAAACCTAGAGATAAAGTCAGAGATCAAGCGCAGATACAACAAGAATATATATACAAATAGCTTAAAAAAGCTAAAAGCAAAGTTATATTTAAATTATAGTACAGTAATTAGTGGTATAACTATTGAAATAACTATATTAAGGCAATAAAACAAGAAAAATAAAAAAAAAAAAAAAAAAATAAAATATATATATTTTTGCATATGCAAAAAAAATAAAATTCAGATTTTCTTGATTTGTATAGGCGCCAGTGGGCGTGGCTACAAGCTAAAAACAGCTTGAGCTGCGTAATATTAGCAGACATATTGTCCCTGAGTTTGATAGTCCTAGCTCTTATAACGCCAGAGATCTGCGTGTTCAAACAAACAGAAATACGCTTTTTGCCTCTCTTTGCCGCTTATAAATTAGGTTAAGGCTGCTAAATAGAAAAACAAGAAAAATAGAAAAACTTTTGGTCAATTTTGATTGACCAATTTGGCTTCCTTCCTGATTGATTCAGTTTCGATATCCCTTGGCACACACATGGGCTGTGGGTGTGTGTGTGGGTGTTCCACTGGGTGTGTGATTGCCTCAGGCTGTCAGGCTGCCCTTGTTGTTATTGCGGATTTGCTTCTTCCTTTTTCTTTTTTTTTCCTTCTTGTTTTTCTCCGTCTCTGGTCAATCAAAATTCATCGATAAATTGACAAAAGTTGCGATGCCGCGGGGCGAGTGTTCGATTTGGGATTCGAATTAATTGCAGAGCTGGCAAATTTAGTTCTAGAGGGAGGGGGGACAGGCTAGTGGAATTTATGTTCATGCCACACCACACGCATGCAAATAGCACACAGGGGCGTGAGTGTGAGGGGGTGAGGTGGGGTGGGTTGGCTTAGATTACACCACTTTTTCCACACACACACGGCTGTGCGGTTTTTCGGGGTTGTGCGTCGATGTTGTTGCTGTTGCTTTGGTTTTTCGGTCGCGCGCGCAAAATACATAAATTAAAGTGCAGCCGAATCGATAGCCCCCTCCCCCGCCCCTCCACTACGCCCATGCCTCCTGTTATCAGCGTGCCCATATGTAAATAGAAAACTGAAACTGCCAGGGTTGTCATAGTAGTCGTAGCTGCCGGTCTGTTGGTCATGCCTGATGGCTGTGAAAAACCCAAGCGTAAATCGCCTTGTTGTTTCGCCAAATCAATTCTGACACATTACCAGCAAGAGTGTGTGTGTGCGAGTGTGTGCCGAGTGTGTGTGTGTATCTGTGTGTGTGTGTGTGCTTTGTCTACTTAGCTAAGCTCGCGTAATGAACAGCACAGCACAAATGCGATGCCAATTGACAATTGCGTGTCGAAATCAGCGCAGTTTGTTAATTATTTTATCGATATGCTCTTATCGATAAATGCAGTATTAGGCTTATCGATAGAAGAGTTTATTGTTTATCTCATATGCCTCTGCCTAAACGATAACGTCTATCGATAGCTAGAGTTGTGCCAGCTCATACTGAACTTGTACAGCAATTTGCACATCTCTAAGTTTATCGATAGACACTTAAGTTACGCCCTTGCAGGCCTACTCCTCCTCTCCCTCTTTCCTCCCTCCCCTGCGCACTGTGCAAATTATTCATGGCTGTCAGGGCCGCCAATTGCTGCCATAAAAGTGACTCGCTAAATTAGACAATCGGCTAAGCTGGAGCAGGGCAGGAGTAGGAGGAGGAGCAGGGGGAGTAGCAGGGAACTGGGAGCTGGCAGCTGGGTAGGAGGGGGGGTAACCACTGTGGCAGCCTTAATGGCTGCAATTGATGACCCAACGATGCTGTGGCCCATAAAAGCGACAAGTCGCAGGCAAATTTATGAACTGCAAGTCGAAAGTTCCATGCCAAGGAGGCAAATAGAAGGGGCGGGGGCAGGGAAAGATTAAGCAGAGATACACAGAGAGAGAGCGAACGAAAGACAACCAACTCATCCACTTCTTCTTGCTCTTTGCAGATTCCGATTCCACAGAGAACGATGCGGTTGCCGCGCAGGACATACTCACCTGCGGTGCCTGCCAGAAGACGTTCGCGTTGTCGGACATTGTCAGGTTCATCCAGCACAAGGTGCTGCAGTGCAACAAGGAGAACTATGGCCAATGCACCACACAGGCACCGAGCATGGATCGCGATGCGGACGAGGGTCGTCCACTGAGTTTGGTCAATCGTCGTCCCTCCATATCGGCGCCCATAACAGGACGCAAATCGGCACCGGTTGTTGGCACAAGCGGTGGTGCGCAGACGGCAACAGCAACAGCAACTGCTGCCAGTGCAGTCACAGCAGCAGCAGCAGCAGCAACAGCAGCAGCAGCGACAGCAGCAGCAGCAGCGACAGCAACAGCAGCAGCAGCAGCAGCGGCGGCAACCAATGCAGCGAGCAGCGGTTCACGCATTCACACACCGCCGCCAAGTCCCGCGGATCTGTTGGCCGATGGTGCGAGCAGCACGCCCAAGCGTCTGGTAGATGGTAAGTGGAGATTCCCTAAGATCCTGTAGTAGGGCTGCAAGCAAAAAAAATCGATTATTCCTATCTTAACTATCGATTAAAACGTCGAAACACTTAACTAATTCTGCCATATCAAAACCTTGCACAAGCTTGATAAACCCTATTGATTAAGCTGGAAAAACAATCGATAGCAATAAAAAATAATCGATTAACGATAGGAACACAATGCTAGCTTTCATTTTCTTGATGAAAAACAAGCGATAGGCTTGGAAAACAATCGATAACCCATCGATAACCCATGGAACCCATGAAAACCTTAGAAAATAATCGAACAGTCTTTAATCATGGAAAACAATCGTTATTAAAGATATATAATCGATTTTATGAGTCTGCAGCATTACCTAACTTGGAGTACCTAGTCTAAACCTTCTCCCCCCCCCCCTTTCCCCCCTCTTGCAGAGAACGACAATACCACACCCAAGGCAGCGGACAGTGATGCACTCAGCACGACAGCGCACAGTCCCAGCGCAGAGCAGCAGCGGGAAGCGCACATTGGTCGCGATCTGGAGGCAACTGCAACCGAGCTGGACGATGATGTGGCCACACTGCAAAAGCCAAAGGTCAAGCAGGAACCCTATGCCGAAGAGGAGGAGGAGGAGCGACAGCAGCAGCAGCTGGAGGAGGAGGAGGAACACTCCGAGCTGGAGCTGAGCCGTGAGCTGCGTGCACGTGATGAGCCACTGGCCAAGCGACCCAAAATGGAGCTGGTCGATGCGGAGGCCAATACAGTGCATACAGGTGAGCAATCTATCCCATTCCCTGCCAGCTTGTGGTATTTAATTGTCGCATAGCTGCTGCCCTGTAATGGAAATGCCAAAGCTGCAGGGCGTTGTTGCAGGGCAGGATTGACCATGAGACATCAAAGTCGCGGCGTGGAAAAATGTGTGCCAAAAAAATAAAAAAAAAAAACAATGTGTGTTTGATGTGTGTGCGAGAGGGAGGGCGAGACAGAGAGGGAGAGGGAGAGAGGGAGAGGAAGTGTGCATAAGTCGCCGCTGATCGGCCTCGCGGCGCTGGCAGACGCGATAAGCTGCAGCTGCGGCTGCAATACTCCCCCTCACTCAGCTCTGCCTGCTACTCCTCCTCACTCTTTCTTTCCCTCGGAACTGTAAAAAAGTGCAAAAAAGCAAATGAGAGAGAGAGTGGAAGAGGGAGAGGCAAAGGGAGCGAGCAGTGCGACATCAAAGCGCGAAGCTGAAGTGCAGGCAAAAAGGACACTCGGACAGCAGCAGTGGCTATGGCAGTGGCGTGGCACAAGGGGGGGTCAACTGCCCGACTGCCCTTTGACTTTGACATTTTTCAATGCAAATGATGAGACCAGATGAAGCTGATGAAAAGCCAAAGCCAAAGAGGACAACAATAAAAACAAAGAGAGAGGGAGAGAGTGAGAGGAAGAGAGGGTAAAGCGGCAGAGAGAGCGACAGAACAAAAGCAAAGCCAGCTGAGGTTGAGCTGCCCTCGAGGGTAACTCCAAGAGGAAGCTAAGGAATGCCAGAGAGAGAGGGAGAGAGAGAGTGAGAGGGATAACCACTTGACTGGACAAAAGGGGAATGTGAATGCGATTGCGAATGGACATTGAAACGGACACACAGAGAGGGAGGGAGAGAGAGGGCAGCGATAACTGGACTTGACACACGCACAAAGACGACAAGCGAAGCAGCAGAGAAACAAGAAAAAAGCGTATGCAAAGAGGGAAAGCGGGAAAGGGGAAGGAGGGAAGCCAAAGCGGAAGCGGTCAGTTCAGCTGAGCGACGACACGTGCCGTCACTGACTCTGGAAGAGGGGTCAAAGTTCGTGCTGAGGTGAGGTGAGCCGATTGTCGCGTGACTGACGCAGTGACTGATCAATTGATTGAATGGGAAGGTGAGTGTGAGTGTTTGAGTGTGAGTGTGAGTGTTTGAGTGCACGCAGCAAGCGCTTAACACCTGTGAGTGCACTAATAAAAACAACAGTGCATACACGAGGCATACACTCATGAGTATACTCATGAGTATACTCATGAATGCACTCATGAATATATACCTCTCAAATCACTGCGCTGCGCAGCTTGTCAGCTTTGGCCCTGTCACTGCCTGTGCCCAGATTCGCTGACTACTCACACCACACTCACTCACACTCACTTTCCACTCACACCACACTCACACCACACTCACTCACACTCACATACAGTTTAACCCTTGAACTTTTGAGCTTCTGACACGCTGGCAACAAAGTTGTTTGACTCCTGCTGTCAGCGCAGATACATTTGCCTTCAGAGTATCTATAGCTCTATACGTAGATGTATCTGTATCTGCAAATGTATCTGTATCTCTAGCTGTATCTGTATCTCTAGCTGTGTCTGTGTAGCTGTATCTGTCGCGTTAATTACGCATTGTTTCGCTTTCTTCTGCTGCCGCGCAACGCATTGCCAACTGTTGTTGCTGTTGTGCCGTGGATGTTGCTGCTGTTGCTGTTGCTGCTGCTGCTCGCATCGCAATTGTTGTCCATTTGGTAATTATAAATATGGAGCGACTGCTGGCATGACAACAAGCCAGCTTCAGCCTCCTCCTCCTGCTCCTCCCCCTCTGACAGTCACCTGTCGTTGGAAAAAACTGTCAACAAAATCAGCAGAGGCGCAGAGGCTGGGAAGGAATAAAAGGGGGGGATAAATGGAAATATTTGTTGCGCGTTGCATGTCACATTTTTTTTTGTACTTTTTGTCGCTGTTGCCTGTCACAACATGTGAGTGTATTCGAATGAGTGAGTGTGTGAGTGTGAGTGCGATTCATGTTAATTATCAATTTGCTGGCAGCGTGGCGCGACCGCAGCGACAATGAAAGACCATCAGCAGTTAAGCCGGCAGTGGAAAGGGTTAAGCGGGTGTGTGTGGGAGAGTGAGGTTAAGGGTTAAGGGGTCAGGGATCAGAGCTCAAAGGGGGAAGCAGCGAGGTCAGCTAAGGACAACGTCGCTTGAACCCATTTAGACACGGCACTCGCTATTCAACTTGCCTCCGACTCGCCTCCGATTCGCATTCAATTATTGACTCCATGCTGGCACTAAGCCAGGCATTAGACCCCCCCTTTCCCTGCCCCTCCTCTACGCCCATAGCTTGCTACCTCACACCTCCCACGCCAATATAGCCAAATCAATGGGCTAATGCGCTCGGCTCGTGCAATTTCACGTACTGCTCGAGCGCAGGATTAAGGCGCGCTTCTTCTTTGTGCGGCATCAATAGCACACAGGGGCGTGGGCAAGGGGGGGTCGCAAAAAAAGGGCTAAAGAAAAAGGCTTAAGCCACATGCAAATGCGGACGCCCCGCAGGACACTCGCCGCACAACGCACAACAGCAACAATTATCCCATTACCCACGTGCAACCCTGATCCTTGTCCTGGTCCAGTGCGCCTGCCGCACTTCCTGCCAACGACTACGTCTCTCTCTCAGTCTCTGTCTCTGTCTACGTCTCCGGCTGTGTGTGATTGTGCTCCACTTGGTGCGGCAGGCGGTCAATTTGATGTTTCCTTCTTGCTTCCATCTGAGCTGCGCTCAATGAACGTCGCCGGGGTCACTTGAGATTGTCTCTGTAGGACGAGAAGCTGCAGGAGGAGGAGAAGGAGCAGCAGCTGCAGGAGATGCATGCAGATCAGCAGGCAGAGGAGCAGGAGCTGTGGTAGCTGTGGGGTAAAGCAGCAGCGGAATCAGAGACAAAGCGGAGTAGCCAGAAGAGCAGGAGTTGTAGAAGCAGCAGGGAGAGAGTGAGAGAGAGAGAAGCAGGAGAAGGAGCTTTCTCTAGCTCTAGAAGGAGAAGGAACAGTAGAAGCAGCTAGACAAAGAGTGGAAGAGAAAGCTGTAGCAGGAGAAGGTTCAGGAGAAGGAGTAGAAGCAGGAGAAGGCACAGAATCGATAATATCGATGATTGAATAGGGTTTTCGATACATCGACCCTTCTTTCTCAAGGGTTTTCCAACACTGTTTAGGAGTAAGGGAAATAGGGAGAGAGGAGAACCCAAAGCAATACCCCTAGCAGCACTACCAGGAGGGAACATGTGTAAAAAAAAGGATTCAGCGTCAAAATCAGAACGTGCCTGGCGCACGCGAGAAAGACAGACAGAAAGGCAGGCGGGCAAGAGAAAGAGAGGGAATAGGGACCTGAAGAGAGACAGAGAGAGAGGGAGAGAGACGAAAGACAGCTGACAGAAGGCATCATCAACATCAAAGCTGGAGAAGAACGACAGCAGCAGGCACAAGCGAGAACTTGCTTGGCGCGTGCGCAGCGCGCGTAACCATAGCCGCAGCTCACCTTCCCTCACCTTCCCTCCCTCCCTCTCCCCCCTCCAGCTCACCTGGGCACGCCTCGACTCGCGCATCCTCTTCGCGCAAATGTCGCACGTTTTTCGACAACTTTTGCCTCGTTTCGCCTCGATTATGATAGTGATCAGCAGCAGCAGGAGGAGCAGGAGCGAGATCAACCCTTGAACCTACGTTGAACCCGATGTGACCCAACCCTGACCCGAGCCAAAGGGCGAACCCTTTTACGCGTCTCGTTTTATTATTATTTTTTATCTGTCAGATTCATTTGCATTTCCTGTGCCCGCATCCGCTCGCGCAGAGGATCCTGATCCTGCTCATGTTCAGCACGCTCTACTCCGAGCCCATCCGATCCCTCGTTGATTCCTTCCTCGTCGAAAGGGAAGCTGCAACCTTTAAAAATAAAAAACTGGGAAAAAAACCCATAAAATAAACACGAAAACAAGACAAAAGGAAAGCAAAAGTGTCGTGCGCCGCATGCGTTTTCCCTCTCAGCGCTTTTCATAGCGGGGGAAATTCTCTTCTTTTTTTTTTTTGTATTTTAAGGCGTCATTTAAATGCAGAGTGCGTAGCTCAGCAGGGGCGGGGGTTGGAAAGGGCACAAGAGGGGGATGGGGAGGGGGTAGTTCAATAGTTGCGCATTAACACCTTGTTGCCCGCACACGGACAACAGCGACAGCGACGGCGCTACTGGTGACATGTGGTCACGACGACCTATGCTCGCAAGGACAGTGGCGGGGGATGCAGGAGGGGGTCACTAACTGCAGCCATGTATGCGTGCTACGTGCGTGTAAGGCAAAAAAATATAAAATAAAATTCTAGAGCGTAACTCGACTTTTATATACCGCTTACTAGGCTAGCTGTGGGTTTTCTGCTTTTTATGTGGGCGTCAGGGGGCGTGGCCATAAGCTAACATTGAGCTGAGGAATATATCTAGAAATATTGTCAGCAAGTTTCAGAGTTCTAGCTCTTCCCACTCCAGAGATCCGCGTGTTCAAACAAACAGTTTTTTGTTAGAAATATACTTTTTGCGGTTATAATACCCTGCCTGGCTACACTGTCTGCCCAGTTTTTTTTTTTTTTTATTAATTTTTTTTTCTGTAGCGTAGCAAATTTTGCACATTTCGCACATTTTTAATTTTAAAATTCGCATCTGTTGCGTCGCCCCCTCACACTGCACGCCCCTGCACGGACAGCAATAGTTGGCTGTGTGAGCTTGTAATTTCCGCCGCAGGACACGTTGTCTGTGTGTGTGGGTGTTAAGGGGGATGCCATGTGTGATTTTCGATTTTCGGTTTCCGTGGCAAATTAACAGAACGTCGCGACAAAACCGCAACAGCAGCAACAACAACAACAGCAGCAACAACAACAACAGCAACAACAGCAGCAGCAACAAAAAACTACAGACAGGCTGCAGCAGTCTTTCGCCCCCCCTCAGCTCTGCGCTGCCTACGTCTCTGGCAATATCCTGATGCCAGTTTGGAGCAGCTGCTGCGCATTTGTATGCAGCGCACGTCAGTCATGTGTGTGTGTGTGTGTGTGTGTGAGTGTGTGTGAAAATCAATAAATAAATAGCTGGCCCCCTTCTGCCTGCCTGCCTGCCTGCCTACGCCTCTGTCTATCTCGCGTATTTTATGCATAATTAATAAGCCAAATTGCTGTCAGTCTCATTTCCTGACTAACCTCTCCCTCTCTCTCTCTCTCTCTCTCTCTCTTTCTCCCATACAGAACCCAGCAACTACACATGTTCCACCTGCAAGACACGCTACACATCCGCCTGGCGCCTCATCCAGCACGTGCAGCATTCGCACGGCGTCAAAATTTATGTGGAAACGGGCACACTGACCGTGGCCACGCCCGCCGCCCTCAATGCTGCCGCCGCAGCTGCCCACAGCCACGCCCACGCCTTGAACTGCAGTTCGCCCAGCTCGAATCGCAGCCTCAGCCCCAACGGCAGCAGCAGCAACAACAACAACAACTTGAGCAGCAGCAGCAGCAACACAACAGCAGCAGCAGCAGCAGCGGCAGCAGCAGCAGCAGCCGCCGCAGCCGCAGTTGGCGTTCCACTGCCTCTGCATGCGCTGATGGCACAAGCTGTGGCAGCACCCAAACGCAGCAGCAGCAACAGCAGCGCCACAGCCGGCGGTGCAGCAGGAGGAGCCGCAAGTGGCAGCAATTCGGCCAACACCAGCACCGGCAGCAGCAGCAACAACAGCAGCAGCAGCAGCAGCAGCATAGGTGTTGCTGGCGGCGCAAGTTCACCAACTACACAGCAACAATTGCAGCAGCAGCAGCAACGTGTTGCACAGCAGCAACAGCAACAGCAGGCGGCGGCGGCGGCAGCAGCAGCACAGCAGCAACAACAGCAACAGCAGCAGCAGCAGGCGGCAGCGGCACAGCAGAGTCTCGCCATGGCCGCCGGCATGCGTCATCATCCACTGCTGGCGCCACCCGAGTCCATGCATGCCAATCCCTTCCAGCTGCTCCGCATGCCACTGCCACCAGCACTGGCACAGGGCAATGTAGTTCCTAGCGTCTCGCCGCTCTTTGGACGCCCCACGCCAGCGGATCACTATCGCATGGAGCAATTGGTGAGCGAACAGTTCCGGCATCATGGATTCAATCTGGCCGCGGCAGCAGCAGCAGCACAAGCGCAGTACCAGCAGCAGCAGCAACAGCAACAGCAGCAGCAGCAACCCAGTCCCACAGTCTCAGCAGCAGCAGCTGCGGCTGGCAATGTTCCTAATCCTGTCGAGCAGCGTCCTCCCTCGAGTGGCAGCAGTCAACGTGGTTCAGTGCCACCAGCAGCATTGCCGCCGCCATCGCTAAGCTCACAGCAGCAGCAGCAACAACAGCAACAGCAGCAGCAACAACAGCAGCAGCAGCAACAGCAGCAACAACAACAGCAGCAGCAGCAGCAGGTTGCCGCCGCAGCAGCAGTTGCAGCCGCAGCAGCAGCAGCATCCCAGGCAGCAGTTAGTCCAGCTGGAGTTAGCCTGGAACCGCAGCAGCAGATGGATTTTTACTCGCAGCGATTGCGTCAGCTTGCGGGCACAACAAGCCCTGGAGCTGGCAACATTGTTAACTCGAGCTCGCCGAGTCCAAGACAGAAGCAATCGCCGCGCTTTGCGAGCCCCTCGCCCAGTTCCATACCAGCAGCAGGAGCACGTACGCCGCCCGAGAAGTGTGTGGAGCTGAATGGAGGAGGAGTTGCAGCGGGAGCAACAGTGGGAGCAACTGCAGCAGCAGCAGCAGCAGCGGGAGCAACCCTGCCCCTGGCCAGCACACCGCGTTCCACCTGCTCGCCGGCCAATGCCTGCAACGATCTGGAGCGTCTGCCCAGTCCGGAGCAGGCCTACGCCTGCGGCTACTGCGACAAGAAGTTCCGCTACGAGAACAATCTGATTATCCACCAGCGCACCCATACGGGAGAGAAGCCATACAAGTGCACCGCCTGCGACTTTGAGTGCTCCCACATCCAGAAGCTAATGAAGCACATGCGAGTGCATCGCTCGCCCGCGGATGGACACGATGGGGGCAGCAATGCGGACTCGTTGGAAACGAATGAAGCTGATGATGATCCCAATCCGGATGAGTTCGATGAGGAGTTGAACGATGAGGATGTTGATGGTGATGGTGATGGCGACGCAGAGGGTGAAGAGGATGATGAGGAGGATGAGCTAGAGGATTGCGATGATGTCGATTACGAGGCAGAGGATCTCAGTGTCAATAATCGCATCGATGGCAAGAGTCAGAGTCCCAAGACGACCAGCTCGGGAGCTACCTCGCTGGTGGGTGAACTGATGGATAAGTTCGGTTTGTCCAACATTGCCCAATACTCGGAGGCGTACAAGCAGGCGCTGCAGGAGTCGGGACGCAAGGAGGCAGCTGCAGTGGCAGCGGCCGCCGCTGCAGCCGCTGCGAATGTGGATAACAATAATCGCAGTGGGGGAGCAGGAGCAGGAGCCGGAGGAGGTGCAGGAGCAGGAGCTGGCGCCGGCTCTGGAGCTGGCTCCGGTGCGGGTAGCAACTCCGCCGCTGGGGACAAGCTCAATGGGCTGCCAGTGGCTGCACTGCGTCTGCGTGATGAGTTCGCCAAGAATTGCAACATGTTCCAACCGCAGCAGGCACAGGATGCCGCCGCTGCAGCCGCAGCAGCCGCTGCCGCCGCCCAAGTGCCGCTCTTCAATCCCTTCCCCAATCCCTTTGAGCTGTCCAAGCGCATGAAGATCGATGGTGGCGATTGGTGGGGCATGTCTGCACTGCATCGCAACGAGGCGCTGTTCGAGAACCTCAAGCTGAAACCCCTCGGCTTGGGTGGTGCCAATTCGCTGCTGCAGGGACCGCTGCTCAAGAAGGAATCCCGCCAGCGCAACGACACCTGCGAGTTCTGTGGCAAAGTCTTCAAGAATTGCTCCAACCTGACCGTGCATCGACGCAGTCACACCGGCGAGAAGCCATACAAGTGTGAGCTCTGCTCCTATGCCTGCGCCCAGAGTTCCAAGCTGACGAGGCACATGAAGACTCACGGGCGCACGGGCAAGGATGTCTATCGTTGTCGCTTCTGCGATATGCCCTTCTCGGTGCCCTCAACGCTGGAGAAGCACATGCGCAAGTGTGTGGTCAATCAGGGTAAGGCGGCGGCGGCTGCTGCGAATGCGGCAAATGCTGTTGCCGCTGCGCAGGCCGCAGCAGCAGCACAACAATTGCAGGCAGCAGCAGCACAACAGCAACACGCACAGCAACAGCAGCAACACGCACAGCAACAGCAGCAGCAGCAGCTGCCTGTGCCCTCACAGCTCTCACCGCCCTGCCCCATGGGCGTCTCTGTTGTTGGTTTCCCCCCGCAATTCGGACATAATCTGTCGCTGCCGGGCAGCGTGAGCGGTGACAACGATTCCAATGCCTCATCCAGTCTGCCCTCGCACTCGATCTCGCTGAAGGAGGAGGCATG
Source organism: Zaprionus kolodkinae (assembly GCA_018901885.1). Classification (NCBI taxonomy): domain Eukaryota; kingdom Metazoa; phylum Arthropoda; class Insecta; order Diptera; family Drosophilidae; genus Zaprionus; species Zaprionus kolodkinae. Next base: position 782,137 of record JAEIFM010000155.1, on the reverse strand, counting down.
ACTTTTTACTAACTGGAGCAGCAGCAGCAGCAGCGGCGGCGGCGGCGGTGGCGGTGTGCATCTGCCACACCCCCACGCCCACCCACACCCGCATCCGCATCCACATTCGCATCTGCCACATCCGCTGCAATTGCTGCCACAGCAACAGCAGCAACAGTTGCAGCAGCAACAGCAGCAGCAGTCGACGGCAGCAACGCCGCAACGCAGCAGTCGCCTCATGTCGCGCATCTTCTAAAGATGCTGCCAGACTGAAGCATACCCTGTAAATACGCCACGTCTAACATGCAGTCTATATAGCCAACGTCCCCCCCCCCCCCTACCCTGCCCCTTCCTGTCTACGCCCCTGCTACACTTTCTTAAAGAAGGAGACCACGACGCTGACGACGACGACGACGACGACGACGACCAGAGGCATTTAATACCAAAGCAATAACCGTTATGTAATATAATTTTAAAAAATACCCTTTTTTTTCAAACATCCTATAAAAACTTTCGAGTGTGTCTGTGCGTGTCTGTGCATGTCTGAGCGTGTGAATGTGAATCCACAAAAAAAAAAACAAAACAAAACAAAAAAAATACTTTCAATTTTTTTCCATTTTTTTTTTTTTCAATATTTTTACGTAATTTATAAACAAATAATTAGCAGAAAGTACAGTTATTCCGGCTGAGCAGAGCGACACACATTTTCCAGTGTATTTTATAGCAACTAAGCGCCACTTTGTATAGCAAGCGTAACTAAGAAGAAGAAGAAAGAAAACAAAAAAAAAACAAAAAAAAAAACTAAAACTAAATGAAGTGAAAAGACGCAGCGATAAATCGATAATTATAAGCCGATTATGCGCTACAGTTTACTATATACATATATATATATATATATACTATATACGGACATATAAATATCTTTTTTTTGTGTGTATTAAGCGTATTTGTTAAACATCGATGTACATTTTAGTAAATCTAGCATATAGGCACCCTTCCCCAAAAAAAAGAGGTGCAACACCTGTAAAAAAATCTTATTACCGATAACATACTATTATAACTCGATATATATACACATATATATATATATATATGATTATCATTACTATTTTTTTTTTCTATTGTGCGCATTTGCATTAAGAATTTTTTGATTTTGGATACCGTTTTTTGTCGCATAGAAAATAGTTCTATTATTAAATGTAATTTAAAAAAAAAAAAAAAAAAAAAAAAAACACGAAAACGAAAATAATCAAATTTTTTACATACATAAATAAATCGATAAATGTAAACACACTTTTTTTTAAAAAACAAAAAAACATGAAACTAGCCTAAGAGAAAGAAACTACATACAGTGAGAGAAATTCGGAGTGCAGTTGAGAAATAAAACAAAAAAATGAAAAACTTAAGATTGGAAATAATTTAAATCGAAATTTGTACGTAAAACTTCAAGCAATTATATAAAGACAACAACAACAAGAAGAAGAACATAAACATGAACTACAACTAGATTTAGAAGACTGAGGAACTTAACGTTGCGTGTATTTTCGTGTGTTTTCTCTCGGCCCAAAGAACATGGAGAAGAATGAGACGAAAAGGCAAACGAAATGCATTTAAATTCTACATATATATAATTTTTTTTTTGATAAAAATGTTTTCGCTGTTGATTTTCGTTATTTAAAATTGAAATTTATCCGAAATCCGTTTTCGATTAATGTTTAACAATTGTTTTTAGTACAAATTTATTTCGGCGAGCAAAATTCAAATCGAAATCGTAATCGTAATCGAAATCGCATCGACGCAAAAAGCGAGAGAGAATAGCAAAAAAGAAAGAGAAAGGAAAATTAGTTTAAACTTTGTTTGTTTTCTTTGTTCATCGTTTTTGCGTTCCGTTGATTTCAGAACTACTACGATCGTAATTGCCTCTGCAATTGCAGCAGCGAACCCTGACCCGAACCCGAGTCCGAACCCGAACCCTCTTCGATCCTAAGTTAACCCACCCCAACCACAGCTGCTGCTGCAATCGCATAGGCAATTCTACACACACACACACACACACTCACACACACACATCTATGAAGTTTATCGTGCATAATTTATTAAGCGAAAAAGAGACAGCTAGAGAAAGAGATGATATATGGTTAGAGAGAGAAAAAGTTGGCTAAAAAAAAAGGAGAGAAAAGTGTGGAAAGGTTTTTCAATGTGAAATTCTTAAAACTGATTGAATTGTGTTTCAGACAAGACATACGATACGATATAAATATATATATACCTATATATACTATATAGTTCATATATCAAAAATGAAGAAAAAAAAAACTCTGAATAAAAAAGCAAATATGAAAATCATACAACATTTATGTTTTATTTCCTTGTGTTTTTCCATTTATATTATTTTTATCTTTCAGTTTCACTTTCAGTTTTATTTTCTACAAAGAATTTCAGATCGAAAACGTTAAAGAAGGATACGAAAAAAAAGTCGGACAGAAAGAACGAAAATAACTAAAACTATCACAAAAATCTTAGAAAATCGAATGTAGCCATAAAAAAATACAACAACTTTATACTAAATAAAACAAAAAAAAGCACAAAAACAAAAGCGAAAAAAACACTAAACAAATTGTTGTAAATTGGCCGTAAAATAGTTAAAAAAAAGAAAAGAAAATGTAAAACGAAATGCGAAAAAAAAAAACAAAAAATATTTTTCAAGTGTGTGTAATTTTTTGAACATAAACAATAACAAACAAACAAAAAAAAAACAAAGCGTAAATTAATAATTATAATAGTTGTCTGTGTTACGAAATACAAATACAAATACAAATACATGCAAATTGCGAAAAGTGTAAAACGAATTAAAGCTGGCATTTTCACTTGCTATAAAATTTATGGCAGCGCACGAAAGTAGGCAACGGCTGCGAGAAGCGATCGTGCAAGCGCACAAACTGCTGCATACCTTGCGGCGCTGCCAGAAAATATCGCCAGGTGTCGCTAGCAGCAGCAGCAGCAGCACAGAAAAAGTGCTGCCACTCACACATGTGTGCGTGCAAGCGTGAGCGAGAGCGACTGCCCAGCGGACGCCATTGGCCATTGGGCAACACTGGCCATGCGAGCGCCACTTCCAGCCGGACCCCATTTACCAGTGACCAATCCAACCCAACTGGCCGCCCCCTTTTTTTGCCGGGCAGAGCAAACTTCAATTGGATTTGTATCCGGACTCGGACTCTGCGACGACCCTCACACACATGTGAGACCAAGTCCGGCGCATGTGTGGGCGCCGCTGCCGCCAGCTATTGCCAGCGTCGTCGTTAGCTGCGCAGTTGGCGTCGCTGCTGCAGTCGACGCAGCAGCGACCACCCCCTGGCCAAGGTTGCGCGACGCTGTGGCCAGTTCGAGCTTGTCTGACGTCGAACATGTTCGATGCGCAAGTTCGTTGCTTCGTTTGTTGCTCAGCCTGTCGCTCTCTTTCTGTCTCTTTCGCTTTCTCCCCCCCTCTTTCTCGCTCTATCTCTCTCCCTTCCTTTCTTTCGCAGACGTCATAACTAATATTTGCCGAGCGATTTAATGTTGCCTCTTAAAGAGGCGTCTGCCAAGTGGTCGCCAATTGTGGGCAACGATTTCTGATTGAAAAGGAATGCTGTGCGTACTGACTGAGCCTGGGAAGGGTATTTAGAGAATCTATAATCTGGGAAGAACTTTTTAATTTTTCTTATTTCGAAATTAAATAATATGTGGGTTCAGAATATACTGGTCTTGCTACCTTGTCAATCAAAGAAAAAGAAATAAAATAAAATAAAAATAAATAAAATAAATAATAAACTTAGATATTACCATAGTATTATAATAATACCATAAACTATACCTTAATTGCAGGCAATTGGAAGGGTTTCTTGCTCTCAGCTTGGTATAGTAATTTTTCTCCTCAACTTTTCTAAATTAATATAATAATATCTAATCCTTTTTTATATAAAAAAGACGTGAGCTTAAAAAGAATTAAATGTATAAATGAGTGGGAGATGAATTTAAAGCAGTCGGAAAAGTATTATTTATTGTTTTTATATATTTATACTAAATATGGATCTGTCTTTAAGAATATCAACTGATTTAATCTGCCATTGGGTAACTAATAAAGGTTCCCTTTGCTGCCTTGAAGCGAGCTCCCTCGTCCAGATTACGCTGCCAGTTGCCAATTGCCAATTTAGGAGGAGGTAGGAAGCAGGAAGGGGCGCCGAGGGTAGAGTGTAGCTAATGGGGCTGGGTTGGCAGGGAAGCGGGGGGTAAGCAGCCAGGAGAAGGTAGAGAGGTTAAGGTTGAGTGGGAGGAGGAGGAGGAGTAGCTGGGAGCTGGGTTGAGGAGACTGGGGGACACAGTGTGCAATGCGAGCAAATCGCGCGATGCTCGTATATAACGTGTAACCTACGCGCTGTGTGTGTCTCCTTGGGTGTGTGTGTGTGTGCGAGTGTGTGTGTGGCCATAAGGGTGAAACTTTTACTGCTTGCTTACTGAGATTCTTTTCTGATGATAAATTAATTTATTATGTTCGAATTGAAGCACTCGCAGCCAGAACGAGAATTCGAGACGGACGCGGAAGAGAGGAGCAGCACGGAGCCAATGCTGTTGCGAGCGGATGTAACAGCCATTGCCACACACACACACACACACACACACACAGGGATACAAACACACACAGTCACACACACAGACAGTGAGACAGACGACGCATGTGTAAGCTGCCTGCAAGTTCGGACGCGGATGCAGATTCAAAAGGCATGTGGCAAGTTATGTACGTGCCTGTCTCTCTCTCTGTCTGTGTGTGTGTGTGTGTGTGTGTGTGTCACTGTGTGTGTCACTGTGTGTGTGTGCGCTTTTCAACCCCATTGCCAAGTGTGTGTTAGCAACAACTACAGAAATAATGAACAACACCATTTGACCACTTGAATAATTTCAGCCAAGTGGGTGGAGTAGAAGCAGGCAAGGAAGAGAGAAGAAGAGGGGGAGGAAGAGAGAGAGAGGGGGGGAGTGTTAAGGCTAACCCTCGACCGGGTGATGTTTTAATTGAAAGCATGGCCGACCATGCCCAACCCCAGCCGAGTCCAGTCCAACGACATCACCCACCCGGCTGCGTCCCCTTTCCATTCCCGTTGTCCGTCCGTCCATGCAGCCAGTTAGCCAAATATGGCGGCGTCCTGGGAACATGCGTTGATTACGGCACGCAGAGCGCACAGAGCACGCCAGGAGTCGGGGGAGTCGCGAGTGTCTCTGTGTGTGTCTCTGTGTGTGTGTGAACTGGAGCTCAAATGCGGCCGCAGGCAACGGATCGAGGGACTGGCCAAGTTAAAAGCAAACAACAAATAGTAGAAGTAAGTAAGAGAGGGGGAAGAGAGGGGAAAGGAGAGACGGAAGAGAGGCAGGAGAGGTGGGAGAGCGAGAGAAAGAAAGAAAGAAACTTGTTCACTTTTATCAAGCCGCGAAGCGAAACAATAAAAACCGAAAATAAAATGGACAAAAACGAAACTCCAAAGTTGAATTTTGGATTCCGCCATGGCCAAGTTCTGCAGGGATGCCACGGCGGGGGAGAAGAGCGAGGGCTGGGGCAACCCGGAAAGCAAAGAAAGTCAAAGAACAAATGTCTACGGCTCCAACTCCAACTGCGACTTCAACTCCGAACAGACTCCGACTCCGACTCCAACAGCGTCGCCATTGCCATCACCCACATGGACACACAAAACATTTGTAAAAGCAAACAGCGAGTGAAGTTTGCCGGTGAACGACTGCCGAATACCCTATGTGAGTAAAACGAAAATAAGGGGTATGTACAACTAAGGCACTTAGTTGCCTACCTAATCCTCTAAGCTTTGAGGATTAAGCGATTAATCCTAACTACTACGGTTAATAAGGTAGCACGCATACCCTGTAATAAGACTAACTTATCTATGGGTTATGAATAGTTTAATGAGTGCATGCATAGGTAGAAGGATACTTATGATACTAAAGATGACTTAGCACTTGCTAGACTTCAAATACCCTGTAATAATTACCTAACTAGCTTAAAACTCTTCGATGCTCTCTTAGAATTGGAGGATCACAAATCCCTGTAGTATTACGGGTTGCTTAGCGCAGCAAGAAGTAGCTAATTACTTGATTTTACAGGGTATTAAACCCAGTGATGTACATACCGTGAAAAATACTTTTATTAACATAAATACCCTATAAAAATGACAAAATTCCTTCAAAAACTCATTTATGCACTCTTATTGAACCTTGAACATAGCAGACCTTACTTGTACAGGGTATACAGTCTATTTGAATGCAAGCAGAAGCAGCAAGAAGCACTGCATGACACTTAATACCCTGTAATATACATAACATGCCCGCATGAAGAAAGATAGGCGCTAAATACCCTGTAATAATATGATAATTCTTTTACAAACTCCTTTCTTGCACTCCCAGAGGTTCTCATTCACTTAATTTACAGGGTATTAAGCCCACTTATATACAGTTCCATTTTGGCATGCAGGGTACACATGCCAGGGGCGTAGAGGGCGGGGTGCTGTGTATGCACGCCCATTGCCACCGCAGGGCAACCCGACAATACCAAAACCGAACCCAACGAAACCAAAGCGAAGCAGAGTGGAGCCAACGCTTGCTCCGCTCCTGCTGCTGCTCCCGTTATTTGTGTGTGTGTGTGTGTGTGTGGCATATAGAGCACATGTGTGCATGGAGGGGCAGAGGGGTGAAATGGAAGGTGTGTGGGGTTGTGCTGCGTCCTAGCGCGGGATATCGTGCTCTAGAGACCAAATGGAAACTTAAGCCTTTCTTTTGTGCCCGGCTAAGGACTCTCATACTGTCCATGAACCTTTGTGGCGTTTTGGCTTTGGCTCCGCTCTGCCACTCTGCGCAGCCAAACAGAGGAGCGAGAGAGGGAGAGTGGGGAGAGTGGAGAGAGGGAGGAAGAGAGCGAGGCAGCGGTCGACAGCGCGTCCTTTTCAATGCATCCTTTTTGGCGCGCGCAAAATTCGTGACCATGTGCGAGTGCAAGAGTGTGTGTGTGTGTGCGAGTGTGTGTGTTGGAAAATGGCGTGTGGAGTGCACTGTCCTTACATTGTCTTCTGCTCGCCCGAAGAGAGAGAGAGCGAGGGAGAGAGAGAGAGAGAGAGCGAGAGAGAGAGAGCGAGCGAGGGGTTAGCTGATGCGTGTCTCCGCAGGTTGAGGTAGGTCGGTTGGGGTTAGGTGCTGCCAGGACACACGGCAACCAGGCAGGCAGGCAGAGCTCGCTGGCTCGTTAATAAGAGCCCCAACCCCCCTCTAGCTGCGCCCCTGCACTGCCAGAGCTCCCCATACCGCGCTCGTGGCTAAATGCGCCGCTGTCCAAAGCACATGCACGATATATGCGCGCTCGTATAATGCGAGTGAGAACACACAAAAAAGCAGAGAGCGAGACAGAGAGAGGGAGAGAGCAGGAGCAGAGAGAGATAGAGAGAGAGGAAGAAGGAAAGAGAGGGAGAGAGCGGAGGGAGCCGAGGAAAATAATGAATAAAAGAATCATTAAGCCGGCGAATGTGGCGCGAGAATGTTGCCGGGTTGCGGCATGAGGATGCAACCTGCCACACGGATACAGCGAGGCTACTGTGGCGGCTGTGGACACACCCGCTACTCCGCAGGGGATACAGGATAGAGGTGGCTGGATGGAGTAGGGAGCAAGGAGCAGGGAGTGAGGAAGGAAGCGCGAAAGGCTGCTGGGTCCGAGGCTTGCTGCATGGCTGACATTCAATGACTTCTCCAACTTTGTGTGTGTGTGTGTGTGGGGGCTAAGTGTGTATTAGTGTGTGTGTGTGTGTGTGTGTGTGTGTGTGTGTTAGGTATAGCTGCAGCTGTGTGTTGGTGTGTGTGTGTGCTAGGTGTGTGTGTTCTTGTTGTTCTTTGGACTTTTTCAAACAAATGCAAAGGCGAATGCGAATGCAATTCTTGCTCTCCCTTTCTCCCTCACTGGCTCTAGCTATCTCTTTCCCTACCTCCCTCTCGCTCCCTCCCTCTCCCTCTGTCTGGCGACCAAGCGACTCCGCTTATTTGGAAAATCCATTTGTCCACCTTGCCAAAGGATGCAGCATGCCCAACCGCGTCCTCCCTCTCGCGCTGCTCACTGAATCTCAGACGGACTTTTGCTTTGTTGTTGCCACATTTTGTTGCACAATTGCAGCCGGGCGAGCACTGAGCGCTTCCTTCCCCCAATGCATTCTTTAATGACCCCTCTCTCCCCCTTCCCCCTTGTTCTTCCCTGACTGCAATTGCAACAAGAAAAACAATGAAATCGTCATCTGGCTGCGACTTAAAGCGATTATGCGATATGGTAGCCAGCCCTGGTTGGATTCCCAACATTGAAGAGTCGTGGATCTGTGTGAAGTTGGAAGAGGTTGCGATGGAGAAGCTAAGAGAGTATTGCCAGCTAATTGCTGCCTTCGATAGACTATCGATAGTCAAGGATTCTTAATCGATATTTATTGGAACTTTTGTAGTTAACCTTGTTAGTACAGTCTCACTCTCTCAACCCTCTCTCCCCTCTCTCTCTAAGGATTCCTACAGTTCTCTTGGTTAACCTCTTGAGGTATAACCTCTAAATCTCTTCAATACCTTCATATCAGTTCCCTGGTTATGCTGCTACCCTCATATGATTATGTCTAGCTGATTTCCTTTCTAACCTCCTCATATCTTCTTTTTTTCTTCTTATTCTCGTTAGACCCTCCTCCACATGGGGTTTCTGCTACCATAACTTCAATCCTTTTGCTGCACCTTCAGATGTAACTTTAGTCCGGGTAACTTCCCTGGTAATGGCGGAACGTGGGTTAATTTAATTTAATTAAACCCGAAATCGCAGTGACGCCCATTTAATTTCACTCTGCACAAAATTTATGCGAGGCGTGCCGATTGCTTGGACAAGGTAGTTCAGCTCTGGCTGGTAGTGCTGCCGGTAGTGCTATTGGGTACTACTCCCACTCAGGGTACTTCTCCTGCTGGCCAGTGGCAATTGCAGCCTGGCGGGGCACATGTTGTCATTTTAATAGGAGCGAAAGAGTTGGGCGGCATGTGACATTGTTGCACGTACCGAGTGGGAGGAATAGGTTGGGGAGCAGGAGGAGCAGGAGGAAGAAGCTGCTAATACCTTGTCGAATTGTCATGCTGTCTAATTAAATTCCCCGCACCCCTTTCCCAGCTAATTGTTAACTAAAATAAGCTCAAAATAATGAAAACAATTTAAGGCTTGCCCTTTGCACTCTCTCTCTGTCTCTCACTTAATGCCAGGGGTCAAGGGGTCAACAGGAGTTAACTGGAGAGAAAAGCCCTCAAAATAGAAACATGTTTTCACTCAGCATCCTCACAGATTCCCCTAACAACGAGGTTAATGAGACCGTTTCACAGCCTCAATTTGCCCAGCAGCCGCAGCTGACCAATGGGCAGAGAGATCAGCATCATCATGGAGTAGGGGCAGGGGCAGGAGCAGGGGCAAGTACAGGACCAGGGGCAGGGGTGTGATGATGCTGTGCTGATGCTGCAGAAGTGAGTGTGAAATTTGCCCTTTTATGCCCCGAAAAACAGCCACCCCTGTGTGTGTGTGCGGTTTGTGCAGGGGCGGGGCGGGCAAAGGGGCTCGAACCGGTTCTGCTGTGGTTCGCTGTGTGTGTGTGTGTGTCGCGAAGAGACTATTTATTAGCCTTAGGATTAATAAATCTATTTGGTCACCGGCCTAATGAAATCACCAAGGCAGGAGGACCCCCTTCCCCTTCCCCCCCTCTCCCCTGCCCCTTCTGACAAGCTGCCACTGACACCTACTGCGACTCTGTCAAAAGCTGCTGCTCGCAATCAGCCCTGGGGGCAGCCAGTCGTGGCTCAAAATAACCGCTGCCCGCTCTCCAAGAGGCTGCCCCCCTTTTGGTACTTCCCTGCTGCCGCAGGCAGACACATGTGTGCGTGTGTGTGTGTGTGTGTGTGTGTGTTGTTTGCTGATGTGGCCAACGCAACGCCAGCAGATATGTATCTTCACACACACACACACAGAGAGAGTGAAGGAGGAGCAGCTGCTGCCCTTGCTCCCAAGTTAATCTAACACTCTCCGGCCAGCAAATGAGCCCAGCATGCCCTGCCATGGGTGTGGCCAAAAAAAGGGGGAAGGGGGGGGGAGGTTTGGTAGCTCACAAGTTGCCAATTTGCCTTTTTGAATTTACGCATAGCTAAAAGTATCCTTTCGGAAACCACAAATATTTACCCAGCTCAAGGCTCAGGTCTGCGGTCGCCTCCAGTTGTGCCGCCTCCCCAACCCCCCCTCCCCCTGCTGAAGTCTGCCTGGCGGCTGTCTGGCAGTCGCAGTCGCTGTCGCTCTCGACTGGCAATTTTCAGAATCTGTCGGACCATCATTTTCAATTCCACGCCAAACCCCAAAAGATCCCTCGACCAGAACTTATTTTTCCATCTGACACTAGCCAAGTTGGACCAATACTCATATTTACACCACACACACACACACACACACACACACACATGTGCCTCGTGTGAGTGTGTGTATGTGTGTGTTGGTGTGTGCGGCGCCTGGAAAGGACTTTCGAAATGAGATTAAAAACGGTAAATTCCTGCAAGGGTTACTACATCCTTCGGCTAAGAGTAATGAATGCGGTTTCTGCCCAAAGTCAAATTTTAGAAAGTGTTTTATTTGACTAGGTTAGAGTAGATCCCACCCCCTCCCAGCAGCCTGCCCCGGGGCTATGCCCCAATCTGTAGCATCGCAGCGCTGGCACGGACAGGGGCCGAACCATATGCATATGCGGACGGATGGACGCAAAGACGGGCGGGCAAGCAGCACATGGAAATGAATAATGTGCAGAGAGAGAGAGAGAGGGAGAGTGGGAGAGAGAGAGAGAGAGAGTGAGTGAGAGAGACGTAGAGAAAAGAAAGGAAGGGGTATATATAGAACGATAAAGAGCGAACGAGTAAATAGTATTTGGTTGTAAGTGTTGACAAATTTTGCAACTTTGTAGGGCTTTTGAAGCTGCTTCAAAAAGTGTTGGAAAATGCTGGAAAATCTCTTAAGAGTGTTGAGACTAGGATTGTTGCTTTTCCAGTAATATTTATGTCTTAGCTGAGCTGTTAGACTGTGCCCTAAGTAACTAGCCTAGCTTACATTGCTTCAAAAAGAAGTCCAGACAACTGTCGAATCAATATGGCGCTGTCTGTCTGTATGAACGCCTAAATCTCAGAGTCTAAAAGAGCTAGAGGAATAAAATTTTGTATCAGCACTCATAAGTACTACTGTAGAATTTTAGAAATGGGGTAAGCCTCTTAGCCCCTCTATAAATCGATGAAAATAGTCCTAGACTTCTTGAAACGCTAGACTAAGATTGTTGCCCTTTCTGTAATATATATGTCTTAACTAAACTGTTAGTTAATGTACTTAGCAACTGGCCCAGCTGACATTGCTTCAGAATGAAGTCCAGACAACTGTCGAATCAATATGGCGCTGTCTGTCTGTATGAACGCCTTTATCTAAGAGACTAAGCGAGCCAAAAAAAATTACATTTTGGAACAACACTCATAAATTTTACTAAAGAATTTTAAAAATAGGGTAAGCCTTTTAGCCACTCTAGAAATCAATGAAAATAGTTATTGAAGTATGGCATATTCGTAGGAAACCCTATACGCTTGGCAGTTGCTTCACATGGAACTCAAAACTTCCCGTTAGCCCTTACCACTTGCAAATTGAATATATGTTCCTGCTCAGACATCACGTCTATCGTGGCTTGTCTCCTCGCTAATTACAGTGTTGTAAAATACGCCAAGACAAGCCAAGACTAGCGCGAGCAGCATTAAAACCTTTCATAATCAACAGATTTGCATATCAACAGCAAGTTTTAGGTGCCTCTCCCTTTCTCTCTCTCTTTCTCTCTGGCTTTTGGCCAAATTGGCTGGCACAAATGTTTATTGCCCACTTGCGAATCCCGCCAACGAATCCGGGTGAATCTCTGAAGAGTTGGAGGAGGTCGCCGACTGCGTGTCGCGTAGGCCGCAGAATTGGAAAACATTGAAACATTTTGTAGGCATTTATGCAACTCATTTGATTTACGATTCGCTTTAATGGGCCCCGTCCCTGGCCCCGGCCTCGGCCTCGGCTTACAGTGGCAACAACGAGCACGTACATGCCACAAGCTGCTTGCCAAGCTGCCGCACCCGATGTCGGAGTCGGAGTCGCAGTCGCAGTCGGAGTCGTTGTCGTTGTCGGGAAACCGGCAAGGTCGCGAGTGCTAACCTTTAATCTCTGTGCCTCTCCCTCTCTCCCTCTTTCTCTCTCTCTTGCTCTGTTCGTGCGTGCTCTATCCCTATTCCCGTTTGCCAGGCCGAGCAGATGCAATGGCGTTGGCTGCGTCTACCGCGTCTCCCGTTACCATGTCCCATCCCGTTCCCCAACCCCTTCCCTGCAGGGGTTGCAAAAGCAACGCAACATGCAAGATTTGTACAGCTTTGTATGCAGCCCGAAGCTCAACAAATTACCAAAGGCCAACGCCGTCCGCTGACCGCTCGAGCAGGGTCCAGTCCGGTCTCCTGGTCCGGTCTTGGTCTCGGCCTCGGCCCATTGTGTGTAAATATTTTGAGGCACGCGTGTGTTCCTTGCTCTCATTATGAAGTTTGGCAATCAACCCTCGGCAAACGCGCACATAATTGAAACTTATGTACATTTGAAATTAGAATTGAATATTTGCATATGTGTGTGTGTTGTCCCAGTCTGTGTGTGTGTCCGCTTACAGGGTATGCTGCCGCGGACAGCACATCAAAGCGCACTTTATCGCTCTACTTAGTTTAATGACAGATTTTGCCGGGCATTAAAAACCCTCGCATTGCAGCATGTGACGCATCTTCTACTCTCTCTTCTTCTTTAATCCTGCCCCTCCCCCTACTTAATTCTGGACTGAATTATTAAAACAGAAAAACATATTGTTTCCCTCATCTCAGCTTGGATTGATCCGAGCAGCGGGAAGGGAATGTTTTAAATGTTTTAAATAAAGAAATCTTAATCAAAGTAAAAACAAAAGATTTAATATGATAACTACTGGAAGTTTCAGCAAGTAACGATAGTTTGGAACTTGAAAATATGTATATAGAATAGTTTTTCTATATAGAACTGCAGCTGGTAGTCACTCTAGCCATGACTAGTCAGTCATTCGATTTTTATGATTGTAATACCTTCCGATTGAAGCTGCAAGATATTCCTCTAGGTGTATGTCCAAGCAGACGACTTAAGTCTAAAATACTTTGCTTAAGAAGCAATAACTAACGATTTTTGTGAGTTCTGGACATGGTATCCTCAAATTGAAATATGCTCCACTTGCGCATGATATACAGCCATATTTATACCAAATTTGGTTTCTCTACCATTTATAATAACAGAGATCTGTGTGTTCATACAGACAGATGTCGCGCTGCCTGCGTATTGCATACTTTTTGGCCAATTTAATATACTCTCTGCCAAAGCGTAGACATGCTTGTGCCCGTATACTCTCTCCCACAGTCTTAAGTAGCTGCCTTAACCCGCTAAAATTAGATGGAACCGTGAGGGAATTCGTTAAAGGGTTAAGGTCTTAACTAATTGTTCATCGGTAACTAAAAATACAACTACAAGTGGGACTAATGTGCCAGTGGGCAGCCATGGAATACATAGCACACACACACAGTACACACACACACACACACACACACACACAGGCAGAGAGACGCATAAAACACAGCGCTGGTCGTCGGGAAATACAGTTACACCAGCAATGGCAATGGCAATGGATGGCGGCGCATCGTAATGGCGGCGACGACGACGACGACGACGACGACGACGCCGGCAGCGGGTGGATTTACGGCTCGATGGTCCGCCAGCAGCCAAAGGCAGTCGACAGTTGGCTGTCCTGGCTGTGCTGTCCCTGCCCTGCCCTGCCCTGCCCTGCCTGCTGCCCGCTGTCCACACAGTCCTCCATCCTTGGTTAGCCGGTGGTGTTTACTTGCCGGCAGCAATAACCCTTTTCAGTGCTCGCACACACACACACTCGCACACACTCGCACACACTCACTCGCACCCACTCTCCCCGCTGGGTGGGTGAGAGCGCAGTGCGCCTGCCTGTCCGCCATCGCCGCCGCCACAGCCGCCTCCCAGCAAACCCATCTCATTAAAAGATTCTGACCATTTGAAAGCGAATTTAACCTTTTGTTCTACTCGGCTAAAGCCAAAGGCAGTGTGCGACAGAGAAGGAGCAGGCTGGAGAGTGAGTGAGAGAGAGAGAGAGAGAACTATAGGAGTGTGAGTGTGAGAGAGAGAGAGCCATTGCGAGTCAGCCATGTGTAGATGCAGCCATGTTCTATGTAAAAAACAACTCAATGCGCCACACACGTAGCCCCACACACACACGCACACACACACACATTGAAGTCTTACACACACATAGCGCACTCACACACCCACACACACCCACACACACACAGTCCCAGAAGCCGACGCTGGAGCCCTTTTGTGTGCTCCTTTTGGGGCGACTTGGCTTCGGTTTTTTGGCTTCTAATTGTTGTTGTCTTCGTTGTCACCCGATGCCGCCCACGTGTGTGTCTCTCTGTGTGTGTGTGTGTGTGTGTGTGTGTGTGTGTGTATTGGGTGCAAATTAATTTGAGAACATTCGAAAGATATTTTAATGTGTCTCTGAGCATGTGAGCTTTCCCTCCGTGTGTGTGTGTGTGCGTTGATACCTTAGAAAAGTATTTCAAACAAATCACAAACAGATATTCGACATGCATTGTTTCAGGTCTAGACAAAACAACTTGACAAGCGATCCCCCCTTCCTCTCCCCCTGAACACCAAGCTGCTTTCTCTTACCCCTTAACCCACTCTCCTGCCCACACACACTTATTCAGATTACTTATCTCGCTCTCGCTCTCTCTTTCGCTCTCGCAGCACACACGCTCTCGATTCATCAGACAAATAATTTGCACATGATAAACATTGCAGCAGAAACCATTTGAGAATTACAAGCAAGCGCCAAAAAGTAGGCAAGCATTTCTTGTTGACTGCAGAAATGCCTTGGGGAATCAGTTATATGTCTAAATGGGAGCTAAATGGAATTGGAATATTAAACATTATAATAATATTATATATATTAATACTAAGAGGAAGTTAAGAAAAGGTTCTGTAGGAAGTTAAAGCAGGGAAAGCTAAGATTCTAACTTCAAATCGATATATTAAGTAAAGAGAAAGAGTTTTCTTTATTGAAATTCCATAGCAACCTTAAGCGAAAGCAAACCCTATAACCAAGTGTAATACAATATAATAAATATATAATAAAATACTTCAGTTTCCTCTCGTAAACCCTTTCAGGTAACATGAGTAAAGTTTCCGCTATGCAAATACCCGATTCAGGTAATTTTAATCTCTGCTACGCACAACTCGTCGTGTTGTTCCGCTCTCGCACATCTGCTAGTTTCCCTAGTTTCTATTGCCATCTCTCTCAGTTCCAGGCAAACCTAACCTAGCTAGAGCTAAATATCGTTTTTTCGTTTAGGGGTTGTTTCAACCGCGTGATCAGCAACTACCCCCTGGGCATAGTATCGCATCAACCCGATTGGATGAATCGGAATTCTGATCAGATCGGGGAGTTACCCATTGCGTGACCTTTAGCAATGCCGACGGGCACAATATTCCGCGACGCTACTGTAGCGTCATTTCGCTTGGGAAGGATCTACGATTTTGTCAGTTATCGAAATTCCTTTGCCTGGGGATGAGCTAGTCTCTTCTAGTCCACTGCAGCGTGAGTACTATAGTATAATGTTGTGATATATATTCTTAATATATATAGAGAAAGCAGGAGCAGTATCTGATAGAGAGTATTTTGAGAAAATAATAGTTTAAATAAATTACGAAGATCGTTAGCAGATATAATATTAGTTTAAAAATCTTAGAGAGTTTCTAAGTTTATCATATATACCTAACTCTATCTCTTCATGGGTTTCGATACTCTAAGAATCGTTTTGATTCAACTCCATTCTAGCTATAACTTTAATTAACAAAATGATCTTGAGATTTCCCTCTCAAGATCAAAAAATAATTCCTTCTAATTGATCCTCAACCTCATAATGAGCCAGTGGCAAATGGTGCCACATAATTACTCAATGGTCTAATCAATTTGAACTCTACCCGAGTGTTGTGACTCGCCTGACTTGTCCGGCTAATCAAGATGCCCATCCCGAAAAGGTGATGGAGCAAATGCCAAGGGATCAAGACAATCCAAACTGATCTCTATGGCAAATCTTGTTGTGTCCGGCTGCGTCTTGTGAATCCACCCCAAAAGGCGCCTAACCCCTTAGGACCTTCTTGAGAAACTCGTTTCCTCTTGCGTTCTCTAGGACCTCTTCTTGGCCAATGGTCAAGAGTGCGGTCAGGTTAAATGTGAGCACCCCAATTAGCTGCATCTACAGCTTTTTCAGGGAAAACCATTCTTCCCCTTAGGAAAATTGGGCAAATGATTGATATGCTTTTCCACACACAAGGAAAATGCATAAAAAAATATTAATCATGTTTGTCCGTCAAAACTTACGACCTTGCCCAAGCGAAGTGCATGGGGAAAGGGTTACCCAGAAGGTGTGAGCCGGGCAGGGGGTTGAGTATTGGCAGAGTATCGATGGTATCGATTTCAGAGCAGAGCAGTGTCGCTGTCCGGTGTCGGGTTACAGCGCCGGACGCAGGCAGTTCCAACCTCAACTTCAACTCCTTCTCCAACTCCAACTCCAGCTCCAGCTCTGTTCTGGCTAGTCATCGTTGCTGTGGCTGTCTTTGTTGTTGTTATTGCTTTTTTATAAGCCATAAAAATTGCAAATTTGGTCCGCAGTCCATTTGCCAGATGGGCCAATCGACGTGTCTACGAAATTCCGCCGGGAGCGACGCGCGCTGTGGGCAACCTTGGGCCATAACTCAGTCTGCTTTCCAGTCTGTCTCTCACTCTGTCTCTCTCCCTCTCTCTCTCTCTCTGTCTTCCTGCCCTTCCTTTGCAAATGTAATTGACAGATTGCAATTAGAAATAAATGCAAAAGTCCAGAACCTGTCAAAAAAATATAAAAAAGAAAAGTATCGAATTACCTAGGGAAGAAAGAGAGTAAAATCGAACTGACCAAAGCGCAGACAGAGGATAAGCTGAGCTAAGCAGCCTGCTGAAACTTGGCAAAAGTCGAGGGTATATATAAACTAAGTAGTTTATAGGTAAAGCAACAATTGAAGATGCTAGACCTCGCAGTTAGGGTATGCGTTAGTCAGGGCTCTCGCTTTGATTGGACTGCGTGTTTTTTTTTCCTGTCTGTGGGGTATGGGTAAATCGGATATTGGGGTCTCTAATGTATGGATACGTACTATTCAAATGACGGCAGGTCGAGTGGCCCGCTAGGATGGGGTAGGGTAGGCTAGGCTGGGAGGGTCGAAATGTTCGACCGATGTCAAAAGGCACAAGAAGGAGAGAGAGCGCTGTGTGTGGGCCATAAAATATACTCAACCTTCGCTCCAACATGGACAGCGATACCTCCCCACACACACACACACATGTACACACACACACACATGTCTGCATGCAAATAGCCCTTTTACGCAGGACGAAGGACATTTGACGCCTGGCACAGCGACTCTACTGAATCCCGAGTCCCGCAAGTCCACAAAGTGACCGGAGAAATCGTAAAACGTAAGACGAAAACGAGCTGGAAAATAAAAACACATTAGACACAAGCAAATATCCTTTTGCCCAGCTCAGCATGTCCTTTGCCAGACCACACACACACACCCGCACACACACACACACACGACGTGCTCGCATACACACACAAATTTATCTCCATTTGACCCTCTTCAAAGTGCTTTTTATAGTCATTTAGTGTTTTGGCCCTCCCGTCAAGTACTTTTATTATACACGTATAAATCCAATTCGGCATTCGCTGGAGCCGCAAAGCACACACACACACACACACACACATACGTAGGGTATATAGGGTATGTGTGTGTGTGTGGGGTATATGCTCGTAGAGTTACAAGGTAAGCGCCACGACAGTCCAACTAATGAAACGGAACCGGGCAACCAAAGCGAGCTGTACCGCACCTCATCCTGCTCGAGGACCCTGCTACCCACCCACACATGGACATATGTGTATATAGCAGGGCAAACTTTTTGGCCCAATGCTCGTTGTCAAAACTACACCCGAAAGCACAACCACACCCTGCCCCACCCCTCCCCCACTCAGCCATACACATATGTATGCAAAGCAGCTGGCAAGGTCCTTGCTGGTCGCGCTGGCTGTGTCCTTTTTAAAATTTTAAGACATGTAAATATAAAAGGTCCTGCGCGCGCTGTCCGGATCCGGGACCGGGTCCGGGTCCATTCCATTTCGCTGCGAGCCACCCCCGCCAGAGTCCGAGCCCGGCTCTGTCCTGCCCTGCTCTGCCCTGCCCTGCTCTGCCCTGGTCTGCCTTTTGGGATCTCAATGTTGTATCACTCCATTCGATCTCTGTCCCACTGTGCGGGAGAGTGTGTGTGCGAGTGTGTGTGTGCGCGCGTGTCACTTTATGGCATACTATATGTGTGTGTGTGTGTGCTGGGACCCTCTGCGCGTCCTGACCGGTCCGTTTGGCCACATGGATACCACCCTCCCCACCCAGCTACCTCCCGCAAACCCAGAGAAATATCTGCAAATGTTGTTTTCCTTTGGGTTGTTATTATTTTAAATTTTTTGCATATGCTTGTTTTGCTTGTTTTTCATCCTCCCCCTACTTTTCATCTTGCTTTTTTTTCGTGCACCATCTATTGGTATCCTCGACTTGCTTTCTTTTCTTTCTCTCTCTCTCTTTATCTTTTTTTCCTCTCACATTTTATCGTCTCGCGCTTCTCGCGTTTATTTCCCGCGACATTCAATTAACCTGCAGATAACAATTATCCCGGAAAAAACCCTACGGCAAAGGAAGCAGCGCACCCAAGAAAAACAGAAGCTCCTCACTCTCTCCGTCCCCCTTAAAGAATCTGTGCGACCTTGGCGCCGGCTTGCGGGCAGGAATTAGCCCCATAAACATTTAAAGTAGATCGAAAATCCTGGGGATTTTTATTAAGAAATCGCCTTTTAATTAGGAAAAAAATGTTAAATATATAGAGAGTTAGAGTTGCATGATAAGTGTAAATTTATAGGGTTGCCAGGTGAGGATAACACACAGAGTCGAAACTTGAAGAAATTTTCAAAAGTTTTAGGAAATCTTGAGCTGACTTAGCTGTATCTGCTTACTAAATAGTTATTTAAAATTAACAAAGATCTCAACTAGAAAAAAATAATATTCTTGCTCAAAAATAACGCTTGCTAAGGAATTATTTAGATATATTAAGGCGCAAGTAGGCGTGTCGAAATTTTTAAAAGCAGCTTAACCTTCCTCCTATGCCATGAGATATTCTCAGCAAATTTGATAGCTATTGCTTTTATAGTTTCGGAGATATAGATGTTCATACAGACAAATTAGGAATTAATACACCTAAAGGGGGGGGGGTTAAATATATAGAGAGTTAGAGTTGCATGATAAGTGTAAATTTATAGGGTTGCCAGGTGAGGATAACACACAGAGTCGAAACTTGAAGAAATTTTCAAAAGTTTTAGGAAATCTTGAGCTGACTTAGCTGTATCTGCTTACTAAATAGTTATTTAAAATTAACAAAGATCTCAACTAGAAAAAAATAATATTCTTGCTCAAAAATAACGCTTGCTAAGGAATTATTTAGATATATTAAGGCGCAAGTAGGCGTGTCGAAATTTTTAAAAGCAGCTTAACCTTCCTCCTATGCCATGAGATATTCTCAGCAAATTTGATAGCTATTGCTTTTATAGTTTCGGAGATATAGATGTTCATACAGACAAATTAGGAATTAATACACCTAAAGGGGTCGTAGTTACCTCCTTCTGCCTGCTAAATACGCTTGAGAGTTGTACAAAATTAGTATAGCCTTAGCATATATTTTAGACTATATTTTTTTATAGACTTGCATACAAAATCAAGATACCCTACAGAAAATCCCCCACTCCAACTCAGTGGGAAATGCAAGCTAGCACTCAAGCACCCACCCAAGGCAAGGCTCGGGCTGGGGCTGGGCTGGGGAGGGCGGGGCAGCACAACGTCTGCTATCAGTCAGTTTGGAAATAAGAAAACATGTTAAGAGCACCAGTGAACACACACAAGAAAGAAGAAGAATAAAAAAGAAGAAAAAAAAACCCTTTAAAAAACAATACACGAGCCGTAACAGGGCCATTAATTTCCCAATTTACAGTCTATTCGCAAGCCGTTGCCGAAATTGTTTAAGGTTTTAAAACCCACTTGGAGATAACCGCACACACACACCCACACACACACATGGGTACTGATAAATGTGGGTCCTGGACAGGGACTCAGAGCGGGAGAGGGGTGGCGGGGGGAGGGGGGCATGCCAATGGCCATATGTCCATTTTGGAAAAGGAAAAAACAACATACAGTAACAACAACTTGAAGAATTTCAAACGAGCCAAAGGTGTGTGTGTGTATGTGTGTGTATGTGTGCCTGTGTGTGTGGGTGGTGGTGCGGCGCTGTCTTCGCAGCCTGTGTGAATGGGGTGGTAAATGCTGCCCAAGGGACTTGTAGCCGGATACCAACAAACTTTTCAAAATAAACGAAAACCAAGAAGAAGCAGAGGCAGCAACGTTTGCAAAAAATACAGCAGAAGAGACAGAAAGTGCGAGAGAGTGAGAGAGAGAAAGAGAGGGGAGAAACGAAACAACAACAAAGCATTTTCTTCAGCTCTGGCCACATGGCCAAGTGCGCTATGCCCAGACCCGGCCCAGCCTGCCGTTGCGGTTCACAGCTGGCGGCGCAGCGCAACCGGCGGTCGTTGTGGCCGCCACAAAGCGCCGCAGACAGAGCAGGAGATGCAGAGAGAGTGAGAGAGAGGGAGAGAGAGTGAGACGGAGTTGGGGCCGTCGCTTGGCCAGCGGCAGCTGAAACGCAAAAGGAACGTCACCGCATGGTTTTATTATATTGTGAATGTGATTACCTTAAGGATATGCAATAAGCACACACACACGCAGCGTGTATGTGTGTGTGAACCACCCCCTGGGCTGGACAGTTGTTGCGAAAAAAGCAAAAAAAAAATAAAAAAAATAAAAAATAAATGACGCAACATTGCCAAAAGCCGCCGCCATCGCCGTCGCCGTCGCCATCGCACACTTGCGACAGTTGCAAAAGTATCTCACGGATACGTTTTGTGTGTTCCTTTTGCATTTTCAATTAGTGACAACGCCCACAGTTGTTGACCAACATGAGCATAAACATCTAGTGGGCGTGGACCGGGCCGGGACCGGGATATGGGCGTAGGCGTTGAGGAATCCCGAAGCAGCGCAATTATAATTAAAAAATGCTTATGCTAAATTTGACAATATTTTAAGAGCTTCTGGGGGTGGGGGTTGAGAATATTAAAATAACATGGCATAAATAGATATCTGTAAAAATTTTAATATGTTACTTAATTTAAGAACTGCTTATAAAATACTATATAAGTATAAAGTATATATAATACTACTCAATTATGCTGTTTATGAAAGTCTGCATAAATAATTAACTCGTTTTTTTTGGATATGAGAGAAGCATATTTTAATAAAAAAAAACTTAGTAAATATTTGTTTAAAGAAATCTTTATTTATTTCTTAAGGTAGGAAGTATAATAATTATTTTATAAATCTTTATTTATTTCTTAAGGTAGGAAGTATAATAATTATTTTATTATTATTATATTATTATTATTATTATATATATTATAATTAATCACATCAGGCCATATTTGCTCTACTTAAAAATAACAGAAATAATTCCAGAGATCCCAAGAGCTGCAGCTCTGAAGCCTTAGTATCTCAGTTTAGTTAGATATCTTAGTGCATCTGAGCCTATATTTTCTGTAAAATACTATAACTTTACGTTTTAATTTAAATATTTTAATATCATAAATAATTATGCGAAATAAAAAAGTAAATAAACTGAAATTTAATTAAAATATGTTCCATATTTGCATTATAAATCCCTTAATATTCGATTTATTTGTCTAATTTAGTAATTTTAAATTTTTTGGAATTTTGTATATATAGCATATATATTCTTGTGCTCTACACCGATAACTATATACATGTTTTTTATCCCGCTTCTTGCATTAATAAGCTTCCCATGCATTTTGGGAGAACTGAGCAGCATTTTTACCCTTTCTCTCTCTACCTCTCTGCTTCTCCAGCTCCTTCTCTCTTTTTCTTCCCCTCTCTCTCTCCCTCTCCATCTCCCTCTGTTGTATGCAGATGCGCTTAAGCAGATGCAATGTCATGTAGGCCATGTGCAGCACGTGAGAACAGCTCGTTCTCTGCTGCTTACGTGAGTATCTGTGTGTCTGTCTGTCTTTCTGTGTATGTGTGTGTGTGCCTCTTCAACGTGTGTGTGTGTGTGCGAATCTTTGTGCAAAAGTGACTAAAAGGGTAAAAACCAAAAATCGAGGATAAGAACGGATAATCTAATGTCGCCCTGAAGTAGGTAAAGAGTTACAGTTCCACAGTCCGCTGCCCGTCACTCAACCAGGCAAGTCATTTATATATAGAGAAGGAGAGAGGTAGATAGAGAGAGAGGGAGAGGCAGAGAGAGAGAGAGAGAGAGCTGGTTGAAGGCCTATAAATAACTGCAAATAAATCAAAATCTATCAATGCGAACAATTCGATGTGTTACAATTGACTTCACCGATCAAAGCCGTTGCTGCTGCTGCTGTTGCCGTATTTCATCCTCTTTTTCATACCTTTTGTATGAAGTGCAGGACGACCAGAAAGTATCCTTTGTGTCAATATTATTAGCAGCAGCAGCAGCGCGAAAGGGTGAAACGAGCGGAGGCATCGCTACCTCGATGTCTGTCTGTCCGTCCGTCTGTCTGTGCGTGAGTGTGCGAAATTTTACAGTAATTTAAAGGAGGATGAAAAAAGAGTTTCACCAATTTAATCAATATTACACAACCCATTCAAGCAGCAAGAGAGACAGAGAGAGAGAGAGACAGAGAGAGGGAGAGAGAGGGAGACAGGGTAGCCAGAGATACAGATACATTTCCAGGCGTATCTGATAGAGCGGCGCTGCCTAATGGACAGCAGCAGCAGCGCTGCGCTGCCCTGCTCTAATTTTATTTACGATCTGCTGCCGCTGCTGATGGAATCGACAGGCCAAAGGGGCAGAGGGACGCACAGACGGACGCACGGACGGACCTGGCTGAGGGGCGCTGATAACGCGGTGTGAAAGGGCATGTTTCTGCGGATTGATATCCCGTTGTCCTCGGCGACAGCAGCAGCAGCAGCAACAACAACAACAACAGTTGCTGCATTGTTGCAGTTCACTCTCTCATTCTTTCCCTCTCCCTCTCTCTCTCTATTTTGGCACAATTTATGCGCTCCGTTTTGGCATTTGCTGTCGCATCCCGAGCACAGTGGGCGACGGGCAATTTTTTTTATTTGAAAATTTTCAACTGGGCGTACACCGCAAAAGCATCGCAAGGCAAACAAACTCGAGCACAGCAGCAACAACAGCATCAATTAGAGATGGCAGTGGCAAATGGGGGATGCGGTGCCGGGGGAGAGGGTAGGAGGAACACCAGCAAAAGGTCAAAGATATTAAATAATTCGAGGATTATACGTTTTATGACATAAAAGGCAAGGGAAAATGCAGAGAGAGGGAGAAAGAGAAAAAAGTAAAAAAAAAGTTATTATATATATATACACAACACATATAATATTATCTGCAGTTTGAGATACATATGCTTTATAGTATATTAAAATTAAAAACTTTTTTTACTGGACCTGTCAAGTGTCTTACATGTCAAATTTTTGGTCGACTTCGACATGATTTTTGTCAAAAAATTAAGTATCCTTCAAAACAACTTTAAACACTTGTTATATACTAATTTTGACCTCCGTAATCGATTAAAAGTAAAAGCAGGCGATTTTAAATTTTTGAAAAAAAAAATTTTCTGAAAAATAAACAGGGGGGACCATTATCAAAATCACAAAAATTAATTTTTTTTTTTAATATTTTAAACTAGAAAAACTACTAAGCCATTCTATTCTAGAACTAAAACCATGAATAAAATGCTCTACCCAAAGAAAATCGTTTGATTATTAAGAAAGTTATGAAGTGAGGAAAGTGAGGATACTAGTCCTGCCACGGGTCTTACATGTCAAATTTTTGGTCGACTTTGACATGATTTTTGGCCAAAAATTAAGTATCCTCTAAAACAACTTTAAACACTTGTTTTATACTAATTTTGACCTCCGCAATCGATTTAAAGTAAAAGCAGGCGATTTTAAATTTTTGAGAAAAAAAATTTCTGAAAAATGAACAGGGGGGACCCTTACCAAAATCACAAAAATTAAAATTTTTTTGGAATATTTTAAACTAGAAAAACTATTTAGCCATTCTATTCTTGAACTAAAACCACGAATAAAATGCTTTACCCAAAGAAAATCGCTTGATTATTAAGAAAGTTATGAAGTGAGGAAAGTGAGGTCCTGAGGTCCTGTCAAAAGTCTTACATGTCAAATTTTTAGTCGATTTTGACCTGATTTTTGGCCAAAAATTAAGTATGCTCTAAAACAACTTTAAACACTTGTTTTATACTAATTTTGATCTCCGCAATCGATTAAAAGTAAAAGCAGGCGATTTTAAATCTTGAAAAAAAATTTTTCTGAAAAATAAACAGGGGGGACCATTATCAAAATCACAAAAATTAAAATTTTTTTTGAATATTTTTAATTAGAAAAACTACTAAGCCATTCTATTCTAGAACTTAAACCATGAATAAAATGCTTTACCCAAAGAAAATCGCTTGATTTTTAAGAAAGTTATGAAGTGAGGAAAGTGAGGATACTGGTCCTGCCACGGGTCTTACATGTCAAATTTTTGGTCGACTTTGACATGATTTTTGGCCAAAAATTAAGTATCCTCTAAAACCATTTTAAACACTTGTTTTATACTAATTTTGACCTCCGCAATCGATTAAAAGTAAAAGCAGACGATTTTAAATTTTGAAAAAAAAAATTTTCTAAAAATGTAACAGGTTGGACCCTTCTTAAAATCACAAAAATTGAAAAAAATATTGAATTCTTTAAATTGCAAAAACTGTTAAGCCATTCTATTCTATAACTGAAACCATGAATAAAATGCTTTACCGGGAGAAAATCGCTTGATTTTTAAGAAAGTTATGAAGTGAGGAAGTTGAGGATACTGGTCCTGCCGCGGGTCTTACATGTCAAAATTTTAGTCGACTTTGACATGATTTTTAGCCAAAAATTAAGTGTCTTCTAAAACCATTTTAAACACTTGTTTTATACTAATTTTGACCTCCGCAATCGATTAAAAGTAAAAGCAGGCGTTTTAAATTTTGAAAAAAAAATTTTTCTGAAAAATGAACACAAAAATTGAGTATGCTCTAAAACAATTTAAAACACCTACAGCTCCATTTCAGGCCCTCAAAACCTTCTTCCAATACGCGCAAAATAATTAATAAATTGCCACGAACAACTCAAAACCCTACGTAACCGCTTCAGCACTTAAGAAGATAAATGATGATGATATGCGCTATAGCAAGACTTACCCCAAATGTCTTATCGAAGGCAGATACGAATGAATACACGTAATGCTCGAAAATTAAATTAAAGGATATCTCGAGATTATCTCGAGTAAGCAACGGCAAAGTGACTGGCCAAAGTGTTCAGCCAGAGCTGCCAACCACTCGTACTGGCCCGTGAATGGAGTACAGTTGACCACTCGCTACAAACGTTTTAACTCTTTAATCAAGAGACCACAGCAGAAGAGGAAGAAGAAGAAGAGAACGGAGAAGAAGAAGCAGAAGAAACCCTCAGAAGGCTGTACGGAACTCAGGGATGTCCCCCAAGGGCCGTTTTGCACTAATTAATAAGAGCAAATTCCCCAAACGAGCCGGGCAAGAGCGTAGTCAAATCATCTACGGGTGTGGTACACACACACACAAACACACACGTGTATGTGTGTGTAGTGGCACAGTGGGCTGAGGTCGTAGAACTTCTGGTGAATGCACAAAACTGACAGTTAAAAATGTTGCATAGTTTTTTACGTCTTTACGAGTGTCAACCACCCAAAAGGGGATTCGACCAGCTGCTTCACAGTTCCTTAAGGCTGCGAGTGAGTGTGTGAGTGAGTGTGAGTGAGTGTGTGTGTGTGAGTGTGTGTGAGTGTGTGAATGTGTGGTCCACTGGCAGATACAATCGCAACGTTTCCCTTTTTGCTAAATTGGCAAAATTCTTGTTAGTATTCTTCCTTCATTCAGGCAAAAAGTTATCCCACACCCCTCCGCCCGTCCACAACGAGTACCCGAAGCACCCACATGCACGAATATGTGCCCCATTTTGGACATTCAAATGCGAAACGATGCTAATTCATATTCAAATGAATGCGAAATAAACCCCAATCACAATTATTATGAGACATGTTAAATGGACCAAAAGTCCTGTATAGCAGCGGCAACAAAGGATTCACATTCACACAGAGATACACATTCACACATTCACATATTCACACATGCAAATATACTCATATATACACACGTACGAGTACATATGTATACGCTGCGCACATTCATATTCGGACGCAGCCAAGCAAGGGATAAGAGTTCATTCTGTGTGTGAGTGTGAGTGTATGTGAGTGTATGTGAGTGTCTGTGTGTGTCTGTGTGTGAGTGTGTGTGAGTGTAATATCGCGCATGTCCCAAAAGCGGACATATGGCGGACAGTCGAGTGAACGGGTGGACAACGAGATGTATGTGGACATGTGAGTGCACAGTCGAGGACAGTGGCATAGAAACACTCGCTTGCGAAATGAGTGTAGTCTATGTATTCATGTAAATGCAAATCATGAAATTTCCAATTGAAATTCAAAGATGAATGTATGTAAATATCGCCAATAGAAGATAGGTACTCACTCCACACACATGTGAGTGTATTCACAATATTGAAATTCATTTAATTTCCTATTCAAATGCATGCAAATGACTTTAAATCAAATTGGTAAGCTATAGGCTGCTGCTTGAGCTTATTTATAATATTCATGAGTGTATTCATACTGAGCTGTTACAGCTATTCACTTTATTCATTTGCATATTGGCCATAAATAGCAATGTGCAGTTTTAGTAGATGTATTTGGTAATATAAATAAATATATTCGCTTATATTTGTTTATGAATGTATGAATGTATTCACTTAATCATCTTAGAAAATATGTTCAATTTGATTCTATATGAATCGTAAGGCAATTTATAAATCTCAACTAAGGCAGCACTTATGCAAATATGTGAATACAAATGAATACATTCACTTCGAACATATGAGTACTCCAAATTCCTAATTTTTATTTATTTTGTTTTCTTTATTTTTCAGATACATTTTGGTAAAACAAGTGACTACCCAACTGGCATGTGAATACACAGCGTAGTATTCACAGTGCACTCACAATCACACTCACTGCCATCAACAACTGGCTTCATAATGAGCCACAAAACGTAGCTGGCCCCCAGTTTGGACGCACAGATTGACAGTGGCTACACGCTCTCCACCAGAGCAGAGCCACTGCCAGAGCAGGGATGAGGAGTTGGGGGCGTGGCAGGCAGGCTGCGGTCGCTGGGCGAAGGAGGCCCGAAACAGGCAGAGGAAAACAAATAAACATGCTGTCAACTGCCGTCTGACACCACACGTCACATCTAGCCACAGCGTACCCCAGACGCGCCCATCTGCACACACTCACCCACTCACACTCACACACTCACACACACACTCACTCACACACTCACTCCGAGCGCAGCCACATTTGCATACGTGCGGCCAATGTCCCAGGGTACTCACACACACACAGCTGCCGACTCATTCCAGAGAGAGCGAGAGAGAGAGAGAGAGAGAGAGAGAGTGAGGGAGAGTGAGAGAGCGAGAGAGAGAGAGCAGGCCGGCAACGTGTGCAGGAAAAGTTTTCGGAAAGAACTTTCATTAAACAATGCGACCAACTCGGCCCATTCATCTCTCGTCCAGTCGGGTGTGAGTTTGTGAGTGTTTGAGTGTGCCTGTGTGTGAGTGCGTGATTGTTGGTTGTGTCTGTCGGGTGGGGGGAGAGGGGCAGCAGCATGGGCTCCCCCTCGGCTTTACAGCAGCAGCCAACGCCATTCAGTCTGCAAAAAATGATTTTAATATAAGCTAATGGATAACGCGCCAACACAAACACACACACAGTGAAACATTCACACACACACACTCACTCGCACTCGCACTCATGCCACGCATGTGGATATCCCGAAAGGACCCATGTCCCGCATCATGGTATGATATTTCAAATGCTTAATAATAGCACTCAAAAATAAGAAATGACACAGCTATTTTATTCCATTTTATTCTGTCTCTCTCTCACACACTCTCTCTTCCTCTCTATCTTCTTCTGCTTCCCTCTCTATCTCCTCTCTTTCCCTCTCCCTTCCCTCTCTCAGCTTTTGTGCACATTTTGTTATGCCACAGTTTTGAGTACTCATATTCGTATTCGCATTAGTTACATGTTATTACTTATTTTTCATTTTCATATTTATGCCGACCCCCTCTATGCCCCTACGCCCCTGCGTCGCTCAACCCCCCACTAGCCACGCCCCTGCCCCTGCCCCTGCCATCAAATTGGCAGCCCAATGTGGGCCAATTAGGTTGAAATTGTCTGCAAAATGTTTGCGTTTATTTTTAATGAGTGCGCCCCACCCCCCCCTGCTCGCGTAATTCAGACTCTGGCAATGAGTGGATGAGTGGGTGTATTCATTTTTAGTTACATGTGTATCTGTGTGTGAGTGTGTATCTGTGTGCGTACTCCATCGATGCTGCATCAGAGATCATGCTTAAAGCGCTTGATTCAAGAGGTTTCGATGGGGAACGACCTAAGCAGTGTTGGTTAACGTGCTAAATACTGGGAAAATACCAGAATAAGTAGAAAAAATGTATTACTTTTAAAAAATACTGCAAATGATCTATCAAATAACGTAGTATAGCCCTGGATTAACCCTCCACCCATACGCATAACTCGACTAAGCGAATCTCCAACTACGCCCTCAACTTGTTGTCCATGCTGGGGCAAATATGTTGACAGCAAACCAATATTTACATTTTCCTACATCTTCGGGGGCTAATGTATATGACCCCCTCCTCACTGCCCTCTGCTCCCTTCCCTTCTTGAATGAACTTTGACACCTGCACACTGACCCGCACAGGAACCCCAAACGAATGGGGTCCATTGTGCCATAGCTAATCCGGAAAGTGTGCAAACCAATCGACCGTATGAATTATAGTCAGTTAGGTCGGCAGAGCAGACAATGCGATTTGGGGAGCATGGGGGAGGGGGGAGGAAGAGTGGAAGAGGTCCTGGGCAAACACTCAATCATGGTCAAATCTAGACAAAAGTATTTACTCGCATGCCCGGAATCATATTTATCTGCATGCATATTTTATGAATTTAATGGTCGACGGGGTATCAGCTATAGGAATAGGACAAACAAAGCAAACGACAAGGACCCGGACACATCCGCACACACACGCTCATACGAAGGACATCGGATACAGGATATGGAGCCAGAGGACAACGGGCGCAACTTATTTTGAATGCTAAATCGTTTGAATCCTTTTGACGACACACTTGAGCGACCAGGAGAGACCGCGCCCGGCCAGGCCAGACCAGACCAGAGAAAGACGTCGGAACGGACTCAAGGACTCGAGGAACTTCAACTGGCCTCAGGTCGCAGCCTTTCGACAGCTATCGGCATTTGAGGTAGCCTAAGCTCCCGCTAAAGTCCCTGGGCACATGTCCCATCCATCATCACACAATCACAAAATGAGTATCATGTGCGAGAGCTCCCCCTACCGCCCACTCTCAGTTCCACTCTTCCTCTCCAGCTATGGCCATGGCCCAGTCAGTCAGTGAGTCAGGCACACGTAGCATTCGAAAGGCATCAAACGTACTTATCAGCTTTTCCCCAGGAGCTCAGCCTAAGCGCAACCCCTGAACTAAAACCAAAACCAAACTTGGAGACCAGGACGGGGAGTTAAGAACAGAGTCCAACTTTAGCTTGAGCTGCTTAAAATACCAAACCAAAATCTCGAATGTCCATTAGCATATACGTATCCAGGCGGGCTGCTCCTCTTTTTCGTTTTGGCCACGTCTCTGGCCTTTCCTTTTATGCACAATGGAAGCAACCACGCAGGACAAGCGTTACGACTAACCTCTTACTCTTTGTTCTCGGTCTCTCACAGACAAGCTCACACACACACAGACACACACACTCGTAAAGCCACACACATGGCCCGGCCAAAATCCACACCATCTGCTACACCTTACGCCTAACAATCCAATTCAGAGGCAACAATATGCTTGGAGGCGCACTCTCAAGACCGTTGGAGCAAGAGAGACCAATATAGAGGCAGGCTGTGATAGCGAGAGAGACAGAGAGAGAGGTTGGGGTTTCTCTGGCCAGCCGCATTGCAATGTATGACCAAGGCGCATGGAGCACGCATAGAGGACGTGATGCTCAAAGCTGCCTGCCTCTCCCATCTCCATTTGCGTTTCAAATTTAAATTTAACCTTTTGTCTTAATACGCCAATGGGGTTGCATGAGATGAGTCGAGCACGAGCACGAGGAGGAGGCGAAGGCGAAGGAGAAGACAAGTTGGAGGGGAGCAAGAGGTAGCCCAAAGGATTGCCCGAACGTAGCATAAGCCACACGGATGTGTGTGTGTCTATAGAACTAGAGCTCTATGCATGCTTATAGAGGAATCTCTCTATCACGACGTGTACATATGGGAAGCGCATTCGATGCGTGTAATGGATTTGCCATTCAAGATCCAAGTAAGACCATTCCCACCCACCTCACAACGGGACAACGGACAACGGCTTAGTTGGTGCTCTAACATGGCCTATTAGAGCTACACGTGTATGTGGCTAGCTAATTTTGGGATCGGACTGCGGCAGCTGTCAATAATGGCCATTTGTAGAGTTGCCAAGTGAATTGACCCCAGGAATTTGTCAGCTTAGTCTCCCACACACACACACACACAGATTTGCTAACAAGATTTGGAAAGCAAAGGGAAGACTAGTTCCAGGGTTAGTGTAACTTACTTGACAATTTTCAGTCTTCCTGCTAATAGTTTGCCATGGGAAATGTTACTTTATGTTGGGGTCTAACCACTTTACCCACTGGAAGCGCTAGTCATAGTTCAAGGTAGGGCTTACCAAACTCTTATATAGTAGTTAAACCTAGGATTAATTGAAAAGAATTAAGAAATTGAGTGAAGTCTGGCCAAGAAAGAGACCTATAGTCAATAGGTTGCCCTGGGAAAAGTAACTGCAAGCAAAGGTCTAACCACTTTTCCCACATTAACAGACATAGTACAAGCTTAAATCTAGGGTTTACTATAAGTATATACTTCTTGAATTCAACTGAGAAACTGAGTTAGTTCCTAGTAAGTAATATGCTATAGATAGCTTGCTTTCAAGTCGGTCAAATGATTCTGTTCAGTTATTAAAATCAATTGTTGTGCCATGGTAGGTGTAACACAAAATTCAAAATGGCCACTTGAGGGGTGGGAAGTGGGAACTGCGTAGTGGACAGACACACACACACACACACACACACACACACACACACACACACACACACACACACACACACACACACACTAACACAAACTAACACAGACAGAGACACAAACAAACAAAGCATTGGGGAAGCACAAAGCTATCAACATAAAAGTCAATCTGTCCGAGGGGTTGAACGTGTACAGAGTAGCTCGAAGAGCAGAGAACGGACCAGAGCTCTGCTATACGTATTGACCCTTTTGTTGGAGCGAGTATTGGACAACAGAACTCGAAGAGAGAGAGAGAGAGAGGGAGGAGGCAGGAGGCAGTCGACAGTCACAGCTAACCACCTTACCCACCCTCAAGCTACGCTGCTACGCTGCTACGCTGCTGTCCACGCTCTCGACTACGACTCCGGGTCGTAGCTGGCTCGTTAGCCCGGATGATGGACGGCACGACGAGTCCAGAGACCTGAGCAGGGAATCCGGAGTCGCAAGTCCTCAAGTGGCTGCTTGGACGTGGTGGTGGGAGTGTTGGCCAAGCTGAAGTGAATTCAAATTCGTACAATATTTGTGCTTGTCTCTCTCCCACTCCCACTCCCATTCTGTCTTTCTCTCTCCCTCGCTGGTCTGGCCATATTTTTATTGCGATTCGAATCGACGGAATCGAAAGTCCACCCCTAATGGCTAACGGACAGCGCAACCGGGCAGCGAGCGGCCATTACTTCAACCCTACAGTGCCGCAGAGCTTCCATCGGCCTTAACCTCAATACACCCCCCCCTTCTACTACAACTCGCTCTCACTCTTTCTCTCTCTCCTACACTTCAGTCCCCTTTTCCCGTTTATTGGCATAAGCAGCCCATTTATACAATTACATTTATAAATGTTGCGCTCTGATATCAAACAGACAAACAGACAAAGCAACAGACAGACAATCGGAGAGACAGACAGACGGAGAGACGGAGAAACAGACCGACTGACAGACAAAATACATTCGCCATATTATTAAACAAATACCCAGACCAGAGAACACAATTGAATTTCTCGAATGTCCTTTGACAGAAAGTTTTTTGGCGCCCGCCTACGACCCTTTCCTCCCTCCTCCTTCCATCTTCCTTCCATCTGCAATGCTATCCCCCAATTTGAAACTGTATAAATTGCCCATAATCAGCTTGTATGTTCCTTGAATGACTGGGACAGAAAAAAAAGGTTCTCTTTGAGTTTAAAGCTGTTGAATCACCTTGACAAAACGGAAGAGATGGTGCCCATTCGGGGTGGCCAATTGGTAAAGCTTTCCCGGAAAGGTTTCCTCGTGTAAGCAGATAATTATAATGTACGCATCTCTCTCTAGTCTTCTTCAGACTTCACTGCGTCTCTCTTGTAATCTTGAAGAGTTTCAGGCTTAATTGGCTTAGCGATTCCAAATTTATCCTAGTCAAAGTCTTATCAAGTCTTTAGGTATTACTTGATCTGTAGTTCGCCTAGCCGTATGTTTTATTTGTTACTGTATCAATGGTTAATCGTGGAAAAGATATATTTGAAACCCTGAGCCCCTCTTCAGCTTCACTTCGAGTACCTTCACTACAACACCTTCCAGAATCCTTCTACAATCTTTCGATCTACAGAGCGCAAAAAGCGCAATCTTTGGCAGCGGGAGAGAACAATGTGGATTGCCTAATTAATGGTACTTTCCGGCAGGCACTTGACTTGATCGGAACGTCCGATCGGAAGCTGTTCGGCCGTGAAACGAGTACCCGATTACCCAAGTACCCGCACGGCTGTGAAAAGCGCAGATTGTTGCGATGGGGCTGATCGATAAGACGATGTCGAGTGCGAGTGATAATTGACGAGTGGCGATTAGAGAGAGAGAGAGCGAGGAGAGAGGGAGAGAGAGAGAGCACAACCCGTTGGGTCGACAGACGTTCGATCTCTGACAACGTGACGCTACACATTTGCCTACGATCGGATCGGATCGCTTCGGCTAGGCTCGCGTTGGGTTTGGGTTGGGTTCGGGAAGGGTTTTTGGTCGCTCGCGTCGCCAGGGTTAATTCGCTTTTAGCGTAATTTGTAAGCGTTTCTTCTGTTACCCCAGGAGGAAAGGAGCTCTCCGCGCATTGTGCACGCTCATTGCGCATTATTCATATTCCCAAACAGGATAGCAAAAGCGAGAGAGACAGAGAGAGAGAGGTAGACCGACTACCTGGCCTGGTCCTTGAAACGGCAAACGGGATAGGGAAGCCAAGGGGGTAGCCCAAGGGGCGGGCAGTAACAGCGACTGCACATAAAACACTTTGGCACATCGGGATGCATGCGTAACCCTTTCGTAAATCGAGTTAATCCCGAAAACGCAATGCATACGCCGATCCTGAACCCGGCTACCAACCCAACCCGAACCCAGAGCCGTTACCTGGCACACACACACACACACACACACACAACGTTAATAATTGCGTCAATGGAAATTATCATTTTTCATTTCTGTAGAGTTTTTTTTATATTTTTTATTTTTTTGTTTTTTAGCGAGCTCAGCATTTTGGTTTTCGGGTTTCTGCGGGGTTGAGCCTGGGTCGAGGTTGGGATCGTCGCGTTCGTCGTCAAGATCGTTTCGCCGTTTCCTGAAGTACCAAGTGACAAGTTGCGTCAAAAGACGGAACCAGGGGCAACCCGCGGATCGCGAACAATAACCCGAAATGTCACCGCGAATAGAGGAAATGGAAATGTAAAATCCACTCAAAGGCCCCGTAGAGCAGCACAGGGTATATGCCTCCCTACAGGGTGAGCAAATTAAATTAACCGAGCGTCAGTCTTGAGATAAGGTTGTAGCGGAGCACCAGCCGGCTGTAGGGTATAGAGAGTTCGGTGCAACTTCTTCCTTTTTTTATTAATTGAGAGCACACAAAACGTGACTCGTTCCAAGAGCTTTTGTTGCCTGTCACCGGACATGCTCTACCCTCTTCCCTCTCGTCTTCCCCTTCCCTCCTCATTTTATTGTTTTACCCGGCACAAAGCACTGCGTGCCAATATTGGGTAGTACCGCCTGTCACATGTCACCCAAAACAACAATGGGACCCACACACACACACTCGTAGTAGCATGCTGGGAAAAAGTGTGGAGGGATTTCCAGAATTCCCAACGAAACGGGGCAAGCCGAGTGTTCTACGTACAACGAATCCAATATACCAAGCTCACTTTACACTTGTTCTCAACCAGAATACAATACAGTAAATTTTTCCTTCGTGTAAGCACTTATTTCCATTTCGAAATAGTGAGACAAAAAAAAAAAACTCAAAAAAAATCTAAAAAAAAATTTCAATTAAATTAAAATACAAATTAAAATTTCTCATCTCATCATCACACACAATGTCGAAGAGCTGCAAGGGTTATCCAAAATTACGTTTCGCTCTGATCACTGAGGATGCACTGAAGATGCTGTTGCCCCCGACAACGGATACAGCCGGCAGCAACAGCAACAACATCAGCAGCAGCAACAGCAACAACAACAGCAACAACAACAGCAACAGCAACTTCAATAGCAACAGCGACAGCAACTGCAACTTGAGCAACAGCAACATCAACGCCAAGTACAGCAATCAGATGCCCAACCAGGAGATGTACGAGATCATCAATGCAACTGTGAATGCAATATTGGAGCGTAAGATACGTAATCTACGTTTGGATAAGCTGGAGCAGCTGGATAAACTGGACGAAATGATTGAGAATAAGGTATCGGAGATGCAGGGTCGCCGTAGGGGCGGCATGAGGACGGGCGGCTCATCGCGTCACGAGATCTCCATTGATACCGTCTCCGATTTTGGACAGAATCTTAGCACCAAATCCGATAGTCAAATGTTCAGTTCAATCGATGCGAAATTGTACGATGATAATGAAATCCATAAGATGCTGAAAAAATCCGATTATATGAATCCAACAACGACGTCCATGCTGCGGAAACCAAAGTCCAAGCAGGCTGGCAGCGGAGGAGCTGCAGCTGGCGGTGGAGCTAAACGCAGGACAAGCACAATGCCGACGACGACGACGACGGGGATGACGACGCCGACGACGCCGACGCCGACGACGACGACGACGACGACGACGACGAAACATCGCTCATCCAATAATTCGACGCATCGTAGGCCTGCCGATGTCATATCGAAATATTTAAAGGAATTTGACAATCAATGGGCTCATAAAAAGATGAGAGGCGAGCAAAATATCATAGTTATTTAATTTGTACAATGACAAAAATGAGAAAACAACAACAAAAAAAAGAAAACAAAAACAAAAACAACCAAAGCGCACAGTGGACAAATTTGGCCGAAAAAATGTTGTGAGAAAATAATATAATACACACATTTACTATATAATATATATATAGATATAATTCTGCTGACGAGATACACAAAGATATATATATGCTATGTATATGGGACAAATTGCTGGAGACCAGAGAAGGGACGAAACAACATTACAAAAAAAAACAAAAAATAATAATAATAAAAAGAGTTCTCTGGGATCTGAGGCCGTGCACATCATATTGTAAATTTATTGCACTACCGGGGACCCTTTTGGCCCTTCAACACTCTTCTCCCCCACCACGCACACATATCTTCTATAATCTGTGAAATATGTAAAATGAAAAATTGCGAAAACTAACTGGCAAATGAGCTCTCTCTCGATAGGGCGGGGTGGTACTAGAGGGGGAGGGGAGGGGGAGGTAGTACTAGAGGGTACTGCTGTCTTTGCCAGTGGCTTATCAACGCGCTGCAGACAAGGGCAGAGCATCAATCAAGAGTTTCCAATGAATGGCTATCGAGTGAATTAGACGGCCAGTGCCATTTTTCCTTGTAAGACCCCCCGCTACCCTCCCCCTTCCCCCTGCTGGGATGTACTGCGAATTTCACTTTTATATACAAAATATATACACATTTTTTTCTGCTTTTTTTTGCATGGCGACCACCACCACCACAAGGCGACGCAACGCGACGCGCTGCGAAGTCGAGCAAACCCGGCAATATTTTTGCGGCTTAATATGTGAGCAGCGAAGGCGGAGAGGGCAGAGAAAGCGAGGAGAAGGCAAAGAGAGAGAGAGAGAGAAGGCAGAGAACGCGCTGCCGAAGTCAAGCGAAACGCAATGCTAAAAAATGTGTGTGTGACAAGGCGATGGCTGTGGGTGGCAAAGGGGTTGCCAGAGAGGGGGGAGGGGGCAAAACAGGGGGAAGGGGGTCTGGCTTATCGTACGACTGTAGCCAGTGACAGGACATAACATTACCCTCGGTATCTGCGCAGCGCCATGCGTGGGCAACGCTGACGAACGGTCACCCCAATACGGGCCACCTTCAAAGAGGACAGGGCAGGGCAGGGCAGTGGGGGAGTGAGCGAGGAGGAGGAGGAGGGGGGAGTAGGGTAGCCAGGAAAGGGTAAAAGATGCTGACTAAGTACTTTGCGAAATTGCTTACATGCGTTGCGCCAGTGTCCTGTGCTGTCCTAGCCCCTGTTCCTCGCCCTGCTCCTGTTCCTATCCTCTGTCCTAGCTCCTGTTCCTCTCTCCCGGAGACTCTTCTGCCAGGCGGGAGTCGTCTGTCCCGGGTTCGGTTCGGTTCAGTTTCGAATTCAACGCCCGCCTCCGTTTAGTGGTAATACATTGTCATATGCAGCCAGTACCAGAGCTGCCACTCCTGTCATATCCAACCCTCCCCCCCTCCATACTACGCTCCCCCCTCCCTCTCACTCCTTCTGGACGTTGCCAGGCGAAGGATAAACGACGCAGCAACCTCGCAACGGACGGACAACGAAACAAGTGTTGGGTGCCATGTTTATGTTTTGCCTCTCCTCCTGTTGTTGTTGTTGCTGTTGTTGTTGCTGTTGTTGTTGCTGTTGTTGTTGTTGCTGCTGCTGCTGTTGTTGTCTTTCATTTCATTTCGTTTCGTTACGTTACGTCCATCTCCCTCTTCCATGCGCTGCTTCATCGTTTCTTTTTGATGCCAAGTTCGTGTTTTTTGTCCCCTACTCTTTCGCTTTAATCTTGCTCGTTGCTGCTGCTGTTGTTGTTGTTGCTGCTGTTGTTGTTGTGCACGTAATATAAAAATTCAACAACGCGCAAAACTTCACATATGACAACTCGCGCGAACAACAACAACAACAACAGCAGCAGCAGCATGTCACCGAGGTAGCTGGCCATCATCATCATCTTCGTCGCCGTCGTCGTCGTCATTTGCCCCATCTTCATCTTCATCATCATCGCCATCAGACGTGGCGTCCAAGACGCTGCGACGCTGCGATGCTGCTGCTGCTGTTTCTGATTTTCTGAAGCGGAAAATCAAACGTTTCGCGCTGTTTACACTGCGCTGTTGCAGCCGATTGTTGCTGCTGCTGCTGTGACTGCTGTTGCGATGCCAGCAATATCGCCGGTAAGAGGCAAGAAAACTGTTATACTCACTAGCAATTTTAAATTTATTGATTTGTATAACAGTATAACAGTTTAAAGGTATAACAGTATATGTAACTGTATAACAGTTTCAATGTTTGTCAGTAGAACAGTTTGATAGTAGAACAGTATGACAGTAGAACAGTATGACAGTAGTACAGTATGACAGTTGAACTGTATGACAGAATATAACAGTATAAGGTTATAACAACATTAAGGTATGGAACTATAGCTGTATAATTTATGACAGTATTTTCGTATAATCGTATGACAGTATAACAGTATGATATTAAAACAATATAACAGTATATCAGTATAACAATATAACAGTATAACAGTATTTTCGTATAACAGTCTAGCAGTATAACACATTCGACAGAACATAGCTCATCTTCGACTCAGGCAGCTCCGTTGTCCTTGCCGCCGCCGCTGCTCCAATTTCACTCGCCGCTTTGCTTACCCCAATTTCTTGCAGTGTAGCTCAAGCTGCCCCAGTTGAGACGCGCTGGCCCAATGCTTCAGTTCTGCACGCATGTGTGTGTGTGTGAGTGTGTGTGTGAGTGTGCGTGTGTCGCTAGAATTTCAGAAAATTGCATTTTTTCATATCATTAGGTTTTATTGGTTTCTTCCTGTTAAATATTCCTGCCTCCTCTCTCTCTCTCTCCCTCTCTCTCTTTCGCACATATGTGGCGCATGTATTTTCTTTTGTGCCTCTGCAGGGGCGGGGGGAGGTTAGTAGTAGGGGTATCAAGGGGGGTCTCTGGTCGCATGTTGTCAAAACAACAACGCGCCGCTTGCGCTCCAAAAACAACCTGAAAAACACACACGCTCGCACACACACACACACACACAGAGAGGGAAAAACGCGTGCGCCACGCATCATATCATCGCATATTGTTTTGTCTTACCCCCCCTACTTACCCGCCCCTGCGCTCTTTATCGCCAGCTCCCCCTGCTCCCCTATTTATGGTACCTTCCCCTCTACTTTCACGGTGTCTCAGTATCAGCGCCTCGACCAGTGTCAAGCTGAGCCCTGAGACAAGCTCTTGGAAGCAGCAGCAGCAGCAGCAACGCGCAGTCTGGTCATGTCAGGCTGACCCCATACTCCCTAACTACCTATCCCCCTCCCCCTTCTTGGTGCGACCATGTATGAGGCGATAAATGCAAGTTGGCGATTTCCTTTGTTGTTCAGCGCGAAGAAGAGAAACCAAGAGAGAGAGAGAGAGAGAGAACTTCGCATTCACATTGAACTCCATTACGTACGCTTTACCTGACACAACTTGCCAGGATTGGAGACTGGAAGTTACTAAAGAGGGAAAGAGAGAGAGAGAGAGGGAGAGGGAGAGAGAGAGGAAGAGAAAGGTTCCTGAACATTGCGCATCGATTCGACTCCAATTAAATGCATGACGAATGGTTTAGCTGAGCAGATTGCCCCAACATCGCATTTAAAACTGTCTCCTATTATCTATACTACATTATATCATTTTTTAGTATCGTATATCTTTAAAATATATAAAGATATATGTCTTAAGTTTGCTTTTGTTGAGCGTTTTTTAACATAAATATAGATAAATATCCTTAATATCGTATTTTTGTAGTATATCTTAGAGATATATATGGAAATATGCTTCAATGAGTATAATATATTTTGTTTCTTCAAGATCTATAACAAAAGATGTCCTAAATATGGTTTAAACTTGCATATCTTTAAAATCTAATATAAAGAGCTAAATATGAAACATAAGTTAAAAGATATAGGAAAGATATATAGAATAATGCAGAATTAACAATTCTACTCAAGTGCATCTCAAGTTACCCTATACAACAGCTATACTATTGGAAAACTAAGTATTATATATATTTAAATATAAACCTTATACCAAGCTAAAATATCTTACAGGATTATTAGGTGTACAGTTTTATCTTGATTTCTAAAGAAAATAAAGCTGAAATCTAGTTTAAAATGTCTAAAATAAAACAATCTGCATTTCCCCAAAGTTTACTTAGAAAATACTATATAACTGCCCTCTTCAGCAACTTATACGATGCGTAGCCACATCCAACTGCCTATGCTATGCAAAATTTCGTAATCCAATCGATTTGCAACTACGTCTGATTTCAATTTCGATCCAATCCAATCATTTCTGTTGACCAAGCACGCCGAAAACTTTGCACACATTATTATCTGGGAAAAAGAGGGGGATTTCGTTTAGGCCGACTAATGCACTGACATCCATCTGGAGTAGAGCAACCCCAGGAAGTAGGTTTCGCGAGTGGGTTGGGGGGGAGGAGGGGCGTGTGCTGTCCTGCCCACAACAATACAAACACATCCATCCCAGTGGGGGAGAGTCGACTTGACTCGTTACCTGCGTAAATCAGGAAATGGGGCAAAGAGCGTAGCAACTGCTGATTGACTGGCTGACGTATGGATGGATGTATGTGGATGAGGAGGGTCCCGGCAAGGCGAGGGGGTTAGCTGGGTAAGCTCTGCCCTTGGCTGGTCAAGGGAATGTCTCAAGGGTCTGTGCAAATGGAAAACCCAAAGCGCGCACACACATAATTTCAATATGTCGAGCTCTCTCTCTCTCTCTCTCTCTCTACCTTGCACAGTGGCGCCACCTGCAGTGAGCGTCGAACGTCGTTTTGCGTGCGCCCTTGCGCCGTTGCTCATGTGGTCGGGCGAGTCTCCTTCTACGCCTGCGATGCGCTTCACTGGTCGCCATCGCCCGCCAACGGAAAAGGAAATGAAAAAAGGCGAACCAAGGCGAACTGCCCCAGCTTGGTAACCCGTACCCCGTTACCCCCTTACCCCGTTGCCGCCTCTATCCCCCTCTCAGCTCAGCTCATCTCATCCCGCGCCAATTCCGCTCGGTTGCTTTCTTGCAAAATTTTTGAATTGGATACTCTGGCGAGCAGAAACACCCACGCGCTCTGGGCTGGGCATGTCAACTGGCAACTGCCTAGCGGGCGTCCGTTTCCACATCCTCCCGCCTCCCCCTGCTGCTCACCTGCCGTACCTCAGTTTCAATCCCATCCAATGTCGGCTTCTCCCTGCTACACATGACCAGAAGAAGAATCAACGAGTGTGTGTGTGCGTGTGTGTGTGTGTGTGTGTGTGTATGCGTGTGTGTGTGTGCGTGTGTGCGAGGACTATTTCAAATTTTGCATATTAAAATATCGTCGTGCAGGCAAAAGGTCGCTGTTTCTTGTTCGAGGCCGTAGCTGCCCTGCTCCCTGTACGCCCATCGATGCCAGTTGCCCGTGTGGTACAGTGGGACGAAAAGGGGTATTGAGTGGAAAATATTCCTGTGAAGTAGAGAGAAAGAAACATCGATATATGCAAGTTTGTATGAGTGAGTGATAAGTGTAAACAAACTAACATATTTATCGATACAAAATATATCGATAGAAAATATATAACGAATATATAACCTATCGATATATTCGTATTTCAATAGTATATATATTGAAACTTAGGTGATGTGATGTGTTTTTTTTTTACCTTTTGCCTTTACAACTAGCTCAAAATCTTTTGCTCTACCATTGGAGTATCGATAAGTTATCGATTAATTATTGCTTCATTAGAAACATTTTTAAAAATAATAGCTAAAAGTAGTACCAGAGAATTGCAATACAATACAATATAATACTATAGTATCAACAATCGATAAGTAATCGATAAATAATAAATAATCGATAAATAATCGATATACCAGGCATTCTCAAAACATTCTTTTTACAAGCTGCCCAGCCCACTGTGCCTCGTCTCTTGCTGTTGTTGCCGTTTGTTGGACTCGCACTAACTGCGAATGTGACCGAAGATGCGGACAAGGATGTCGCCGATGTTGTTGTTGTTGCCGTCGTCGTTGCCGTCGTCGTCGTTGCCGTCGCACCGTCACTGGCAACATAACATCGGGAGACAGACACATCGCCTGTGGTAACACAATAACGAATTTCCGTAGCAACTTCATCACCAGCTTCTGCTTCTGCTGCTGCTGCTGTTGTGACGTTGCTGCTGCTGCTGTTGTTGCTGTTGTGTTTAATACTGCTTCTGCTGCTGTTTGCCATTGATGTTGCTGCCGTGTCTGTTGCTGCTGCTACTGCTGCAACTGTTGCTGTTGTTGCTGCTGCTGCTGCTGCTGTTATCCACTTTACATGCGCTTTTTAGTCTGCCCTATTTGCTTGGCCAACGATTTTTCGATTTCTATTTTCCTCTTTTTTTTTGCCTTATTTCTTTTTCGATTTTGGCAACGAAAGCAAGGACAACTATAAATGAAATTACACACACACACACACACACATGCCAATAATAATAATATCGTAATAAGCGAAATAACGTAAATAGATACGATAAACAAACGGAAAGAGTGAATCTCAGAAAGGGAAAAGTTTGCGAATGTAGACAGAAATCGCGAGCTGGGACAACTTTTCTCCAGGAGTCCATCTATTTGTAGCTCTGTCTCTGTCTCTCTGTCTTTCTGCCTCTCTGTCTCTCTGTCTGCCCTGTCTGCGCTGTCTGCCCTGCCTGCCCTGTTTCCCTGTCTGTCCATCTCTCAAAAAGTCCTAGCTAGGACTCAACATTTGCTCAGCTGTTGTTGCAACTTTCTCACAAGATGCCACAGAGCGAGCAGGCAGAGAAGAGATCAACCCACTTTGGGTTGCTCGGGAACCCTTTTCATAAATATTTTGAAACTCTCAAGCGTCCCCCCTACCTCCTACCCCCTACCCCCCTGTCCATGCTGCTGTCTGCTGTCAGGACAAACAATTAAACTTAATCAGTTTTCCCAACTGACGCACCCAAAGAAACACTTTTTCCCTTTCTTTCAATAATGTTCGATCTGTCGAACCTTCGATCCAGTTGAAACACGCTGATCCCCGTTAGATGCTAAAAAAGGAGAGAGAAGAAAAGAAAAGGTGCCCGAGGGGCGAAGAAGGTACCCAGAGATGGGATGAATTATTGCACACAAGGCTTTTGCGTTTTCCCTTTCTTTTTTTTGTAGATCGTGAGAAAGTCTTAACCCCTTCGAGATGCGATGGCCCTATTGCCACATAATTTATAATGATTATTTACCGTTCCAGAGAGAGAGGGAGAGAGAGAAAGGAAACAGTTGCCTAGACAGAAGGCGCAGCGAAAAGATCACACTCGTCCCGGTTGCCGGCAGGGTGACGCAGCGAGGCGTCATCCCTCAGCATCTTAAGGGTGCCCCCTTACCCAGAGAATTATGGCACCAGCTGTGCCAAATGCAACCCGGAAATTTTTGCCGATCAAGCATTACATTGGTATAACTCTCGGGATACCACTGCATAATTCAATTCAAAATTGTCAATAAAATAATAAAAAATAAAAAAAAATAATAAAAAATAAAATTAAGAATAAAATATTCTAGCATGGAGTATATCAACTGTATATGATATAATTATATCCAAACTGATATTCAAATAAAGCTGATCTTGCTAGTTTTCAGTTCTGAAAGCTTTATCACGCTTTCTTTTCAAGATCTCTTGATACCCCTCAATAACTACGTGTATTATAATAATTAATATATTGAATAATTATTCACTATATAACTGTCTCTCCCTTAGACTTTCCAGAGTAAAATCGAAGCGATCACCCGTACTCCGACCCGTACCCAACCCCAAGAACACCCACATTCTGACCCTCTCGCTGACCCGCACAGATCAAATGACCACACAAGCAATCGCAATCGGGATTGGCCATTAATCAGGCAATTAGTCAACTTCGATTCGATACACTCACAATACACTCACTCGTATAGCATAGTATAGTATACAGTATAAATATCAATTTGATCTGTCAAATATTGACACATCAAACCCTAAACAAACCAATGACAGGCCCCACCGACCCTCTCAGTTCCCCG
Source organism: Zaprionus kolodkinae (assembly GCA_018901885.1). Taxonomy (NCBI): domain Eukaryota; kingdom Metazoa; phylum Arthropoda; class Insecta; order Diptera; family Drosophilidae; genus Zaprionus; species Zaprionus kolodkinae. The sequence continues at coordinate 738,137 of JAEIFM010000155.1, read as the reverse complement.
GGACCATTTAGTGGCAATTTATGAGCAACAAAACAACAAAAAAGGCGAGCACAAAAAACCTGGAAAAATGGGAGAAATAATAAATGAAAACAAAACAAAAAAAAAAGGCAACAGTCAGGGGGGATGGAGAGGAGAGGGAAAAAAGGGATTCTGTGTGTTTTTTCCTCTTTTTTTTCCAGATCATTTCAAGGGTCCTTGACTTCTCTGCCGCCAATGAGCCAATTGAGCGATGCTGCTGCTGCCGTGCTGGGCCGAGCAATTACGTCTATTATTATATTATATGATGACGACGATGATGATGATGATGCGGATAATGCGGATGATACCATAGCGGATTTGCTCAGGTATCCTGGCACAATTGATGGCACTTTTGATGCCGAAAACCGAGTTTTTTACACCAAAACATTAGATCATGCTTAGGGATTTAGGGGATGCTGGCTGGACCTCTCTGGACCTCTGAACCCGAATGAAAGAGAGAGAGATAGAGAGAGAGAGAACGATTGAAATTGAAGCTGCACGAGGGTCAAAGTTCGTGTGAAAATGAGCATGTTTGTTGTCTTTTATCCCAGTGGTTCTTCCAGTTTTGTTCGGGATGCTGCAAGAGGTGTCGGCAGAGAGAGAGAGAGGGAGAGAGAGAGAGAGGGAGAGAGAGGGCGCCTGTTGCGGGACAATTATGATTGTGCGTGTAATGCGATAAGGCGCCAAGAGGATTCCCTGCTTGGGTTCCCCTGATGCCACAATTATCCACATGATCTCTCCGCGTCCTCGCACATTGTGTTGAACTCTCAACTCGAGCGTGTCGGGTTCTCTGTCTCATTTTGGGTCAAAAGGTTGCAGTTTTTTCGTCTATTTTTTTTTGTGTACCTCTTCCTTGTCGCCTTGTAGTATATCCTGCGGGGCAATTAGTCAAGTGCTTAATGAGTTGAATCCAAATCGGATAAGGTACTGTGCGAGCTGTCCGGGCTGGGACTGTACGCGAGATTTGTGTGTGTGCGTGTGTGTGTGTGCACTTTGGCGAAATGCAATTGGAAAATCGGCAAAAAAGGGTTAAGGCGGCTTAGAGGGTTGTCTGCGCAGGGATCTGCGGCTGCCGTTGCCATTTGCTACTGGAAAATGTCCGCGAAAAACCAACAGGCAAATTTATTTGCCATCCATCCAGCAAAAAAAAAAGGGTTGCAGCGGGGGGAGGGCACGGGGTGAATGGAAAACACGGCTGCGCTATTGAAAAATGTTTTCAAAATAATTGAATTGAACGCTGTGATGTCCCAGCTAAATGTGCACTCATTACACTGAGAGAAAATCAGCTGCAGTTTTTACTATTTAAATTAAATTAGAGTTGCAGATGCGGCTGAATATTTTAAAATAAGGACTGAAAGTATGGGATTTTTCGAAAACAGATAAAAGACAAAGGTTTGCTAAAACTTTCCCTAAAGTTTCAGAGCAAAAGAGAAAGAGAACAAAAAAAGTTAATAGATAGTACAGTTAGTACATGATTACAACAAATTAATTTTACTTTATTTATATAGTTGAAAATGAAGTTGGGAAATTCCTTGGATAGTCTCTATACTCTTAAAAATGAGAAGGAGAATCTATCCTGCATTTAAATAAATATTCTCAATAAAAGTAGAAAAAGAAAGTGCTATAAGATCCTATAAAATATGCTTAAATATTCTCTATAGATACACTGAAAGCAAGGTATGAGAAAAAGATTAAATATCCTTGAAAATGTGCAGGAATAACTTGCCTGCATAATGTAATAAATATGCCCTGTAAAAGTAGAAAAAACTGCCCCAAGATCATATAATTAATTGTCACACATTTAACCTAAAAGTTTAACTGTAAATATAAATAAATATATGCAATATTATTCTGAAATTTTGCCAAACTTAATAGACTTTAATTATAAAATAAATACTGTCCCAATTTTAAACAATTACTTATTAAAAAAAAAACAGGAAATTCCATTTCTAAACTTTAAATTTGACATTGTTTTCATAATTTGATTGTTTAAAAATATTCCAACACTTTTCGGGCGACTGCGTCACCGTTTGAATATTCAATTTGGCCGAGTTTAAAGTTGCGAATCGAATCGAATTGGATCGTATGGAATCGATGGCGTTGGCCAGGTGTTGCTTTGATGTTGCAAAATCCACAGCGCGTGCCACCCTGTGCCCGTTTACCCCCACCCCCCTCCATTCCTGGCACATCCTGTTGCCATATGCGGGCTCTGCATTTGCATGGCCTCCTTTTTTCTTTTCTTCTTTTCTCTTTTTTTTTTGTTCTGCATAGCATAATTTCAAATTGCGAGCAAATTTTCCCGAGCACACACACAGAGGGAGAGAGCGAGAGAGGGAGAGAGAGAGAGAGTGTGCTGAGCCTGGCATAGTTTTTCCACACGGAAAGGATTATTTATTTATTACGAAATTTTCGTCATTCGATGCGCGGCTGGCGCGTGGAAAGCTGCGTTGAGGTGGAAAACAGACGGAAAGGTGGAAAGGTTGAAGGTAGAACAGGCAGGAGGGAGAGGGAGAGAGAGAGGGAGAGGGGCAGACAGACAGTCAGGCAGGCAGGCAGGCGTCCAGGCAGGCCGCAAATGTCGAATTATTCAAATGATGATTCCAACCCCCTCCTGCTGCTGCTGCCTCTGCTGCTGCTGCCACTCCATCCCCTCTGCGTGTCCCGTGTCCCGTGCAGGCATGTGATATGCAAAAAATAGAGTTAAAAAATGTTGTGCGAGCCAGGAGCAGGAAATACGCACAGGAGGCGCACAGGAGAACGCACAGGACACACGTCAGAGAGGGAGAGAGAGATAGAGAGAGAGAGAGATACACAGCCAGCCCGGGGAGGGGGCAGGCGGAATGCGATGCGACGCGACGAGGCGCGACGCCGCGTTGATTTTTCTCTTTGCACTTTTTTTTTTACCTTGCGGCAATCTGGCGGTGCACACACACACACACGCACACACACACACACACACACAACACACACACACGTACGTAGTGCCCTTTGTTGTTGTTGTTCTTGTTGTGCCTTTGTAGTTTTGCATGTCCCGTTTCGTCATTTGAGATCGCGCGACGCGCTTACAAATTTATCATCTACATATACAATATATAATTTGAAAATAAAAAGTGAACGCATCAGAAGCAGGGAGCAGGGGGAGGAAGAGTAGGACCAGAGGCCTATGAACAGCCTGTCTCTCTCTCTCTCTCTCTCTCTCTCTCTCTCTCTCTCTCTCTCTCTGTCTGCCTGCATGTTTGATATTGATAAAAAAGCAGTCGCTTTTAAGGACATCTGCGTGTTTTCCCTATCCAATTGGCAAACCACTCTCCCTGTCTCCCTCTCTCTCTCTCCCTCTCTCTCTCCCTGCCTCACTCTGGCGTGACCACAGCTTGGCATTTGAATACATTTAATTTGCACCTTGTTCTACAGTTGGGTAATATTTGTTTTCCCCCCCCGTGCCAGGAATTATGCTGGTAGCTACAGCTGTCTTCCAGTTTCTACCTCCCTCTAGCTTCTCTCTCTCTCTCTCTCTCTGGATCAATCCTGCAATCGATCTCATGCAGAGCACACCTGAAAAGCGTTATATACTGGTGCTATCGATATGAGCAGTGCCATCCAGAGATGTGGGTGCAAAAGCTATCGTATATCATTTTGAAAGTTAATACGAATTTGGAATAAAATTGAAAACAAAAGGAAGATTAAATGGAATTGAAACAAATTTTAAGGTAAAAAAAAGAAAATAATTTAAAAAATAATACGATTGTAATATCGATTGTAATCGATAAAGCATCAAAGAGAAGCTTGAAAATAAAAGCAAAGACTTTGGGAAGAGGTGCTACAGTACTTTGTCTGTACGAACTCTTATTAAATCAGTTTTATCATAGCTATTATACCATTTTATATACCATATCTTTGGTTTTTAAGTTCCCTTTAATATAAAACACTTCAATCGATAATATCACATGATTTCCAACTTGTATGCCAAGTTTTTTCCATGCCATTCCAGTTCTACTTTCCCTCCAGCTAACTAACTTACTTTCGAGAACTCACATTCAATTCTTCAGACTTCATTTCTATTATTCACTTTCGACCACATTCCCCCCACCCCCCCATTTTCGATACTTCCGCCATATGCAAATAGAGAGGCAACTTGGTTGCCCACACACACACACACACACACACATGTGTAGCATATGTGTGTAGCGGGTCCAGCTGAGCCCAGTCCAGTTGAATTACCCATACCATAGCATCGCATACCGCATTCCAAATTCAGGATTCGCCCCACACAAGGCAAAAGTTTGCATAAAATGTCCGCAAACATGTGTTCCAGTACCCAGCAGCTCCCCAGATCTCCCCCCAGTTCCCCTGCCAGCCATAGTAGTCGACCTCAAGTATCCAGTTTGGGGTCTCCAATTGCAGTACATATTGTGGGGAAGGGGGGGAGGGGAGGCCTTTCTCATTGGCTTCGTCATCGGCGACTTTATAAAAATGTTTGCCCTTCGGTTTTGTTTGTTTGTTTGTTTGTCTATGTGTCGATTTGCTTGCTTGCTCGCTTGTTTGTTTGTTTGTTTGTTTGCCCGACTGCGTTTTGTGTCGTAAATTTAATGGACACAACAACAACAACAACAACAAAGAAAGAAATCGAAAAGGAATCGAATCGAAACGAATCGGGCAAGGGGAAAGGGGGAGGAGGAGGATTGGCAAATGGGAGCCATGCATAAAAAATTGTCAGAGCCAGCCAAGGGTTAACTTCGATTAGCCCGAAATGTTGTCATGCCCTGTGGTCGCACATATGTGCGGGTCTCCCCCGCAGCCCTACCCCTCTCTCCCTCCCCCTCTCCCCTCTCTCTCTGGGGGTGGTGTGTGTGTGCGAGTGTGGTCATAAGGCCAAAGCACAAATAATAACAGTCACGCGTCGAGGAAAAGCAGCAAACGCGGCAAAAATAAATAATAAAATAAACATGAAAAGATAAAAAAAAAGAAAAAAACAAATAAAAAGAGCAAGAGAATTGAACGAACTGTGGATACACTACACGCAGAGCAGGCCGTAAAAGTTTAAAGTCACTTGAAATTAACTTTTGCTTGAAAAAACTCAACTTTACTCTAAAATTAGCTGTTTATGTCTGTATGAACGCCTATAACTCAGCGAATAGAAGAGCTAGAGACATCAAATTTGGCATCAATAAAGACAATGTGTTAGAGTATGTTTTAGTAATAGGGTAAGCCTTCTAGCCCCTATGTAACCCTATGAAAATGCTATTGCAAGCGTATATTACAAGCTAAAAAACTTATTTTGGGCAGCATGCATTCATTGTGAGCTTCCAAATATCTTTAAATAACTATTTTTATCTTAACTTAAGCTCAGCCAAAGCAAGCTATGTAGTCAGCATGCTCCACACGCAGTGCAGTGTATCCTGCTTGCCAACAAAAAAAAAAAAGGACAAAGGACATTGCCCAAAAAACGGCAAAACATGCGAATGAATATGAGAGAGCGACGCGACTAGCCCGAGGATTGGCATTGGGTACGCTATTGCCTCGGTTATGGCCTGCCAGCGAGCGGGAAGGGAGAGGGGACATGGGACGTACGTGTTGGGGTTTAGGATTCGAATTGGTATCGGGGATTGGGTATTTTGGTATTGGGTATTGGGTATTGGCTTAGTGGGCCGCTGCTGTGGGCTCGTTTGGCGGACAGCGGACCAAATAGGTCCATTGATCAAAATTGTTACAATAATGGCGAAAAATCCACCCCCTTGGTGGAACGAGCCATACGCCCACCAAAGTGCCAAAGTTGACCGAGCTAAACGGGGGAGGGATGGCATGTGGGTTGGGTAAGGGATGTGGCATGTGGCTAAGGCAAAGGCAAAGGCAGAGCGAGTCAAAGGCAAATGTGCGCGAGCTCTCTACGCCATTGCTGCTGTCCGCCCTGTCCGGGGACACATCGCTGCGGACACGGGCCACAGCCCACGGGGTCCAGACGGACTGGCGGACTGTCGCAGCAAAACCTTGGACCCTTGGACCGTTGTTGTTGTTGCTGTTGCTGCTGTTGCTGCCGGGACTGTCGAGACGTCGGGCGAGCGGGCCCAAAGTCTGCGTCTGCCATTGAAAGCCTTTTGATGGCAAATGGCGGCGTTGGTGGTGGCAATGTTGTTGCTGTTGCTGCTGCTGTTGCTGTTGTTGCTGTTGCTACTGTTGTTGTTGCTGCTGTTGCTGTTCCTGCTGCTGCTGTTGCTGGCTCGACCCGTGGCTCGATTGCCCATGCTGCTGCCCTGCGAATGTGGATTGGTCTCGCAAGGTAGCAAAACCTTGTTGCTACGACTGTCCAAAAGGACCAAGGGGCAAAGGGGCACGTGTGTGCCAGTGTGTGTGTGTGTTAGCTGTGTGTATGTGTGTGTGTGTGTGCCTCACATGCGCTCGCCTGGTAATGGCCACAGATGTTGTTATGGCAAAAGTTCGTACGTGAGGGTCGCCAAGCCGAGTGCGGCAGCCTTTGCTGGCCGTTGTTGCTGCTGCTGCTGTTGTTGCTGCTGTTGTTGTTGCTGCTGCTGTTGTTGTTGCTGCTGTTGTTGGCCGGGTCGTTTGTACATATTGCATCAAAGAAAAGTTGTTCGGGCAAAAATAAAGCATGAAAGTCCTGCAGAAGGACAAGCAGCAAACACAACCACACACAGGCACACACAGAGATACACACACAGGCACATACGGGCACACACAGGCACACACACTCTAACACACACTGGGATACAGTGACTCACACACACACACACATGACCACACGCAGTCGCAATGCAAATAATAATAAAAACTGAAAATCGTTTCCTTGGCTCGAGCCATGGACAACGCACCAGAATCTAATACAGATGCAGGCACACACAATCACACAGATACAGACTACACTCGCATAGCAACTACACTCTAACACACATTACCCGCTTCCTCACACACGCAGCCAGCCCCTAACCCACTCCCCCAAACACTTCTCTCTCTCTTTCTTTCACTCTCTATCTCTCCTATGCCAGTGCAACGTAAACTAAATCCCCCCACGTGCTCTCGCTTGCCCCATAACTGACATGAGCTGACTGCCTGCTCCCTATCCTACCTACCCTACCTTCTCTTTTCCCCTTTCCTTCCCCACTCTGCTCTACCTAGTCCCCACTACCCACTACCCACTCCTTCCATTCCGTTGGTGTTTATCAAGTCAAGGCGCGGAAATTGACTGCCATTTCGATCTGCCACACAGTGTCCTTTTGGCTCAACTTGGAGCCAGCTCTCTACCTCTCTCTCTCACTCTTTCCTTTTCTCTCTTTCCCTCTATCTCTCTCCTACACACACACTACTACTCACTCTCCCACACGGTCTGCCAAACGCAGCGCATAAAGCACGCTTAGCATAACAGATAGCTTTGGTCAGAGACGTTGGCTGTCATTGCTGCCAGCTATGCAGGCCGAACGTAGCAAAGAGCGCAAGTTGAGTGATATGAGCGGGCTGACGCGACCAGGCACAGTGGTTGCAAGGAACGATCTGCAGGCAATTCTTTAATAACAGCTAAAATATGTAAATATACATATTTCTTATATAACTTACAATATCTAAAACTATTCAGAAAACTATTTCCAATCAAAGTAAGCTGAAAACTTCAATGGAAATAAAAAAAAAAACATACAAAAACTTGCTGCAGTTTGATTAGTTCCCTACTAGAGTTACCTTCCAGCTGCTTCAGGGTTACCAGCAACCAATCAAATCTAGCCAGTAGTCCAGCTTGGTTAGTCCAAGAGCCACAGCCACCCAGCAGTAAAAACCACAAGGGGAAAGGAAACGGAGAAGGGTCTCAACCACAATCTCAGCCCCAAAATCCCAAAAACGAAAATGGGAAATGCGCAGGAGTTGAGAACGGGTCGGGCTGGACCAGGTCTGGCCTCGGCCTGGCCTGGTCCACATCAACGGCAGGCAGGCTGATCTCAGTAGAAATATTAGTTCTGTCAAAATAAATTTCCTTGAGTAATGTAATCCCATTTTGCGGTCTTGACACACATACGCAGGCAATTCTTTAAAAATTTTACCCCACTCTCGCGCTCTCTCTTTTGGGCAAGTAATACGAGCGAACCCTCCTCCATCTGGCCCTGCCAACCACGCCTATTCATTCTTCTTCCCCCCAGACACACACACTCACACACACACACACATGTTCCTTCTTCCTCCTCATCTCTGGTCACATATCGCATCAAGCTGAATATGAATGCGATAAATCTGTTCGTGATTGTTTTTGCTGTCGCACATGCCTTGCTCCCCGCTCCCCCCAGCTCTCTCCCCTCTTGGCATCTGCGGTCGAGCACAAGGTGTCCACCAGTGCGTAGTAGTGCGTAAAAATGCCAAAGGAATTCGCTAATCCAGCCCAGCGCAGGCAGTCGACCGTTGATGGAGTCGGAGCAGGCTCAGCTGTCCTTTATTACACTATTCCCCCTCGCCCCTCCCACACCCCCTCTTCCTGCTCTCTAGGCTCGATTACGCACACACATGCACACATATGCCGCACGTGGCGAGCCTATAGCCAGGTGGGGGTGCGGGGCAGGGCCAGGGCAGGGGGGCGTCTGGTTGTCCAATGATGACAATGTGCTCTGACAGCTTTTGCGGCTGTGATTGCAAAAAATGAGACACGATGACGAGAAAAGAACAAGAAATTGCAGATTTTTGACACAGAAAGAGAAAGAGAGGGGGAGAAAGTGAGAGAGAGAGAAAGAGACGCGTAAGCAGCGTGTAATGTAATATAGTCAAAGTCAAAGTCAAAGTCGGAGTCGGTTTCGAACGTGGAACGTGGAACGTGTCGCCATTGCCTTCGTGTATGATGTGATGGCAGCTCAAGGGGTGTGCGTGTGTGCGTAGGGGGGAAGGGGGAGTGGAAGGGTGTATGGAATGGGGGGTGACAGTGAGGTGAACTTGAGTTGAGTTGTGATTTGAGAACAAACATTGATGAGGCCAAATTTCTGTGATTCGTCATCTAAATAGGTTTTATTCAAAGCGCGTGTGTGTGTGTGTGTGTTGAAGCACACACACTCATTCACACGCACACTAGTTTAAAATGACAACGCATTACATGCCAAGTCACACACACGCAGAGAGAGAGAGAGAGGGAGAGAGAGATAGAGAGGGGGAAACCGATTGCAATTTGCAGCAGCTGCCACATAAAATTAGCGAAAAAAGCCAAACTGAAATGTTTCCACTGGGAAACGAAATACCAAAAAAAAAAATCACATTTCGCTCAAGATTTAAAGTAAACGTGTATCGTCATGTAAGGGGTGTCAGTATTATCACAGCAATTTTAAAGACAGAATTTGGCCTCAAGGGAATGCGTTTACCCAGAAGATTATCAAAATATTGTAAAAACTTGTATTAAAAATTGAATGAACGCTTGAATTTTGACAATATCTACTAAAAATAGTAAAATATATGAACAATTTTTATAGGGTCTTTGTTTTTCATGTCTTTTCCAACACTGTCAGCCGCTGCTTGCTATAATCGAGTGGATCGTGTTGCTTGCAATTAATTCAACGATAATGAGCAGCGCCCTCTATGTCGCTTTGCAACGATATTGCGCTGCGAGCTAAAAGCTTTTGTCAGCCACCATCGATATTTAACTTAAGCAAAGACACAAAAGGTGTGTGCATAAGCTGAATGGCTACTCGAAGCACAAGCCAATGTATATACCAAAGGTGAATTTCCAAACAAAAGCACTGAAGAAAAGCTCAGCTTAACAACTGCAAGGTTCCATTCTTGACTAAAAGAACTTTAGCTTTTTCATAAACCTTTAACGCAATTCAGCACAGTACCCAACTTGGCAGTGACGAACTTAGCAGCTTACATTGCGGGCACGAACCAAAAGCATGCTCACAAACCTATATGGGGTAGAAATCCGCGCTAACCAAAATTGGTTAACTCAGATGGAAATTTATTAAATCAAAACTTCGTATAAAACACAATTGAAATGACGTTTCTTGTATCAAAGAAAGCATAATTCTTCTTATGCTTCTGAAGGGTAATGAGGACTGTCAATAGAGAACACTGAACGCACAGTACTTTTGATTTTCCTGTCAGACACTCAGAACGGAATCAGTGGATATTCCACAGCCAGACCATTGTTTAACCTGGGGTAGAGACAGTAGGATATAGAGATTGAAAAGGTAGGTAGGGCGGATTGTATGTCTCGCCAGATACCGTTGAGAGTCCATCGAGTCGAGAACTCGTCCCATAGCCTCTGAGTTTAGAATATTACAATAGCAAATCCAGTCACAACAGATCTTCAGTTCAGATGAGAAATATAGAAATTTGAAAAATTTCATGTGGCGAATACGTCTTGTTTCTATTCCTTATGAATGACCACACCATATTTCCATTTGCTCTTTCTCTCCCTCTCTCCCTCTCTCTCGCTCTCTATCTCTCTGTCGCCCTCCCTCTAGTACTCGAACAATTTAGAATTCGTTTTGCATCGAAAGAAAATCAATAAAAGTGAAACGATATGAATGATAGACGACAACTTTGATAAGTGTAAAGATGTGGCAACTCTGCTGCTGCTCAATTTCAACAGCTAACGGTAGTTGTGCGCACAAAGAATGAGGTTAGAGAGAGCGAGGAATGGAAGAGGAAACTCTTCTCTCTTCAACCTTCCACAGTATGAAAGATCTAATAAAACACATTGCAATTACGTGTGTAATAATCCTAAGAATCTCCTTTATTAACAATCATAACATTGGTATAATCAGTTAAGGGGGTTTACATAAAATTTCGACCGTGGCTTCCAAAATGCAACGTGTTGGGCAACTCAAGAACAATATTCCTCACAAAATACGAATTTGAAAGTAACAAACAGCCGAAACAACTAAAATAAATGACAAAAGAAAAAAAAAACTAATCCAAATTGATGGCATTGCGTATTTCTCTGAACGCATACTCGAACTGGCAGAGATCCTTGTACTTGGGGGCAAGTTGATCGTATGCCTGGACGGCGGCAAGGTTGAGTTGCTGTTGATTCGATTTGGTACAGATGTGACAGAGATGCTGCAAGAACTTGTACGTCAGCTGCTCCTTATCCATCAGGGCAAGGCAATGGGCCAGACAGGAGATCAATTGATGCGAGTACATGGTATTGTGGTCATAGAGTGTGGGCAGGGCGCCCAACAGGTCCTCCAGCAGATGTGGGAACTGCACGTGCAGCACCTTGATAAGTGGCGCCACAAAGAACAGCGTCAACTCGATATCCGACTCAGTTGCGTCGGGGTTACGTGCCATCTCCACCAGATTACCCATAAAGACTCTCAGATCAAGGAGATCGGCAAACTTGGGCAACAGATCGCTAATCTGACTGCGGAAGCTCATCAAGACATCCCATTGCTCATCCGTGCGCTCCTGCTGGCCGGGCATGGGTAGGCGGCACATGGGAAAGACGGCGATAAAGAAATTCTTCACCAACGGCTGATAGAGATAATACAATTCCAGTTCATAGCGTGTCTGCAGACGATCGGCCAGCTGGAGCCACTGATTGAGACTGGTCAGGACGGTCCCAATGTTGCAATGCTCCACCACCTTGAGCTGCAGCTCAAAGCAACGTGGTCCAGTCTGCAGTAGGGCAGCATAACCGTTGCCCAGATTAATTCCCGAAAATACCTCGGTCAAACGATTTATGACCTGGGTACACTCGTGCTTCTCCTTCGCCGGCAACTTGCGAAGATCATAGCTCAATCCGCTAAGCATCAAGAACATGTTACGCCTCAAAGCGTACATCATGTCCATGTCACAGCAAAATGGTATACGGGTCGCAAAAGTGATCAACCCAATGATGCACTGGCAGGCCTCGCTATAGAGACGCCTCTCCAATGTCTCCGGATGCTCGACCAGTGTGATGGCCTGCAGCACAATCGAGTGATCCAAGAGATCATCCATGGGCAGAAAACCACCACTGGCCCAAGAACCGTAGGTCAATAGGCAGCTACGCCACATACAGATCATGTCCACATCGGTGCGATTCTGGAAATTGGTGAGCAACTGGATGACCATTGGGCCCTGGTTGAACAACAATTCCTGCTGCTGCACATCCTGCTCCCCGGCCGATTGCTCCGGCAGCAGTTGCACGACCTGGAGCAAGGCACTCGGTGCACATAGCCAGAGCTCATTGATGCAATCACTGATCATCACAGTCCAATTGGTCAAACGCAATCCCATGTCGGCAATGGTCAGGGCCAGCAGACGCACAATGGCATCGAAGCCAGCACGCTCCGAGTTGGCGGCACGCTTCAGTTGCTCCAGCAGGGTATCGCGTAGCTGGGATTGTTGCTGCGACGACAGCGAATTGATCTCATCGCGTATCTTGTGGCGCAACATGGTGCCGCACAAGAAGAGCACATTCACATTGTGCTCGTCCAGTTCCCACAAGAGATCACTGCAGATGCACCATGCCTGTGGGGATACCTGAAAGGCTTCCAGGAAGTGACAGACCTGATTCAAATTATCTGCCGACTTATCCTCGAAACCCTGAACTGCGCTCAATACCATTGCACGATTGAATACGGGTTTCGAGCAAATCATGATTCCACTTTTTATTATCAATCTTCTCTCTTTTTCGCAACGCTTTGCTTCTCTTTCTCTCGAACTATCGTTATCACGTTTTCTTTTAATTGTGCTTTTTAAAAGCGTTTTATCCATATATTATGTTCGTAGTCGGACTGAAGTTATACTTTTGATAATCACAGAAAAAATGAGCAGCCGGTAAGGTTTACTGTACTGAATGAATGGACGATGTCTACTCAGTTCTAGCTTAGGTCGAAATGAAAAGCATACTCGATAAGGATTTCTAGCGAGAAGTGCCTGCTAGCCCAGGCCTACTGTCTGCCCTTCGGTATTCCTGTCTGCCTGTCTGCCTGTCTGTCTGTCTGTCTGTCTGTCTGTCTGTCTGCCTGTCTGTCTGTCTGTCTGTCTGTCTGCCTGTCTGTTCCTCTCTTTAAACACTCAGATCTCAGTAACTAGCAGAGCTAGAGCTCTTAAATTTGGGCACAATAATCCTTAGTATTGCAGTCTCATGGAGTGTGCTCAAGAACTCTGCCACGCCCACATGAATTGATAAAAAATCGTATAGACAGGCGCATATTTTAAAGCTAGCACGTTGCTCTTTTGGCTTGTACAATATTTATTACCACACAAATGAGTTCTGACTTGAATGTAGTCGATTGTTACGTGCTCTGGTTAATTAAAGACCCTCCCTCTCCCCCTCTCCCTCTCTCGCTGAGCTTGTATCCTAGCTAGGACTGAGCCTATATTCTATGTGACAATTATTGATTGCAGGCAATCGCTGCAATTAATTATATACGACAAATAAGCTGGAAACCAGATGAGGGGAGGATGGAGCAGACTCACAGGGCAATGCGACAATAATGCGCGGCATGGAGAGATTAAATGGGAATCCCAAAAATAATACGAGCAGCGGCATAAAGCGGCAGAAAGCCAAAAACAAAACGGCAAATGGATAATGAAGCGAACAATGAACCGCAGAGGCGAAGCCACAAGGCAGCAGGAGAGGAGGGAGGGGAAGCAGCAAGGGGCAGCTGGGAGCTGGGACAACAGGAAGCAGGAATCATCTCGTCCATTGGCAGCCGCATCCTGCGTAAGTCCGGCAACGAGAATTGTTTGCTTTTTGTGGGCATTCACTTTGGAATGCTCCATTTGACTGGGGTAACCCCAGCGGAATGACAAGAGAAAGAGAGAGAGAAAGAGAGGGAGAGAGAGAGAGGGAGGACACAAAAGCATAGCGTGAAAACGCGGCAGACAGTGGGAACTTTTGATTAAAAGCGCGCTTGATTTGAAAATGATTTCATTAATTAAAGGTGGCCACCCTTTTTTTTTATTTAACCCTACTTGGCCGCATATCTTGTTTTTATTTAACCCTACTTGGCCGCATATCTTGCTCCCTGTGCCGCAGGATTTTTTCTGGACATTTAATTATGGAATTCGGTTTCGTTACGCAAATCGTTTTGTCTGTCATGTAGCACCCGGGGGGAGTATGCAACCAATTGTTGCAGCAGTTCTGTATATATACCCTATAAAAAGAGGGTAGTATAGTAGAAGGAAGTGCGGGACATAGGAACTCCTGCCGTTACAGGGTAGCTGCCTGTCGGCTACTCCCCTTTTTGTACACTTTTTTACACCTGTTTTCCGCGATTGAAATCGATTGCATTTCGGACCATCGCTAATTGAACTGCCCTGGTACCGAGATTGAAACCCTTTTTTATAGGGGCTGCTCCGCTCAAAGGGTACGCTATACGCCATCGGCTATGTACCATATCATCGTAACTGATAAATGGGAGTTATTTAATTTAAAATATATTTCAATATTTCAATTCGAATTCGACTTGACGTCAATGTCTTGACTTGACTTCAATGTATATTTGTGATTCCAGATTAGGTTTCTGCAAAATACCGCAATAGAAGCGAAGAAATCAAAGTTATTTTTAGTATTATTAGTATTATCGCAATAGAGTTTTAGTAGAGTGAGTCTGCCCTAAGCCAACCACAATATATGCGTCAGCTTTATGTTTAGTTTGGTCTCTAGAGCGCTTATCTCGAAGGAAGACTGTGGGTTTTTGATTTTTGATAAGAAAGGGGACTAGCTAAAGGAATTACTCTCTCAAGGAATGGGACTCTCAGCGAACAGCTCTCTGAAGGAATACCTCTTGAAACGAAAAGTTCTCCTAACGCAAAGCCTTCCTAAAGGGAATCTCTCGCGAGGGACAACTTCCTAAAGGAATACCCAGCTGAATGAACAACTCTCATGACGGACAGCGAGTAGAAGAGGGAGACAGAACGATAGAGAGAGAAGAAGAGAGAGAAATAGAGAAAGAGACCAAGCTATCTTGTCTGCCTTGATTTACATGACAGCTGCTCATTTATGATCATAATCGTTGAAGACTTGTGGCCCCCCACACACTCACCCACACTCACCCACACACACACACACACACATCCAGTCAACCCTTAGCCAGTGTGCCATAAATATGAAGCTCGCTTGCAGGCTCACCCAGTGCGAAGGCGGTTGCCATTTTTGGGCTGGGGGGCGGGGCTGCCAACGCGACTGGCAACGTGGCTAATTAATTTGCTGCTGCGTGACTCGCATGAGCCGAGTGAGGTAGGATGGGAGGCAGGGGGAAAGGGTGCTGAGAGTGGGTGCCAGTGAGTGCGAGTGAATGCGAGTGAATGCGGTTGCCATGCACTCATAAAGAACTCATGATTGAATGCTCGTTTCGACAGTGCAAAGAATGTCCTAGCTGGGACTTATTGCAGTGCGCGGCGAATGATTGATCAAAAGGAGAGCGAAAGAGTTGGCAACTGGGTGTGTGTGTGCGGGAGAGAGAGAGAGAGAGAGAGAGAGAGAGAGAGAGAGAGAGAGAGAGAGAGAGAGAGAGAGAGCGTGCATTAGTTCAAGGCCTCCGGCTGTGACTGAGCTAAGGCAGTCGCAACTTAATCTTTATCTAACTAACACACACTCACTTGTCGGGGGGGTTGCTTTTTTAACTGCCTGCTTAGCGTGCAGTGGCGTAGTCGCAGGGGTTGGGTTTTTGCTCATAAAATTCACTAAGATATGGCGCAGTTCATTAGCTTAATAACACACTCACACACACTCACACACACTCACACACACACTCACACACACACTTACACACACACACACACACACAAACCAAGCCGCAACAATAACAATAACATAAATAAACAAGCTTAAAATCAACGCTCGGGCAAAGCCAAAAAACTTCATCAACTGCCAACAAAAGTGACAACAGCAACAACAACAACAGCAGCAGCAACAACAGCAGCAACAACAGCAACATCAACAACAAGTGCAAATAAAAACTCAAGGTAAATAAGGTACTCTCATGTTGGGTTGCTGGGGAGGATTGGGAGGGGGGGACTATCGCTCTGGGGAAAAAAGTGCAAATTTTCCAGCCAACAAAGGAGCAGACGGCGCGTCACCAGGCTAACCCCCCCCCCCAGGCCACCTCCTTCCTACCCTGCCACTCCCACAGAACTGGGCAACAGTTGCCAGCGCAACCCAGAGTGTGTGTGAGCGAGAGAGAGAGAGAGAGAAAGAGTGTGTACACATTTTGCATTACATTTTATTTAATACATGTAGAAAAAAAAAGAATAAACATTTTAATTAATGCTAAAGTTGGTTTAAAGCGAGGCTAACCCATTGCCCTATGCACCCCGCACACGCACAACACTGATGCATATCGATTTTTAATCGATAACTATCGATTGCCCGCCTTATGTAGTGCCTGCTCCGCTCGCGTTCTACAGTTGCGTGTCTTCTACTTTCTTTCTTTCTTTCTTGTGCTTCTTCTGCTTCTGTTGCTTTGTTGATAGTTCACACCTCACGATAAGCAGGCTACCCCTCTGTCCCCCCACCCCCTTTGCACTACACCCCTGCACTTTATGATATAATAATATTGACACAATAACGGGCAGACGTTGTCTTCTTTCATTCTCTCTGTCTTCTCGTGCCTCTGGATAGATAAAGATAATAGCCCGCATGCATGGCTGACCGACTTGCGGTCATCATTCACAGTAGTTATTCACAGTTATCGCACATCACTTATCGAGTGTGTGTGTATGTGTGTGTGTGTGTGTGTGTTTGATAAGTTAATCGGGCAACTTGTGACTTTTGGCTTGGCTAGCAGACTCGAAATCAGACTCAGACTTGATGCAATTCACACACTCACTGACTACTCACTCATTCACGCACTCATTCAGTCACTCATTTTGAGACTTAGACTACTTATATTAATAAATGGCTTTTTAGACCGTTTGTGTGGCCACATCGCGCTGACGACTCCGTCTATAACTTCCATAGGCCTCCAGGGCATTGATGCAGAATATGATCAGGCCAAAGAACTGTGAGGGAGAGAGAGAGAGAGATAGAGAGTTGCAAATCAATTACAATCGAAGTAAAGAAAGAAGCAGGTCTAACTTCGTCTAGTCGTAGGTTTTATGCCCTGCAAACCTTACGGAATTTCGGTTTATTTTTCCTATGACAGCTTTAGGCTATAGTTCTTCGATTTTGATTAAATTTTAAAAGCATACTATATACAAAAAATGGTATATATGTGATTTGCTTTGATTGCGATATCTTAAATAATATATATGATATTATATGATTATATTATATGATGATATAGCCTATCGATTTATCGACTCCATTCGACTTGTATATATCGTGCAGATAATGAGTTTGGATTAACGGAAATACGGAAAAAACAGACGAATGAACAAGAATATATATAGTCTATAGCTATCTCCCTTGCTGAATGAATAAACCCGCCCCGCAACCTGGTAGGGTATCCGGGAATCTCATACTCACCGCTGCCGCTGTGTAGCTGGGAATGTCCAGTGAGAGCACCAGGCCGGAGGCAATGAAATGGCTCAGCGCGAGCGTGGCTTGAATGAAGAGAGCGCCACGGGAGAGACCCGTCGTGCAACTCCAGTTCTGGCCAAAGCGCAGAGAGCGAGAGAGCAGCAAAAGCAGCGTGATCACAAAACCGACGACGGCAACAACAATGTAGAAGCAGCCGCGAAAATTGCTCAACCTAACCGAGCTGCAGACGATGCAGAGGAAGCCGACGAGGGCGCTCAGCTGCAGAGAGAGAGAGAGAGAGAGAGTAGGAGTGGGATAGTGGCAGAGTAGAGAAGAGAGTTATACTTACCAGGCAGGTGATCTTCGCGAGGCCCTCGAGGCTGCGCAAATACTTGCGATCGCAGTCATGGTTAACCGACATGCCCGACAGCGACAATAAATCAACACTCTGCCGCGGCCCGTAAACAAAGGCAAACAACAACAAGAACAAGAAGAAGAATAACGGCGTCGAATGGGTGGGAATGGCAACAACAACAACAATAAAAGAAACGTACAACTGCTACTGCGGTCCGAAAACAAAAACAAAAAAAAAACAAATCACATGGCGCACGCGAGAGCGAGAGCGAGAGAACACCGAAAAAAAATAACACACACAGTGGCGACGCTGCTGCTAGCGGCGCAACGACTGAACGACAACTGACAAAAGCTTAGAACACTGAACGAAAAGGCACAACGAATGCGTGCCAGAGAGAGAGCGGGAGAGTGGGAGAGCGCACGTTGCGCTCTCATAGCAGCGAGAGCGGTCACTGTAGTTTGCCATCGCCAGCTTACGCGCTCGCGCCAACTGCTTGAGCTGCCCTCGCACAAAGAGAGCGCCACACAGTGCTGGCCAGTGCTTTCAGTGCTCGCCGGACAGTCGTCGTTGTTGTTGTTGTTGTTGCTCTTTGCTTAGTTGCGTGCGAGAGTGCGAGTGCGAGTGCGAATGCGACTATCGCTATCGCCTTCTGATAAATGGGATGAGCGGCGCGCGACCTTATCAGCTGCTGCTCTCTTCGATCCGTTTCTCTTCTTCTACTACTACGCTCAATTTACGCGCCGAGTGTGGCCTTCATTTCGTAGCATAAACAACGAATTATTACTTAAATTGTGTGTGTGTGTGTTGTACAACAAGCGTGTGTACACACTTGCGCTAACAGTGTTGCCCCTCCCCCCAGCCCATTCCCTCTCTCTCTCAGCAGATTGCTCGCATTGTTGAGCAAAAGTTTAAGCTATTGCGGTTGCTCAGGGTGACGGATGGGCAGAGCACTCCTCTCCCCCCTCCAGTGGGTTGGCGGGCAGAGACGACTGTGAGTCATTTGCATGTGGAAATGCAGCGCTGAGATTGTGAGTCATTTTTTGGTGGCATAAGCAAACGGAAAACTGTTGATGAAAACCAGAAAATGATGCTCTAATAAAATAAACAGCGGGCATATTGTTTGTGTAATGTTTATATACGCTTGCAGTAGGCCAGCCAAGCAGTGACTAACAGATACCCTACCCTTTGTTGAAGTATATTTACATGTAATGAAATTATCTGTGAGCGTAATTTATTTAATATAAATCATTTTCAACTTGATGCTTATTTTGTTAAATATTCTAACATTTAAAATCATACTAAAAATTTGTTTATTTTCGATTTAAGTAATCGATAGAAGCGCTTGGATTCTAAAATAAATAGGGAATAACAAGACACAATATGCCCAAATTTGAAAGCCCTAGCTTGCATAGTCTCTGAGATCTGCGTGTTCAAACAGACAAGTAGACGCTCTGCTGCTTCTGCCTTGTTTTCCGTATCAAATACCCTACGGTTTCTTTAAATCGATATACCCTGCGCAGGGTAGTGCATGCTGAATCCCCATATACCACATCAATTGCGCCGCAGAAGAGTATTTACTTTAATTGATTCAAATTCAGAGAGGGCTGCGCTGCGCTGCCTTGTGCTGAGTGTGAAAGAGTTGGAGGTGTGTGTGTGTGTGTGTGGGAGAAGTGGAAGCCTTGAGCCAGTCGCCCACTTTCGCAAGGTCAGAAGCGGCAGCTGGCACTTGCTCCCACAACTGGGACAGACGGAAACATGTGATGTGCTCAATCCGATTGAGAGGCGCTATCTAACTGGGCCACGCCCCATTGCAGACACAGGCACGGAAACGTACAACGAACTCAACAGGCCGGAAACGACAAATGCAGCAGCAAAACAAATGCTTGGGCATACTGAAAGATGATATACGATATATGATGTACTGCCATATGTTACTGCCTATACGATGATATATGGGCTCGATGGAGAACGGAGAAGGCGATTGAAATCTGAAGATGATGCACAGCCAACGGAATGCATTGCGCAATCCGAGACGCGAGAAGTCTCAAGAATTGTGTGCAAAAAGTCACGGAATCTCGAGAACACGCAAATATATTAAAAATATGGCATATATATATTATTATATGGCAGTATTAATGCACTTCCAAGCAGCTGTGCTAGTTGAAAGCCAAAGTAATCAAGTTTCCAGTGTATAAGGTCGTTTTATTTTTTGAAATTATTTCTTAAATAACTTTTGTGCTTCTTAACCGATTGCAAGGAAATTTGCATATATTATGCGTGTGCTAGCTCTAAAACTACGCCTGCCATGCGCATTTTATTGATTTATGTGGGCGTGGCTAAATTAAAAATGCCAAGAAAGTAGGCTAAAACAAGTCAAGAAAGTGTAATTTACTTAGCAAGTGGGTTAAGTCAATTTTAAACTGTGTTATCTGCTATATAAACAGTAGCTACCTTATGGGGTATACGAATATATTGGCCAGGCCAGGCATAGCTTGTGGGTTAAACAAACAAATACCAACTAATTTATGCACAGTCTGGCGATAATAATTCAATTTGCATTTCTCGATTTAGCTCGCCGATTGAATAAATCATTGAAAACGATTCGCATCGCATCGCAGCGCATCGATTGAAAAGTGTATTTAAATAGGGTTATCCGATATCCCCTTTTTGGAATCGGGAGACTCTACTACTACTACTACTACGCTCAATTAGCTAATGGCCTCGCGCTCAATTTGCCCATGGAGGAGTATCGGGTGCGTGGTAGATAGTATATGTTGGTATATCCGATATCCAATTTCCAGCGTGAGTTGCCAAATAATTTAAAGCCTTCTCCCACCTCCAGCTTCCTGTTCGCTCTTCCCCCTTTCCCCCTTTCGGCCTTAAAGTGTCGTTTTTGTGCGTGGGTGTGCGAGTGTGTGTGCGTGTGTGTGTGTGTGCGTGTGTTTAGCTTGTGTGTTGTATTAGCTGTTGGCATTGTGGTCCAGTTGCTCTGTCCCTGTCCCGCCTGTCCTGTCTGTCCCGCCCGTCCTACCCTGTTTATTTTGGCCGAGTTGAGTGCACTTCACAAATCCGTTTTCCGAGTGCCATTTGTGCTGTGCAATTTGACATGGTGCAACGTTGCATGCAACAACGCGTGCCCAAGAGCACCCCGAGCGGTTAGCAGCAACAACAACAACAACAACAACAACAACAACAACAACAACAACAACAACAACAACAACAACAACAACAACAGCCATACACATGATACACCTGACCCGCAGCCAGTCGGAGCAGACCCAACCGTACCGTACCGTACCGCAGCTGCTGGCAGAAATTAGGAATGCAACAAACGCGTGTGTGCATTCGCTCTCCAGCTACCCTGCTCTCTCCCCAGCTACCCTCCTCGCTTCCCAGCTACCTTCCTCGCTGTTCAGCTACCTCCTGCTCTCCCTAGCTACCTCCCTATCTGCCCAGCTAGCTTCCTATCCCCCGGCTATCTCCCTCACTCCCCAGCTACCCTTCTCTCTCCCCAGCTACCCTTCTCTCTCCCCAGCTACCCTTCTCTCTTCCCTGCTACCTTCCCTACTCCCCAGCTACCCTCCTCTCTCTTTCCAGCTACCTTCCTCTCTCTCTAGCTGCCTTCCTCTTTCCCCAACTACCTTCCTCTCTTTCCAGCTACCTTCCTCGCTCCCTAGCTACCTTCCTCTCTCCCTCTGCTGCCCTCTCTCTCTCACTCTCTCTCTCTCTCTACCTCCCTCTAAGCTCCCTCTCTCTGTCTCTCTCTCTCTCTCGCTACTGCTCTAATGCTTGTTGGCATTTTGCAATTCACTAAAATATAATTTTTATGATTTATGCACATGGTTGAGCTTTCATCTGGCAGCACATACAGCTCTCTCTTTCACACACACTACCTCTCTCTCTCACACACTCAGTTTGCTCTTCCCCCTATCCCTCTCTCTCTCTCCCTCTCATTGCTAATTTCTTTTGTGCGCTTTCACTTTATCGCCTGCCCGGCTGCTGTCAGACGCGTCGTATACGCAACGCACTCAGCACACACACACACACGCACACACAGGCATAGAAGCACTATGTATTCATGTGCGTGTGTGTGTGTGAGTGTGCGTGTGTGTGTGTACGGGCGTGTGTGCCACACACGCATCTAATTAGAAATGCAGTTGCCGTAATTGGCAGCTGCAGCGACAGCACTTTTATTTTCTGCGTTTAGCTTGCCAAATGGCAAAAACCACAATTTGGCGGGAAAGTGGCTAGAAAAGTGGCTGGAAAAAGCTAAACTTTAACAGCTTTAGCAATAGAGTAGACATCTGCCAAAGATGGAGATGGAAGTAGATGGAGAGATAGGGCTAGATGTAAGGTTAAAGATACAGATAGAAAGAGAGATGGAAACTGAGGAAGATATAGTTGGAAATGCAAGAAGAATTAGAGATAATGATAGGTAAAGGGATGGATAGATAGTTGGCTAGACATATAGAAACTGGGTTGATAAAATAGGCATATGACTAGATAGAAAGGCAGGCATGCAGAAAAATAATATATAAAGAGTTGGGTATAGTTAAAGAGAGACAGAGAAGGAAATGCTAGAGTAATAGCTTGAAGAGAAAGATAGAAAGTAAGAAGGAAAAAAAAAGATATAGCACATAAGGTTTATAAGGCAATATGCTAAGGTTCCCTGTGCCAAAACGTGGCATATTCTTCAAGAAAATTGAGCAGTTCCATCATCTTCCGCCAACTGATATAAAATGATATACAAATATAAAAACTTTCTTATTGTCACTCAAAGAAGTTTTTCGTTTTTTTTTTCCTACCTCATCGAGCACTAAATTTGAAGCTTGAAAGTTGTAAAATGCTTAGAAAACTCCCCCTACTTTCCCAATTCTGGTGCTTATCGTAAATTATGTATGCGGGTAGAGTGAGAGAGAGAGATTGGGAGAGAGAGAGAGAGAGATAAACTTCTGGCTAAAACTGTGTCAAACTAAGCCCCAACCAGAGTTGATAATAGAAGTGCTCTCTCTCTCTCCCCCTCTCTCTTTCTATCTTCTTTAAACTGCTGCAGAGCTTTAAGACCCGCAGGAACCTTACGCAACTAGACTTCAGAGAGAGAGAGATAGAGAGAGCGAGAGTTTTCCAAATGAAAATGTGCCTTTTTTATAGTTTCTAAGCGAGTGAGTTGCGAGTTCGTGCCGGCAGCTCTTAATTTTATGGCACATTTATAGTACGCATTAAATAGGTCGCTGGACAGACAGATAGAGTGGAAGTAGGAGTAGGAGGGGGAGGGGGAGAGGTCTTAGAGGGTATAAAGCGGCATATGCCAAATACACACGCACTTGAACCCAATTCCAATGCAAATTTTGGCAATGGGGGAGCACGCGCTGACAGAGACAGAGACAGAGAAAGAGACAGACGCGAACGAGGACGCGGACGAGGACGAGGACACTGCAGCTGACAGGCCACAATTGTCGCCCCAAAACCCCCCAGCTCCTCCTTCTACCCCCCAAGAGAAGTCCCACTTCGTCCCTCCCCTCTCGGCGTTGTCATAATTCCAACGAACTCGTAGTCGCGTCTGATGCTGAATCTAAATCGGAATCTCAAACGAAATCTGTGACAACTGCTGGCAGTAGTTGCGCCCCCTCCTCCCTCTCATCCTCCCCTGCGCGCTGCTACTGCTCTGCTGCTCTTCTGCTCTGTACAGGATCGAAGCAAACATTTATGCGCCTTATAAATGATTATCTTGCGCACTCAAGTACCATCATCATCAATCAACTGCGAGTGCAACAGGGTGTCCTGGCTGTGTATCTTTTTTTTCTTATTCTGTGAGTATCTCAAGTAACTTTGTATTAGTTTGTATCTTGTATCTTGTATCTCTTATCACTCAGCATCTTGTTATCTGCATGTGCACAGAGCGAGTGCAGTTTGTCAAAAAGGGAAACGGATGTGGAACGTGTGTGTATGTAGGAGTCTCTACCTCCCTACCTCCCTACCTCCCTCCCTCCCTGGACTTCGATTGCGTTCTCCGATTTCGCAATTGCTTGCGGGTAATTTATGCCAATCAATTGCCAACGGTTCCAGCTCTGGTTCCAGCTACAGCTTCAGCTCCAGCTCCAGCTCTGTCTCTGTCTCGATTCCGATTACATTTGGGCATCAATCAATCAATCAATTTATTTGCTGCTGTCTCAAGCGCTTCCACAGCAGCGGGCAGCTCATTAATGCCACAATGCCCGCAGCCCCAGAGAGCCGACAGAGACTGCCACGCCCACCACTCAAGGGGGCTGACTGGCTGGCTGGCTATATGATATCTGTCAGCAGCAGGCCAGAAATGAAATGGAGATAAAAAAAAAATTGAAGAAATTGAAAAAATTGAAAATAATAAGCTGACTGAAGCGAAATGCGATGGGGCGGGGGAGAATGCGAAATGCGAATTCGAATTTCCAACCAAGTTTAATTGGCGTCTGCTGGCGTTGGCCACGCCCCAATAGACGCCTGGGGGGCAACCAGTCAAATATAGAACCCATCTAGCTGCCTTCTCTCTCTTCCCCTCTCTCTCTCTCTCTTTCGCTCTCGCTGGAACTGGCTGCGTTAGCACATTTTAAAGCAATTTCCTCAACGTGATTTCTGATCAATTTGCCGTATCCTGCATGGCTCCAGCACGCTCGATGCTCCTGCAGGCTCCTCCTGTCCTGCTGCTCCTCCTAGCTAACCCCTGCAGGCTCCTACCCTGCCCGCTCCCTGTGCTCTCTCCCCCTGCTACCACGTGCTGCTCTCGCGCAATTTACGACTTCGGTTCCTTCTTATTTGCCCACTTACGTAAGTGGCCCCCGTGCCTGGCCAGAGAGAGATAGAGAGACAGAGAGAGAGAGGGAGAGGGAGAGAGCGAGTGTGGGCATGTTCTCTTGTCTATGTAGCTACAGCTGCCCCTTCAGGGCATGCAACGCTGGCCATCAATTGTTTTCAGCTTGAAATCACACGCAGCTGTGAATACCACTGTGAATACCACTGTGAATACACCTGCTTGCGTATGCGAATACACTCGAATCTGTCGTGCATTCAGTTTCAATTTGATGCAGCAAGCAGGGACAAGCCGGCAGCACAGGCAGCACATGGCAACCAGGGCCAGGTGAGCAGCGATAACTTCAAAAAAACCCAACTAGACAGGGGTGGATTGTGAAGTTATAGACAAGGTTACAGGTCATATGCCTAGATATATCTCTAGAGCAGTATCACATGCAGCTTTCTACCAAATTTCCTCTCAATCGCCTTATAAATAGCGTAGTTATTCACGTTAAGACTTTCCACACTTTCCAGCAGCGCTGCCTGCGCCCAAAAAGTATGCAACACTTTTTGAATTTCTTGTAACTACTCAGTTAACCCTCGCTGCTTTGAATGACTTCGAGTTATTGTCCCAAATTTATTCGTTTTGTCAGTTTTGATTCAGTTCTGGGCTGCAGTGCAAGGTGCAAGAACGTATGGGATGCTGCAACTGTGACACGATGGGAATGCGCCAGCTCAGCGCCTATAGAAACAGTGGGCAAAGGCGTAAGGTCTCAACCAAGCCAAGGTAATAGGGGGGGGAGTGTTGGCTCCCAGCTAGTACCTTCCATTTCCACTTAAGCCCCAAGCAATTGCCATTGCTGTGGACACCGATTGCCTGCCAGAAGTCATGCTCAGCTGGACTGCCCCCTGTCTATTCCCTGCCTGCCTCCTGCCCATCCCCTCCCTGCCTCCTACCTACCCCTACCTATTCCCTCTCTGCCTCCTACCTACTCCTACCTATTCCCTGCCTGCATTATAATCGAACAATAATATTATTATCGCTGGCTTTGCAGAGATGGATTTCAGCTTTACGCCTGCTCGCCCTGCTGACTCTGCCAGGGGGATTTGCCTATAATCACAAGATGGCAGCCAGTCAGGTTGGTCTCCCTCTGCGGTCCATGGCCGAAGGATCTAGCTCGAGTTATAGTTGCCTTGCTGGGGTAATCAGCTGCAATTTGCAGCAGGTGCTGCAAACTTTGCGATATGCGGTGCGATGGAGTGTGGCATGGAGAGAGAGAGAGCTAGGAGAGAGAGAGCAAGGAGAGAGGGTACTAGAAGAGGTTACTGAGAGCGGGTACAGGAGCGGGTGTCTCTGCGGATGCAGCTGATTTAACCGGCGGAGCAAAATCAAAGGGGCCTCATCAGTGTCATTAATTTGATTTGTCCTGATTCAGTAGCAGCAGCGACAGCAGCAGCAGGGAAACAGCAGGGAAACTTTTGCTAAATCAACTTCATGAATAATGCAGCAAGGACACACTAATACACATACACTCACACACACACACACACACTCGCACACACACACACTACCACACACACGCACACAAACGCACCTACACGCAGTGCAGATGGCGCCCTGAGTTCGAGGCGACTATTGAGTTTTGTAGCTTATTACCTACCAGGCTATCTCTCTCTCTATCACTCTCTATCTCCCTCTATCTATCTCTCTCTCTGCCTCAGCCTTTGATGCGTCTTCTTTTTGCTCTGGCTGCCTCGACTCCTGCCCCAATGCAATTACGCAATTTATGAAATTACAAAAGCAAAGTGACTTTAGCAACAATTTTCGTTACACACACACAGTGACACACACACACTCGCACACACACACACACACATGCAGCATGCACATAACGGAAATTGCTAGCACAATATATCTATGACCCCCAGGGCAGAAATATTGAAAGCGACACACACAGCAAAAGCGTTGATGTTGTTGTTGTTGTTGTTGTTGATGTCGATGATGATGATGATGCGACTGTGATAAGATTCGCCTTCTCTTTCTCTCTCTCCCTCTCTCTCTCTAGCACTTTCCCGTCGTAACAATCCAATTGGCAGTTATGCAAACTTCAAATACTTCTCGTATCGGGGGTAACCAAATCGCATTAACAGTTATCAATTTGCAGTGCTGCATCCCAGCAACCTATCGAGTAACCCGACCCACTCGACCCACTCGACTCGTTCGCCATTTTGTTTGCTGCCATAGAGGCTGTGCGTGTGAGAGAGAGTGAGAGGTTGCAAAGTGCCCTTTCGCGCTAGTCATTTGCCATACCTGCATGTCATACATTCTTACTCTCTATAAGCGGCTCCCCTCCTCCTCCCCCTCCTCCTCCTCCTCATCCTCCTCCTCCTCCTCGTCCTGCCTGCGGAAATGAGCAACCACAGCTGACGCTTTCCCAAAAACATCATAAAAGTTTCTTCACTTTTATTCGAATGACATATCGAGAAATTCTCGTAAGTCATTGCCAAGTTTGTAAGGCAACTGAGATTGTCGCAGTTAAAGTTGTGTCTGGCAGGTATGGCAGGGGGGAACTTTTTGGCTGCGAGTTGTGTCAGTTTGATCACAGTTAGTTATATGTTTTTCTTTGTAGATATAACTATGTGTCAGATGCAAATCATGAGTGATGCAGATGCAAATCATGAGTGACATATAAGTTATCTATATCTAATACAAGTATGATACAGATATGTCAGCGAGATATGACAGTGGTATGACAGCTTGTATATATCGTATACTCTTTTTTTCTATGTATCAAATGCAAATCATGAGTGATATGACATATTAGTCAATATTGATATGACATGTAGTGTCAGATACCTAATACAACTACGATACAGATATGTCAGAGATATATGACAGTAGTATGACAGCTTGTATATATCGTGTACTCCTTTTTAAATATATCAGATGCAAATCATGAGTGATATGACACTTGAAGTGCCATCTTACTTAATATTCATATAAAAAATAGTGTGGGAAATCTTAAAGAACTCTGACAACGCTATGGCACATGGTATGACAGCATCCTGATGCTGATATGGCATAAATTAAGTGTTGTTTGGATATATATTAATGTAAATTTTAATGTAAAACTGTTAGTTATAAATATGAATCAGAGACTGAGACTGGCACTTTATATGGCACTTTAACTGACTTTTTATATGACAGTTAATTTGGAAATAAAAAGAAAGCACTAATAGTGCTTAAAAGAGCCATAAAAGTAGTCTCATATGACCAGATATATGATTGGTAAGACGATTGTGGAGTATTTGGTTGGCATATGACAAGACTCGTCAGATATATGAGCTGGAATTCAGTATTACTTTAAGTAAAGGGTTTATAGCTGTGATATTTAACTGTCAAGCAACAATATGACAGGCAACTCCTTTGCCTCATCAGAGAGAGATAGAGCGAAAGAGAGAGAGAGAGAGAGAGAGAGAGAGAGAGAGAGAAAGAGAACGAGAAGGAGCAATTGTTTCCTTGTGGTTCGCGCACGATTAAACAAGGCTGAGTGGCAACGCATCGCAGCGCCAGCTGCCGCAAGGACACATTAAATAGTTGTTCAGGACATTGTTGCCAATGTTTGATACGCTCATAAAATAACAGAGCAAGAAAGGGATAGTGAGAGTGAGAGAGAGAGAGGAGGAAAAAGCGAGAGAGCGCGAAATCGCATCATGCATTGCAATGGCAGCCATAATGCGAAACAAAGTAGCGCAACATTTTGTAGCATACTTTTCAGCGCCCGCAGAAGGCAAACGCAGCCCCGACACGTGCGACGCGCTGATCTTGAGCAGGGGAGAAAGAGCGAGAAAGAGAGAGAGAGAGAGAGGGAGAGAGTGCGTGAGAGAGAGGGCAGCATAACTGGCTTTTGTCATAATCATAAAAAGCTGCTTAGCTGCGATTTTACTCGGGCAGCGACTCGGCGTCGCGTCGCGTCGCGCCGCGCTGCAAGCGCAATTTTTATTACCGCAGGCACATTAAGAGTATAAGCAGATTTCGATGTCTCGACTTATTCCTTTTATTGTCCACCCAGACAGTGCGACGGTGTCCAGAAAGGGAGAGCGGGAGAAGGAGGAGCAGGAAAACTGCTCAGACAAGTGTTAATCGTGTGCGTGTGTGTGTGTGTGTGTGTGTGTGTCTGATTCTTTGATTGCAGCAAAACGAGATCGTTAAATCAAAAGACGAACTGGTAGCACGTGTTGGCCTATTACCATGATAAATGGCCAAGGCCAAGGACGGCGCAGAGTCCGAGAGGCAGCAGTAGCAGGCCGCAGCCATGGGCTAAGTCCAGTGTGTAGTCCAGTGTGTGTGTGTGTGTGTGTGTGCGTGTGTGTGTGTGTGTGTGTGCGGCTTAGCTGGCCTGCATTTGATTGGCATTTGGCATAATTGTATGTTAATATCGAGGCGTCCAAGTGGCTCAACAGCTGGCGGCGTCGATTGAGACAGAGAGCAGGACGCAGGGCAGGCCGGGCAGACCGGGCAGACCGGGCAGAGGGGGACAGGGAGCAGGGCGACGGGCGACGGGCAGCCGAACGGCGGCTAATATCGAATTTATTTGTGTTGCACACACGCACAGTGGCACTAAGCTAATGACAATAGAATAGTAGACACACACAGAGACACACAGAGAGACAAAGAGAGAGAGAGAGAGAGAGGGCGGTAGAGCGAGAGCGAGAACGAGCGAGAGCTTAGTGCTGTTGTCATACGCGCTTATGAGCTTGACCTTGACATTGTCAGTGAAAACGCCGATAAACTAAGCCCTAATCCACTGGCATTATGTACATTCGGCACTTTGCCAGACGACGGCCACTACACACACACACACACACAGAGAGAGAGAGAGAGAGAAAGAGAGAGAGCGAGAGCGAGAGCGGGGGAACACGCGCGCACTCACTCCGAGAGCGAGAACAGTCAGAGCGACAGATAAAGTGAAACAATAGCGAAAGCAATGGCAGCGCAGCCCCATTCTAGAGCCTGCCAGCCTGGCTATACCCTGCACTCAACTGTTGGGGTATATCATCGTTTTGAATGTTCCTCTTGAATTTAGCTTGCATTCTACCCAGACTCGCATAGCTTAGCTTGAGTTTTTTTGATCCAGAGCTGCTGCTGCTCTGCCCTGGCCCATCATACCCCTTTCTGTCCGCGCACAGGGTATACATGGAATGTGAAACAAAGCAGAACCAGCGTGGAATGCGAAATAAAATCAATTTTCATTGTAATTGGCATCTTAAAGGTTTAAGCGGCGTCCATTTCTATTATTGAACAGGCCAAGCTTGGCCCAAACGGCCCACAGTGTGGCGCGCACAGTGGTTCACAGGCAATGGAAAATGGCTTGAAAAATAAAGGGAGTAAAAACAAAAAGAATAAGATGTTTATTTACTGAGTTCATTCTAACTGCATACCCTATAAATACTAGTACGTATTTAAAGTCATTCTGCCTGCCTCTCTAGCTGCTCATTTATCCTGTCTCTGCGTCTGTATGAACGTCTATATCTTAGCTTGGAGACGAGCTACAGCTATCAAATCTGCTTTAATATATGCTATATAGTTTTTATAGTGAACTGCTGTTTATTTGCATACCCTATAAACACTATTTGCCTGTCTGTTAGCCTGCCTGTCCATCCGCTCCTGCCTGCCTATAAGTCTGTATGAACGCCTATATCTTAGTAAGTATAATAGCTAGAGCCCTCAAATTTTTACTGCGTGACTTTTGTTTACTTTTTAAATCATACTGGCCACACTGTGCAGCATTTGAGCTGCTGTTGTGCTTCAGCTTTGCGCAGAATAAATGCCTTTCGCACGCTCCACAAGTTCGACTGCACTTTGAATGCAACGCAGCGCATAACAGTCAGAGTCAGAGGCGACTCGAGCCTTGGCTTTGTGGCTACTTTCGAGATTGGTCTGGGACTCAGGTGGAAGTTGACTTGGTCAGCAGGGAGCGGGGAGCAGGGAACAGGGAACTGTGCCTGCTACTATATATTAGTAGTCTCTTGGCCAGGCAGTTTATTTTAAGCGCACTCGCTTTCGCCTCGCTGACCGGCATCAATTGCCATTGTCCGGTTCGGTCTGCTCCGGCTCCAGCTCTGTGTCCGTGTCCGTGTCCGGCTCCATTGCCTGCATTATCCACGCTTATTGTCGTATATCAAATTTAATGGCTACACTTGCCGTCGGCTTCCTGAGTAGAACAGTAGAAGATTGTCTGAGTGCGTGTGCCTCAGAGCTTTAATGTCGGCTCAAGCGTTGCCTTTAAGAGTGGCCCCGAAAGGGTACTACAAACTTGGGCCTAGCTAGACAAGTTCTCTCTCCTCTTGCGCTGCGTTGACAACCAGACAGCGCCCATATGTCGCGACAAGACGCACAGCAGCAGCATTGGAATAGGTAATACCCTTGTACAGACGTGTACCATGTCTCTCTCTCTCTCCCCCCTCTCTCTCTCTCTGCCTTCATTCATCAATCAACATTCAAATTGAGAGCTGACATTCGCTTTGTAGCTCAAAAAGACATGCATTTTAAAGGGTTGTTCCAACGAACGTAACCTTACCAAAAAAAAAAAGAAAAGAGTTTGAGTTGAGTGTGTGTATAAGTATGTGGAACTTGATAGACTTCTTTGAAGTTAAGTTGACATAAATTGTTATGGGGAAAAAAATATATGTATATAAAAATAACTTGAAGCACACGTTTAGTGTCTCTTTAGGACTTGGATTTCCCAAAACGAATCATGTGTTTGTAACCCTACGCTTTAAGCTGTATTTTCTTTATGTACAAGTGGGTAGAGTTCTTTGTTCCTTTGTTTGTCTGTATGAACGCGTATATCTCAGAGACTAGAAGAGTTAGAGCTTTGAAATTTGGTAACAAGACTTGTGTGTACTGCCTTGTCTGCAGGATAGTTTCAGAATTTAGCCACGCCCACTAACGCCTCCGTAAATTAATATAAATCATATTGTAGGAGTAGTTTTTTATGTTAGAACTATCGTTTTTGGTATGTATAATACTTATAACTGCCTAAATTATATTGCAAAATTTAATGGAATTCGCATAATAAATATAAAACTTATTTATACATTGAAAGCCCTTAGTCGTTCTTCTTTATTTCTTACTGTCATCATTCTATATCCTCTTCTAAATTCAAGTTGATTATTTTTGTTCCGGGATTTTTCTCAATGTCCCAAAACGCTTTGTTTTAAATAACCTGGGAAAAAGCGTTGGGAAATTGACTTTATTGCGAAATGAAATGCAAAATAAAAAGCAATTGATGTAATTGTCAATTGTCAATCAATGTGAGAAGTTTTGCTATTACTTTGAGCTCTCACTCTCTCTCTCTCTCTCTTCCCTCTTGGGACTGAGGCAACGCGACTCTAGCTGCAGGTTGCAACACAGCCTCGCTTCGTTGTGGCTTCTCCCCAGGGAACAGGGGGGGATCAGAGGGCATCGGTTCATTGCCATACCGTACCTTTTGATATGCAAGTAATTTCTGTTCGCCTGTCAGCTTCCCCTCCCTCAGGCAACTCCCAGACAGGGGCAACAACAAAGTGAAATGAAATGAGAAAAGAGAGAGAGAGGGAGAGAGAGAGAGAGGGAATCTCGAAATGAAGTTGTCGCGTGTCGCAGAATGAGGCGCGATGTCGCTGCTGATGCTGATGATGACATGTCGCCTCCGTCGTTGATTCAAAATTTAGTTGAAAATCGAACAATTTTCTGCCAAATCTCAGTGTGTGTGTATGAGGGAGTGTGTGTGAGGGAGTGTGCGAGTGTGTGTGTTCGAATTGGGTTTGTTTTTTCACTTG
The DNA here is from genome assembly GCA_018901885.1 of Zaprionus kolodkinae. Taxonomy (NCBI): domain Eukaryota; kingdom Metazoa; phylum Arthropoda; class Insecta; order Diptera; family Drosophilidae; genus Zaprionus; species Zaprionus kolodkinae. The sequence goes on along the minus strand of JAEIFM010000155.1, from coordinate 705,810 downwards.
TCGCCCTCGTCCTTGGCACGGGCCACGCGCCAAGCTGCTCACACGTCAAATTATGCTAATCAGGCCGCTGCCAGGGATGGAGAATTTCGGGTTGGGGTTGGCGTAATCGATTGCTACGCTCAGCCGAAAGTCAAAAGCCGCATGAAAAGCGCATAGAGAGGCGAATTTAATATGGCACCCAAAATGGGGCGACGAATGCACTGAAGGGTGACCCCATCGGAAGAAGGGTGGAGGCGGAACGTTTTATGCGGCCAATGCCTAAGAGAAGGCAAAGGGAAACAGGGAAATGGGGGTAGAGAGGGAGTGGCAGGGTGGTAAGAGAGAGAGAGAGAGAGGGGAGAGAGTTAAGAGAAATTAGGGATAGATGTAGAAATAGATGCAGATGGGCGTGCTGCTCTTTAATATATTTAATTTCGATCTATTAATGTTATTCTTAAAAGGCGCAGGTATCAACGATAACTCTGCCTATCGATAGACCAGCGATAGTACTTCAATTAATTCTTTTGAACAGAAATAATACCATCCCTGCTCTAGCTCAGACTGCACTATGTACTCCCTGCATTCCTCATCGATTTATATACACAAAGTTAACTGTAGAAGCGAAGCATAACCACAATCTGAACTTTTCACACTACATATTTGACTTATACTCCGTTAACTTTGCACTGCAACTAAAAACAAAACTATAAAATACTCTGCACTATACTTGCTGGAGTAAATATGTGCTTAATATAGAGCAGAAACTTTGCAGTTTGCTTGAGCAGCGATAACCGCGAGTATAGCAGTCGAAAGTATAGCTAATTTATCGATTATATAATGGAGAATATATTTTCTGAGTGTAGGGTATTTGTAAGTCGTGCAGCTACTCTTTCTATCATCATCAAGTGACGCGAATCGGGTGTCGATGATGCGAAAGTTGCATAAACAAAACGAACAAGTGTAATAAAAGCAAAATTTGTCAAGGGAATTGACTGCGTTTCTATGCAGCAGCAGTAACAATAGAGAGAGAGAGAGAGAGAGAGAGAGAGAGAGAGAGAGAGAGAGAGAGAGAGGAAGAAGGAGCACAAGAGAGCGAGTGAGAGGGAGGCACATCAATTTGTGCGAGGCCAGACGCGCAGATAAAGCATGAGAACGGTATTGCAATGTGTCAGTGAGCAGGGACAGAGAGAGAGGGGAGAGGGGCAAGGGTATCACAGGCAGTGATGGGTGGGCGTGGCACCCACACACGATTGGGTTGGGGGATCAACTAAATTGACAATGTCATCAGTTTTGAAGTGTGTTGCAAGAAGCGAAACAACCAAGTTGCATGTAGGTTGCAAGGCAAACAGAGGCAGAGGCAGAGGGGGCGTGGCAAAGCAACCTTCAATTTGTAAATACATTTACAATACTAGCAAAAACTGTACTTTGATTGCTCAGCTTGCAGATACCCTGTAAAACCGAAGTTCGCTCTTTATGTCCTACATTTAACTGATTGCTTTCGCCTACTAAATTTGATCTATAAAGCTGAGCCCCAAGTTTATGCATAAAAAGCACTTGTCGCTCTTCAAGCTTTCTCTGCCTTCTTCTCTGTCTGTCTAAATCTCTCTTTCACCCTCTCTTTCCCACCCTGTCTTTCTCTCTCTCTCTCCTCTACTTTCTCTCTCTCTTTCACTCTCTGTCACAATGCAAAGACAGGCAAAGTCAACTTTAAGTAATTGGGTTAAAGCTCTTGCGAAAAGGTAAAAATACACTGCAAAAACTTGGCAGTACCCCCTTTTAGTTGAAAATGTTTACAAAATTATAAATATTTTTTATTTCTTTAGTTTTTTCTTTTGAAATAAGCTTAAATTGACAAAATGAGTATAGGTCTATCTGAGAACTGGTAAATAGGTTGTTTTGTGATTTATAAAAATTGTAGAAAATATGCAACTTTTTTTTTATCGTTTTTTAACTCTAATATGGCCAAAACTCATTTGTTTACACTCTGAGAAGACTTTTTGATCTCGGCATTGTACCTGTATTGATTCTACATTTCAATTCTATCGATTTAGGAACTTCGATTTTTTTCGACTTTTTCCATTCAACCCCCTTACAAAAATTTCGAAAATTTTCAAAAATTTTGCATATTAATTTTTTGCTTAAAATCAAATAAGATATTCGTAATTAGCTTAAAAATCCAATCCGCAGCTAATTCGGATAAAAAACATAGATAATATGCAACTTTTTCGATTTTTCAGGGTTGTCTCTCAACTCTCACATCGATATTAGTGAAAAATATGGATATTTTTAATCGTTTTTTAACTCTAATATGGCCAAAAATCATTTGTTTTTACTCTAAGAAGGCTTTTTGATCTCGGCATTGTACCTGTATTGATTCTACATTTCAGTTTTATCGATTTAGGAACTTCGATTTTTTTCGACTTTTTCCATCCAACCCCCTTACAAAAATTTCGAAAATTTTCAAAAATTTGGCATATTAATTTTTTGCTTAAAATCAAATAAGATATTCGTAATTAGCATAAAAATCCAATCCGCAGCTAATTCGGATAAAAAACGTAGATAATATGCAACTTTTTCGATTTTTCAGGGTTGTCTCTCCACTCTCACATCGATATTAGTGAAAAATATGGATATTTTTAATCGTTTTTAACTCTAATGTGGCCAAAAATCATTTGTTTTTACTCTAAGAAGGCTTTTTGATCTCGGCATTGTACCTGTATTGATTCTACATTTCAGTTTTATCGATTTAGGAACTTCGATTTTTTTCGACTTTTTCCATCCAACCCCCCTTACAAAAATTTCGAAAATTTTCAAAAATTTGACATATTGATTTTTTGCTTAAAATCAAATAAGATACTCACAATTAGCATAAAAATCCAATCCGCAGCTAATTCGGATAAAAAACGTAGATAATATGCAACTTTTTCGATTTTTCAGGGTTGTCTCTCCACTCTTTTACCTCTCTTCGGTGCTTTACTACAGCCCAGTTAAAACATCTAACAACTTGCATAAATATTATCTTGTTCTACGCCCCACTTTCTCTCAGTGCACTTGAGTATGCTGTGCTTTAAACTCAAGTGTCTGCAGCTTGTCGTCTGCACTCGCTACCTGAATTGGACACAAATGCCAACTAGTTACTTATCTCCTGCCCCTACCTACCTACCCCCCCTCACTCTGCCCAGTCGCCACCACTGTCTGCCAGACGAAATTGCGCCTGCAGCTTTGCAGCAGTTTAAATAGCACTACGCACAGCAGTGGCGTAGTGTGGCAGGGGGCGGTGGCGGTGGCGGGGGCGTGGCACTTTTAGCTGGCGGCGTTGTTTAAAGTTTGCACTTGAGGTAATTATTTAATGTAAATAGAAAATCCCCCTGGGGTAGTGCGGGGCAAAACAAATGCCCGACGACGCGTTTTCCCATTTAGGGCGACAAGTTTTGGCAATGGAGCGGGAGAGGGAGAGAGTGTGGGAGAGAGAGAGAGAGAGAGTGGGAGAGCAGCCCAGGGCTAATAGCCTCAGGCAGAGAGCAGAGCTGGGTTTGTAGACCTCAGTGACGTGGCCAAGTTTGTTATCAAAGTGGGCCAATGAATGACAATAATCACAGCAAACTATTTGACAGGGGGATAGCCCCTATATTACGTGCCCCCCCTGCCAACCTCCGCCCATGCCTGCCTGCCTGCAGGGGATGCTGAGTAATGATGCAGGCAGAAAGAAATCACGCACGCATATTGCAAAAACAAAAAGCCAACACTTCATACACAGTGGCGGCGAAGACAGCGTGGGGAGGGGGGGTCAAGGGGCGTGCCAGAGTTTGAGTAAGTGTCTGGCAGCTAATGGGCGGTACATGGGTTGCCCCACATACCATATATACACTATACTATATAGGGCAGCCTAAGCTGGGCTCACGGTATGCGACACGTCAGCGTCGTCTCGTGCCCCATTTGGGGGGCATTTATATGTGTCACCATGTCAGGGGCGTCATCAATCACTTTTGAGTTATTTGTCAGTTGAGTTTTCTCTGTTTTCTTTTTATTTTTATTTTTAGGGGTTTTTTCCTGCCACTTCTTCCCCCACTTCGCCGGCTTCTTCGCACTTCTTGTGGCACTCGAAACGCTGCGCGCTTGATTCGCATCGAGGCAACTGACATTTATGAGCTGCCACTGGCCGCAGCTCATGTGGCTGAAGTCTAGCTACCCCCCCTACCTGCCTACGCCTCTGGCACACCCTTCACACACACACACGTACACAGAGCCTGTGGCAGGTGCTGCATCCTCGCTGCAAGCTTGGTGGCTCCACATTTGTCTGGCTTAAGCCAAGTGCCAGCATATTTGAGCCATCTAACTGCCACGCCTGCCTCGCCTGCCATTTGCCACGCCCCCCTCCTCCCCAGTCCGCCTACCCCAGGCTGGACAGCAATTGCCATCGATTGCCAACAGGAGAAACAGCAGCAACTTCAGCAGGGACCACGTCGTGTATTTTTAGCCTGAGCGGGTAAAATTAAAAAATTATGCAATATTTGTGGACTTTACTCGGTGCTTGAGAGGGACAGAGAGAGAGGGAAGAAAGAGAGGGAGAAAGAGAGGACACTGCGTATGGTTGCTGCGTTGACACAAGGACAGCGAAGACAAACATAAACGAGGATAAATAAATAAAGAAATGTGTAAAACTTTTAAATATATGCAGATACACGCACGCACACCCGCACGCACAGAGAGCGAGAGAGTGAGAGAGAAAGATGGAGGGAGAAAGAGACAGGGAGACACACGCAAAGGGTAGGCCCTACGCATCGTTCTTTGCATATGAAAATGAGTTTCGTTTTTTACGTTGTTTTTTTACGTTGTTTTTTCTTCTTTTTTTTTTTAACCGCCTGAGCAAATCCAATTAACGAAGTCAAATCGAAAAACTATCAGAACGCATTAGTGTTAACAGGGAGGCGAAAAATCATTTGATATTTTGATGGGCAACGGTCAAATTATGTTGAAAATATGAAAATATGGTTAAAAATAAAAAGAAAATAATTTAAAACACTTTAGGGAAATACCCTGTAGCAAAGATTATTTCAAAATGACTAAGTTCTGCCAGCTCTTTGCAAAATAAACAAGAGGTATGCGCTTTTGATTTACACAAATTTTAATTACTTTTTCCAGCTACACAAATATTTAAAAGCCTATTACATTTTTCTAATAATTATTAGAGATTTTTTAGTACTACAATGTAGCGTATACATTAAGGGCATTCCCTGTTTCACATTTCGCTTGTCACATTTTTTCGTATTTAAGTTTGCAAATGATATGTTATATTTAAAGAGCTACAGAAAAGAAAAAACAAGGAAAAAAAATATTTAAATTATTTAAATAAACTCTTTATTGTCATCTATGTTGTTTTTTTTCTCTCTCTCTTCTCTCTCTGCATGGCAAATTAATCAGCTAAAATAATAAAACTCAAATGCGATAATATGCAAATTATAATCAATAATGTTAAACAAATAATCAGGAATTCTTTGGAAAATTGAGTTTATTATTTAATATTTAATGGATGCCAGAGAGTGCGAAAACTATGTGTTAGTTAGTAACATAATTTGTTAATTTAGTCAGGCTGCACTGAATTTTCTCAATCAAAAACAAAGTTGAATATACTATAGTACATTTAGCAGAGTCTATAGTAGGCGTGGCCAAATTTTAAAGCTTTATTAATATCAGGGCAATACTTAGACATATTGTGCTCAAATTTGTTGTTCCTAACTCTTAAGATCGTCGAGTTTAAGTTGTTCATACAGACAAAGCGGAGTTATAGAACTTGGCTGTTGATTATGTGTATATTAAGTATACAGGGGACAGCTGCTGCTTGTTACAGACACAATTAAATTTCATTAAATTTGTAATACCCTAGGAAAGTCACATGTTGCCGCCTCCCCCCAAAGGTGCACTCTCCCTCTCTCCCTCTCTCTCTCTCCCTCTCTCTATGAATTGCTTTGAATACAAATTGCATTCATGGCAAGTTGAGTAGCTAATTGCGGCGCTTCACTTACCTAATTTGCATTTCTCGCCTTTTCTCTTTCTCTTCCTCTCTTGCTCTCCCTCTCTCGCCCCTGTCAGGGGAGGGGGGGAAGCACATCTCTAGCTCCCATTTCGATATGTCAACGTTTACCCCATTGGCAAATGCTTTCGATTTCGTGTCACAGTTGCGGGTGTTGCGTAGGGTTGTGTAGGGTTGTGCAAGGTCGTGTGCACGCGCGCCAGTGTTGGGTAATGCCCATTTAATTAGCCTAATGATGCTGCTGCTGCAAAGTTCTCCCTCTCTCTCTCTCTCTCTCTGTTGGCATCTGCCTCGTGTTCACAACTCATTTGCAAGTAATTAAATTTTTGCAGCAATTTGTCAAGTCGGCAACGCGTTGCTGCCACACGATGTTGCTGCTGCCACACGCAACTTACCCAGAGTTTCTCTTCCAGTCGAGTCACATAAAACTTGGCAACTTTTCATTCGCAGCTCATTACGAGTTGATGCTGATTCGCAGCCAACTTTTTGGCAGCCAGTCTCCCAGTCCTGGCCCAATCCAACCCAGCCCAATCCAACCTGCACGCTCCTGCTCCGGTTACACATAATTTCATTTCCGTGAGCATAGTTTTTGGCCATTCTGCATTCGTAGTGCTTCTAGGAAATTAAATTGCAAACACTATCCGGCTGATACTTCTCTTCCTTTTTTTTCCAACTTTCCATCTAGCCAGCTCGGGTCGCTGTGCTCTCGTTCTCGTCCTTTGACACTTGCCTCAATTTCCGTTACGGCGGAGGAGCATTTTATAATTATGTCCAGGGGGCAGTCGGGAGCGAGGAGGAGCGAGGGGGGGAGGCACCTACACCTAGACGCTCGTTATCTGCTGTTCCCATGCAGCCCGACGCCTTCCTGTGTCCTTTTTATTTCTATTTCGGTTTTTTTTTTCTCTGATCTGCTCATGTCCTTTAGGCATCATTTAGTTAAATTCACCATAAAGCCAAACGACAGGGGGGAAGGCAGAGGGTAGGGGGTTGCCCCAACGTGACCTTCAGACAAACTAGTGTTGCACAAGTTCATTAGCAAAGGTCGCACATGTCGCACACAGTTGTCGTTACACTGCGTATTCCGATTTTGCAAATTGGATTCTACAATAATCTTCTATATCAAACGGGGCCCAAAATCATTGGCAGTTGGAAAATAAATAGAATAGCCAAAGGATAGAGAGAGAGAGAGTGTGTGATAGAGAGAGCATCCCTTCCTGTAAGTAACCTATCGCATATCGCATCATTTCATGCCGTAGATTAATTAATTTCGCGCGCTGCCTAAAAGTATGCAACGTTTTTTTGCAAGCTCATTGAACACTTGCAGCCCTCTTTGCATATGGTCACACTGCCACACCTGCGCTATCTACATCTGCTCGCGTCTATCGCAGACTTCTCCTTCAGCCACTTGACTTCTCCTCCAGCCACTTGACTTCTCCTCCTGCTGCTCCTCCTCCTCCTGCTCCTCCTCCTTCTCTTGCTCCTCCTCCTGTGATTGTGTCTCTTCCACTAGGAAGTTGTCGCTGCAATCGCTGCTCGGATCGACTTGCTGCCAGCCTGCCTGCCTGGCTTGACGAGAGCTTTGCCCTAAGCTGACCCATTAAGAGGGGGGAACTGATGTCGTCCAGGGGGGACTGGCTGTGCCATCCGGCGGCTTGTTGTGGTCGCAGCAGAGCGCGAGCTTGGTACAGATTACAATGTTTTCTTTTGTGCCCAGTGCATGTGGTTGCCAGTTGATCTCTGTCTTCCTCTCTCGCTCCCTCTCTCTCCCCCTCTCTCTCCCTCCCCTCTCTCCCTCTTCCATGTTGTCTTACCCACTTACCTGCTGCAGTTGCTCTGCGCTAAGCTTGACCAGCAACAATAACAGCGCCGCCCGACAACGTTAATTAAATATGCAGACTTGGCGTGTATGCACGACTGCTAGATACCCTGCAGTGGCAGTGGGAGCAGGATATTTCTATAGTGCCTTGCTCAGTTCGTAATCGTTTCACATTTGCCTATCGATTTATTGTCATCTCTAAAAATAGCTGCCAGATCGATTTCAATTTGATGCTGCTGCTGCCTTCGCTCTCTCACGCCAGACGCACAGGGTACATGACAGTGTGTTTGTGTGTGTGTGTGCCAGCTGCTGCTACTCCCACAATCTATTAGCACCAATCTCCCCTCTCTCTCCCCCCCACACCCCTCCCTCCTGCTGTCTGCCTGGGATATGAAAATTTCTGCAGCCACTTTCCACAGAAATGCAAATTTTGTTTGCTCTGTCTGCGGCGCTGTGGAGGCTAGAGGTATAATTAAATTAGAAAACATTAGCAGCTAACTGGACTTTAACAGAATTATAGTGTTGCACAAAATATTAGCAACACACACAGACACACAGAGAGAGAGAGAGATAGACACACACACAGTCTCCTCAGACGAGTGTGATGCGGATGGGACAAGGGCACAAGGCCTCATCGTGGTTGGCAAGCGTGAAATTAAATGACGGCTACTGTGCACAGCGATTCACACACACACACACACACTGAGATACCCTCGCACACACACACTGGTAGGGAGATTAGTACACAGAGTGGCACTTGACACATGCGCCGCGGGTCGCACAATGTGCGGCAAGTATGAAATTCTATGCAAAACTATGCAACAACATTAAAACGGCCCCGGACAATGGGAGTGCAGCAGAGAGTTTTGCAGTGTTGCATGTGGGCGTAAACAGTGTTGTAAAATGCACGCAAATGTAAAAACTGCATATCGATAGTTGTTTCGATAGTTTGTTTACTGCAAGGCAGCACTGCGAGTCTGTATTAGGAGGTAACTATCAGTGCAGTGTAGAAAAACGTATGTTTATGGAACCAAGCAGTGTTGTAAAGTGCATGTCAGGCCAGAAAATATGTCAATACTGGTTAACGATAGTAGTTTCGATAGTTTCTTTAATGCAAAACAGTATTGCATCAATCGATTAAACAGTAACTATAGGTAAAGTGTAGAAAAGAGTTGTTTCTGGTATCAAGCAGTGTTGTAAAGTGCGTGCAAGGCCACGAAATATGTCAATACTGCATAACGATAGTAGTTTCGATAGTTTCTTTACTGCAAAGCAGCGTTACTTAAGTCGATTAAGCCTTAACTAACAGTGCAGTGTACAAAATCGTTGTTTATGGGCTTAACAGTGTTTTAAAGTGCCTGCAAAGCTATGAAATGTGTAAATACTGCATAACGATAGTACTTGCGATAGTTTCAGCAAAGGAAATGCAGTATTACGATAGTAAAAGTATGTTTTTTAATAAAGTAAAGAAAAATAATAACTAAATAAAATATTTATCATTTATTATACTCATTAAACTGTGGACTCTCTCTCTATGCAGCAACGCATTCGCAATCAGTTAGACTGCCATTTTGTCCCACTGTGCTGCGGTTGTGGGGGTCAGCGTGCTGTGCTGTGGATGCTACAGAGGGATTTGTTGCAAAGCCACAAAACCGCAGTCGCTTCATATGTATGTGACAAACACACACACACACCCATGCACACACACCCATACAGACACACACCCATGCAGACACACACACACACCTACACACACGCACAGCGACAGCTACGCCTCAGTTTCAGGCCGGAAACTCGCTTGAGCATCATCTTCGCATTCCTGTGGCTTTTGTATCTTCTTCATTTCTCTTGCGGTTTGTCCTGCACTCCTTCCCCCTCCCACTGTCCGTCTGCCAACTTGTTTGTCTTGTGTTCTCTCTCTTTCTCTCTGTGTTATCGATTGACCGTGTACCGATAATCGCACAATCGAAAACAATACTCAAATACTCGAGAAATATTTCTACAGTTACAACGACATTGAAAATTAGAACGCAGGCCAAGTAACTTTTAATGAAACACTAATTAATTGATAGATGATATTGCCATGTTGTACACACACATAGGAAGAGAGAGTGGGAGAGAGAATGAAAGAGAGAGAGAGGGAGAAGGCATAACAGACAAACAGTCGTAAGTAAACGACAAATTGACTGAAATTGCATACATATTTTTTGCCCCAGGCCCCAAGTGGTGAGTAATACAGTACGACAAACGGTCAAGCAAACAGACAGAGAGAAAGAGAGAGAGAGAGAGAGTGAGAGAGAGAGAGTGGGAGAGAGAGAGGGAGACAAACAATGGTACTCGAGAACATCCTCTGCTTGTGGCGGCATCTTCGTCCCTTCTCGTTGCGTTGGTTTTAGTTTTCATTTCGTGCACAAAGTTTATTGAATTACACACATTACACAGCACACACACACACACAGACACACACACACACTCTGCACACACACACACACACCCTGCACACACATGTCTGTGCGTTGTCCGGACAACAGGAAAAGGCAGCAAAAGTTTCTCGCAAATTACTTGCAACATCTTCGCAACACTCGAAGCCCACAACAATTATTATTATCTACTTTCGCAATGCCGTAGGACGTGAACAACAACAACAACAGCAACTGGAACAGGAACACCCTACCATCTCATATCATCTCATCTATCCTACCCAAAAATAGGCTGACAAATTCCGCTTTAATTAAAACACTTTTTGCCATTTCAATTCAATCAAAGTGTATGAGAAAAACAAAAAGGAGAGGGAAAAAAAACAACTCGAGGAAAAGTTTTCCAGCACTTAGAATTCAGTATGCTCTTAACTCGTAGACTTGATGGGAATTGCTTTCGCTTAAAGCAGATATATATATAGATAGCTGCATAATCAGCGGGTTACTCCATGTTTTATGTATGCTAGACAGATCGAACAGGCATTATCTTAAGTCTGTCTCATTTTCTAAGCTCAATTTCAATTTCCCACTCAACTTTAACATTTCAACTTGAAGTGGGCGAAATTTCAGAGCGCTCTGACAATCACAAGCAGAAATATAACTCATCTACGTACATATGTCTATCATAGTTGGCTGTAAATCACAATTTCGTCATCGTCGTGCGCGTGGAGTTAATGAATATGAATACGAAATAACTCATTTTGGGGTTGCTCACATTACAGTCCCTACCTCCCTGCTCTCCTCTACCCCCATATCATTCCCATTCCCTGGCTATACATATGCATGTGTTGCTAATTTACGCTCTCCTGCGATGAACTATTATTAAAGCTTATTACGTTGATTCATAAATTAGAAACACCTTTTGATTGTGCACTCGTGACAAATGCGTGTGTCCCCCCCCTAGTTTCTTGCGTGTGCCGCACTACAGGTGACAGCTAATGGACGAGACCACCCTAGCAATACCTCCCAATCCCCCAACCCACTCCCAGAGGGCTGTTTAACCTATGTCGACCTAGCTGGTAGGGAAAGGGCATGTCAACTCGATTATTAAACCTATTTGGAGCATATGTAGCATATACTAAAAGTTGCCAAAATAGGTAGGGTATACCACAGTCGTTCTGCAATTGTGGTTGGACTACATAATTCGCTACTCACGAGCGTCTCTGCGACTCTGCTGGCTTTTCGGAAGAGTTCTAGCAGGGTGCAAGTCATGATTTAACACATTCCCGCATTGTAGCCCGATAGTCATGCTCGATAGTTAAGGGTGATGGATGATTGTACTATATATATATATATAGAGAACTATATAGTATGCTCTGTGTGATTATGCTTAAAGCGAAACTTAAATTGAATCGAGTGCAAGTTGAATAAAATGAATTTCCCCTGGAATGCTAATCGAATTGAGTTGAGTTGAATGGGACAGCTGTGTTGGGTTCATCTTTTGGCAATAGACTACAAAAATATAAACCCCCCGAGAGAGAGAAAGAGAAAGAAAGAGGGAGAGAGAGGGAGAGAGAGAGGGAACGGTCAAGCTGTTCCCACAGAGTGTCGGTTAGTTTGCCTCATTGTTCTGTTTGTTGACCTAACCTAAGCGATAGAAGAGGTTGCTCTTTGGGTTTAGGACACACGGGTTAGGAGCGATTGGAGGAGTTACCTCCCCTCCCTAGACCGTGTCCAAGCTGTGTTGTTTGCATCATTCACAGCTAATTATGTGCCAAAAGCTCATCTCGTGCACAACCGCATTTCGGAATTGATAGTTCCCTCTGTGTTTGGCATTGCGGTTTCATCATTTGTTTCTTGTTATTGTTGTAGACAGGGATGTTGTTGTTGTTGTTGTTGTTGTTGTTGTACAGGCTTGTTGTTTTAGCCAAGAATCTACGGACGCAATTAGGGACAACAACCCGTTTAGCTTAGCCCGAGTGGGTTGGGCTCGCTTCGGTTGGGTTAGGACTCGCCTCGCTTGGGTTAGGACTCGCCTCGCCTGGGTCAGGACTCACTCCGCCTGGGTTAGGACTCACTCCGCTTGGGTTAGGACTCGCTAGGGTTCAATCCATCTCTGGACAGACAAAGCGACCGCCTGGCGGGAAGATTTTAATTTAAATGCATGCGCCAATTTCTTTTTTTTTTTGTTCTTCTAATAAATACATATTTCTCTGTCCCTGATGAGGATGAGGAGATGAGAGTTGGGAGAGGAGAAACGGTTGACCGGCAAACGGAAACTTTGCCATTTGTCTGCGGTTTGTCTGAGCGTTTGCCACAGGGGCGGAGAAGGGGGGAGGGGGGTTTCCACTGTGTGTGTGTGTGTGTGTGTTTAATTGCAAAGGGAAATTTGCCATTTGGCATCGTTGTTTCGTCTTGTATTTTTGGTTTATGTTAACTCGCCCGCTTGTTCATTTTGTGATTCCGTAATTTGCGCTAATAGCCCGAGGCGAAAGTGTTAAAACCTATTAACAAAAATAGATGAAAGACAGTTGGGGCAAAGGAATGCAGACAGATAGAGGGGCAGACAGACGGGACCCGCCCAGGAGACGCCACTTTCATTAGGGCGACGCATCCGATCGGCACAAAGCGGCACAAAGCGATAGCTGTAATTGGCTTATTACCTGAGCCAAATTTGCAAATTGCTAGCAAGGTGAATAATCATTGATTTGGAAAACGATTTAATTGCAGGTAGAGCCCAAAAGGAAGAAAAAGGGGTGCCATATAATGCGTACAACTTGGGAAATCATTCAGCTGAGCTGACCTTAAGATATTCCATTGAGTTAACGTATATAATTGCCAGTTATCTGATGTGCTATTGTCATATAAGACTTGTCATATGTCTATTTACATTTGCATATTAGTTACCCCATATGTCTGGCCCTGTGTCATACCGCATATGTCAAAGAAGCATTCATATTTACTTATAAATGAGTTTCATTGCCAAACTGCCAAACTGTGGTCATATATCAACATATATCTGACTCTGTGCCATATATATGACACTAGAGAACCCTCATACATATTTAGTTCATGCCATATATAAATTAACTGCCATACAAAGCATCATACTGCCATCATATCATGTCATACCAGCACAATATTCAAATTCCCATCCCAGCATATACATAATTGTTAGACCATTTAAATGTTCATATGACGCACTTGTATGACCACACTCTGACCATACATATATAAATTCCACTTCATTACGAGGCGATTGTCTGTAATGTTTCCCACCCATAAAACTCAACTCAACTCTATCCCATGCATTTTCCCCACTGTAAAATATGACACTGCATGCCAAATATTTTCATACGAGTAATTTAACCGAATGTCTGGTCGTTTACACTTAAAATATTTGTGTATATGGGAGTGTGTGTGGGGCAGGGTGTGAGTGTGTGTGTGGGGGGGATGTGTGTAAATATTTAAATAAGGCAGCAATGTGAAATTTTATGACGTCATCTGATGCTGGCCATGTCCACTCAAAAGCTCAATTAAAAGTTCTTTATGGTTTAAGGTAGTATGTAGTCGGATCCCACAGCTTAGAGGGCGTTGCCAGAGGGGGCGTGGCAGGGGCTGCTATGTGTTACTTAGCCCTTCGGTAGCGTAAAAATTCAATAAAAGTTATTTTTATCTGCCGCATGGAGTGTGCCTTGTGCTGTCTGAGAGTGAGGGGAGGTATGGGAGGTTAGGGTGGGGTAGGGAGGTTGGGGAGGGGTAGGGAGGGTAGATAGGGCTCATAAATTGAATTGAAAATTAATTAGAGACCGCTACAAGAGGTACAACAACAGCAGCAACAACAACAACAACAATGGCAATCCTCAAAAGCCTAATTGCCTTTGATTATATATGTGTTTATCGATACTCGAGCATTAGTAGCAGCTTAGTCACACACTAGCGCACACACACACTCGCACACACACACAGCACACACCCGCAGACACAGCATTAAATTGGCATTAGGCAGCGACAACAACAACAACAGCAACAATTTGTGGGTCCAGCCTTGGACCTCGACTTGCTTATATTCAGGTTCAGGGGCCAAAAGCCTTGTGCCTGGCCGGGGGAAGCACTATGCTAGAGGGGGCAGGGGGGAGAGAGAGGGGGCATAGCTGCTTGTCTGCTCTTAGTGGTTGTGTGGCAACACACACACAACCAGCCACATTGTCGCTTTGACTTTTATTTATTTTGTTAGACGCATTTTGAAAAGCCAATAAGCAGCTTCTGATTGATTATCTGTTGCCCAGCTCGGTGAGCTGAGTTGCTGCTGCTGCTGCTGCTGTTGTTATTGTTGTTGTTTACTTTAATACGCCAGTTTACCACTCACACACACACACACTCTCTCTCCCTCCCTCTCGGTGTGTGTGTGGCTGTGCGTGCGCGTCAATCAATTTTGAGTGAAATAAATGAGGCTTGCGCCGCACTTTTTGTTGCCTACTTTTAGGGGCTGCGTAAAAAGGCTTAAAATTTATCAAACATGGCCGCCATTGTTGCTGCTTCTGCTGTTGCTGCTGCTGTTGCTGTTGCTGCTGCTGCTGCTGCTGCTGCTGCTGTTGCTGTTGCTGTTGCTGTTGCTGTTGCTGCTGCTGCTGCATTACACTCACTTTTTGGCCAACCACTGCAAGCCGGTTATAAATAGCTTCAGTCTGTGCTGCGTGTGGCAGCGTCAGCATCGTCAACGCAGTTGAGTGGCAGCTGCGGCATGATGAAGGCACCACAGCTGTGTGGCAGCTGCAACGGCAGCAACTTGCAGCATGAGCAACTTGCTCAGCAAATTCTGAGAACATTTTGCCAGCAAACGCACTGAGACACCCACACGAACACCCACACACACACACACACACACGCACACACACCCACAGCCCTACACGTGCCTCTCACAAATGCCAAAAGCTAAAAAGCAACAAAATCTCATGACTTTGATGAGAACTTTCAAGTGCAGCGCGATGACAATGACAAGCGCCAACCATCCCGACCTCCCCCCATCTCACCAGCCACTCCTATCTTCCCCGCCCTCCCCCTACTCTCTACCCCCCAACCAAGCCTGCCCTCTGGCCTCTCTGGGGCAAGACTCCAGTGTTGCAAGTGCATTAAATCTTAATGCGAGGGCGCCGCAGCCTTTCGCAATTTTCGTTGCAATTTTTGTGTGTGTGCTGCAGTTTTGTTTTATGGGCTCTCCCTCTCTCTCTCTCTCCCCCTCTCTCCCTCTCCTGTTTCGCTCTCTGTCTGACTGTGAAAAGTTTCTCGTAGTCAGCTCTGCATATGTCTTACTTAGTAACGCAGTTTAGACTCTGCTGGTTGCCATAAAACTGTTTAATCAGTGCCAAAAGAGACAGAGGTACATCAAGAGAAGGAGAAAGAGAAATAGAGAGGGAGAGAGAGGAAGAGAGAGATTCAGAAGGAAAGATAGTGAGAGTGGAAACTAGGGAGAGGCAGTGCAGTTCGTAAGAATTACATGACAAACTGCATTATCTTCTAGATGATCTTAACGAGTTCCTCAGAAAAATAGCGGCATCAAAACAAAGCAAAGCAAAACAAGTCGGTAAGGCTACAGTCGAGCACGCTCGACAGAAAGATACCCTTCGCTCAATTCCCAAAATCCGTTACAAATGTGAAATAACACTAATAATTTAAAACAAAGATTTCTGCACAACTTATGGCTTATTCGCTCTTGATTTAAAATTAAAAAAAAAATATGTTGCTGAGGGTCTTACATGTCTAACTTTTTGACCATTTCGACGTGATTTTTGGGCCAAAATTAGGCATCGTTTAAAATCGATTTAAACAATTGTTTAGCACTAATTTCAACCTCCGCAATCGATTAAAATAAAAAATTTGCGATTCGAAATTTAAAAAAAAAAAAAAAATTTATAAATCATAAGGGGACCACCTAAATTTCCAAAATATCGAACAATTTCAAAAAATCGTTTATGCTATATTTTAAATGTAGAATCACTCAGGTTCTGAAAACATAAACAAAATGTCATTCCGCGTGAAAATCGTTTGATTTTTGAGAAAGTTACGATCGGTGTAAAATGAGGGTACCAGGCCTCTTGAGGGTCTAACATGTCTAATTTTTGGACCATTTCGACATAATTTTTGGGCCAAAATTAGGCATCGTTTAAAATCGATTTAAACAATTGTTTAGTTCTAATTTCAACCTCCGCAATCGATTAAAATAAAAAACTAGCGATTCGAAATTTCCAAAAAAAAAATTTTGTTGAAAAATCATAGGGGGACCCTTACTTAAATTTCCAAACATAAATTTCCAAAATATCGAAAAATTTCAAAAAATCTTGTACGCTATTTTTTTAATGTAGAATCACTCAGGTTCTGAAAACAGAAACAAAATGGACCGTCAAGCTTCCCAGCATCCCGTCTGACCACTGAGTACAGGGTATGCGGAAGTCAACAGCGTCTTACTGCAGCAGCGATAGGGCTATCGGCCATGGGGTCATCCATCGATCGTCATCGATCGAGAATTCGCTGACGAGATGTCTAGAGATCGCCGGTGTTGATGGATGAGATTGATGGATTAGTTCTCACGCGAATACGAATCGAAACGCATGTGGAAAAATGTTTAAGCTAACATCGATGCTGCTACTGATCCTGTCCAGCTGCCTGATCATCTGTGCAGCATTGCCGAATCACATCAGGCGTAACATGAACAAGACCATAGATCCCTGTAAGGATTTCTATGGGTTTGCCTGCGGCAAATGGCCAGCGGGTCACAGGGATGATAGTTACATTGCCCACTTGGATTATCGGTATAACAAAGAGTTGAGCAAAGTGCTGGAAGATCAGCGGCGGCAATGGGATCAGGAGCCACGCTTCGTGCAACAGCTACGCAACAATTACATATCCTGTCGTGGCCTGCGGAACAACTATGATGCGCTCCAGCTAATGCACATGCTGTATAAAAAGGTCAAGCACCAAAGATTTGATATCTGGTTAAATGTGTTTGGTTGGGGTAGATACCTGGAGGAGCACGGGGTAGACGACTACTATTGGTTTCTAGGACACTCGCCCATGGGCGAGGGTACGTTTGATTGGCAGTTTGTGCCATTTACCCGAAAGGTATACGATCGCCTCTATAGCGCACTGGAGCCGATGGACATACCGAGAAGGACACTGTGGCAGTTAATCAGGATGCTCGAGGAACAGTTTGTGGATGTGTTAAAATATAATGAGACGCTGATTGATTCGATAGAGCAGAAGCAGCTGGAGGTGGATAAGGACCCCTTATGTGAAGTGAACCCTTATGTGGATTTGAGCTGTTTGGAATACAAAGAGGCGCTAGATAGGCTGAACAAACCGCTTGATCTGTGGGCAGAGCAGCCTACCAAGGTGCGGCGGAGTTACCGGCAGCTGCGTCTGTTGCATAAATTGCAGCATTTGCCTTCACCGAGATTAAACCCAGTCGAGTGTGCGGCCCAGTCGCGTAGTCTGCTGCCCCATGCCGGCGATTGGCTGCTGGAGCAGCAGCTATCGCAGGAGCAGCGTCACCAGCGTCGCTCCCAGCTCCGGGATCTATTCATCCAGCTGCGACAGCAGTTCGCGTACCAAGTCCAGCTCAATCGCAATGATTTCGATGAACCAACTCAGAGCTATTTGCTGCGAAAGCTGCGTAAGATGCATCTGCGTCTGGGCCTTATGCCCGCCGGTGAGCTGTGGCCGATGGCAAATTGGACAGAGCTGGACAGGATGCAGCAGCAGTTACTGGAGCAGGAATATGCAAGTTTGCAGCTCAATGCCAGCGATTATTTTGGTAATCTATGGGCCATAGAGGAGTTGTGGTCAACACCTCAATCGGTTGAGATCGGTGGGACGGCGATCAGACCCCCACTTGGTTTTGGCTCCAATTCGGTAACCTATTTCATACCCAGATACAATATGCTGGTGGTGCCGCAATCCCTGCTCGCATCACCCTACTATCGTCAGCCCCAGCAGGATGCAGTCGATAGACTCAGCTATCTGGGATTCCTTTTGGCCCACGAGATGTCACATGCGCTCTCGCTTAAGCGAAAATTGTTTACTAGGCCCGAGCACATGGATTCTGCGACGGCAAAGTTATTCCAGAGCACACGTTTTGATAGAAAGTTAAACTATATGTATTCAAGATACGAGGAGAAATCCGAGGAGAATTTCTGTGACCTCAATGGCATCGACTTGGCCTATGGCGTCTTTGTGGCCCAGCAACCACAGCAGGAGCAGGAGCAGCAGCAGGAGCAGCATCGTCATTTCTTTCTCAACTTTGCACAATACTTTTGTGGGGAAGAGCTGGAGAAGCAGCGAGAAGACAAAGATCATGATCATGGCAGTAATCGGTATCGTGTCTATGAAGCTGTCGCCAGCCTGAAAGGTTTCTCCGTCGCCTTCGGTTGTCCCAATGCCGAGAAACAGCGCGATTTGCAGTTGTTCTGAAAACCGAAAATATTCCTAATACATATGTATACCAAGCTATAGTCTTTTTTTTTCCATATCTCTCTTTCAATTTTCTTCATGACTTCATCTGTCATATTTAAAATGAAATGTATATCGTGTAATCTAATATGATATGATACTCGTAGAATAAATGAGCAGAAACTAAATTAAAAGTAAGTGAATCACTTTCCCCCCCCCAGCAACTTGGCCAAAGAAGTTTTTGATAAAAAAACTTTTCCCAAGATTCAGACAGAAAACTTGAAGTTTTTGGTTTTATTCGTATTTCCACTTAGTTTACATAAATTTACGAGTAAAACATTTAAACTGGAGACTTGTTTAAAATACTTGTACACAGACATATCAACATTGAATCGCTTTATTTTCATTTTCATTTGCTCTTAACCCTTTATGACTTATGATTAATTCACAAAAAAAAAAAAAAAAAAAAAAAAAACTCCCAAATTAGGCAATATCATTCACATACATAGATATTGTATACACTCATATATGATCTATATAGATTTATTATTATTATGTATTCAATTCATTCAATTTTATTTTATTTAGTTATTCGCAAACACCGAAGATTGAAACTCGAAATTCGTTACATTGATGCGCGAGCGAGAGAGAGAGAGAGAGAGGGAGAGGGAGAGAGCTGAAAATATTATTTGCCTGTCATTTAAATCCGTAAACTTTGGGGCTCAAAAGGTTTACAAATTTAAATGAGTTTCCTCACTTTCCATTCCGTTTTGCCTCGCTTTGTTTCGCTCTGTTTCTCCAGTTCTCCAGTTCTTCCCCCTTTCCCGATTAGTTTGCACTTAAACAAAGTCAGCTTATTGTTCAAGTTGAATTAGTTTTCTTTCTTTTCTTTCATTTCTTTTTATGTCCACACAAAAATAAACTTTGGATTAGTGTCACCCTGCTCTGTATATGGTACTTTACAAACATCGATGCATATATCTGTAAATTCTTTACAACTATATGGTGTATATATATCATATATATATATATATATATATATATATACTTGTTAGGTCAGTTTGCTTAATTAACTATATCTCCTTCTTCGATTTCCTGTAGTTATTTGAATATTTTTATCAAGCTGCACACGCACACACTCATACATACATACATATAGTAGCAATACATATTTGTATTATATTATATTATTGATGAAAGTTTTCAAATATACTTTGATTTTCAGTATATAAATTGGATACTTTCTGCTCAGATGTTCAAGTTTGTGTTTTTTTTCTTTTATCACTTCAACAAATTTCCAATACTCTAGATGTTTGTATAAGATAATGCAAATCTGAAATGCTCCATATATGTTTTGGGGTTATTTTATTACGATTCTGTAGGGGGGTCACACTTTCAGAGACACACAAATAGTATTAAGTTGAATAATCGGCTTATCTTGAATTTAATCTGTGAACTGGAACGAACATTGAACATTGAATTGAATCATTGAATCATCAACATATATATTTTTTTATTATTATATTCAGTATGCACGACGTACGAGCGTCGATTACTATCGATACCATCGATAAATCGGTTTGAAACCACATATATATTCATCGTGGGTTTGGGGGGCGGGGGTGCAAGGGAAACCTTAGACATTTCGCTCCTCATCGATGATGTCCATGTTGCTAGTTCGACGCAGATGATGATGGAGATGATGATGATGATGATGCTGATGCTGACCATGCCCATGGGCGTGAAGATGCTGATGCTGCGGCCCCGCCGCACCGACTATACCATCGTCGGCAATGGCGGTGCAGACGGCTGTGGTGCTGCGATGATGATCGCTGCTGCCCCGCCGCGGCACCAACATCACCAATTACTAGAGGACCGTCTCGTTGGTGTTGGTGCAGGTGCGGGGTCCATTGACGATCGAGTACTTTGACGAGCTATCCTTCTTTCCAGCCATGCGACCCATGAAGATCTCCTTGAAGGTCTCCCGAAACTGTCGCGACATGCCGCAGTAGATACCGAAATTGATGGGGTAGCTTAGGACCAGAAAGAAATTGGTCAGCATGATGAAGATGTTGGCAATGCCATAGTTCAGGAACTCGATAATCAGTGAGCTAACAATGTGCATGACCGTGACCACAGCAATGGGTATTTCGGCAATCAAGAAGACCGTCACCACCACGATCAGCATCAGGGTAGTGCAGTTCGAGTCTCGCAGCTTCTTGCACTCCTTCTTGCGATTCTCGCGGAACAGCAGCTTACGCCTCTCCTGCGCCTGACGCAGGGCCGCAAAGAGCAGTATGTTCAGTGTCACCAGAATGATGCAGGGCAGCAGATTGACGAACAGTACACGGAACAGAAAGTAACTGGTGTAGTACAGATTCACCCCGATGTATTCGTGCACCCACAACGATGTCTCCTGATGACACACTTCCGTCACATTCCCATTCCATTCGATCATCATGGGCATGTAGGTGCGATCAAAGAATCGGGGCAACTGATGCAGAAACGCCAGCAGAGCGATGCAGCAGGTGCAGCGACGCACACGGGGCATGGTGCACCAGGTGCGTGCCATGGGGGCGTGGCAAACGTAAATGTATCTGCAAAGAGAGTGAAGAGAAGCAGCTTATCAGATCATATGACAAAGCGGGAGTAATACGAACGAATAAGTCTGATTTAAAATATATAATACCTCGCTCCAAAGTGACTATATATAGTCTTACATGGGCAGTGGGCGGGGTAACCAAAATTCCCTAGAAGCTTCAACTGCGCATAGCATACAGTTACCTTCCTACCAAATTTGAACTCCTTGGCTCTTGTAGTTTCAGAGTTATACGCGTTCGTACAAACAGACAAGCGACAAACCTCGTTTCCGCCACGCACAAACTGGGCATACCCGTTTATAAGCCCTCCAACTGTAGCAAATGCGTACAATCTAATCAAATTTGTTCACTTTTACCAGCGCAATAAACCTCAGAATGGATTCCAGCTTATACTACTAGTAAAAACTCGACAGCGACAGCGATATTACTAGACTCAGTCTAGACCTGGCAGCATTTTAATGAATACCCACACACCCTGCCAGGGACAATAGAGTTTATAGCAAATGTGTTAATATGCCTTATGACCTGGCAAAAAGGGAAAAGGAAGAACCAGTATGAGTACTACATTTAATGCGGGAATAAAACAAGCATATGAAAAACCTTATGGCTTCATTTCGGCATCTAGTATGTACGTCTATTTGTCGCCAGGTACCCAGGCTACCCTGGCCACATGTATCCGTATCTCTCAGTCTCAACTCTCACATCACATGCATCAAGTCGGACTTTATCTGAGGGCCATTAGAGTGTCTGGCAATGGATTTTATTCATGAAATGTCGAGCCGAGTTAAGGCATAAAAGCTTTGGCCATGGCGCGTGCGTACGCTGCGTATACGCAATGTGTCTAAGCGCATTTGCCTAATATAATTTTATAGCCAGCCTGCCCAGAGAAAGAGAGAGAGAGAGAGGGAGAGAGAGGGAGAGGGGGAGAGTGGTAGGGAGGGTATAACCCAATTTCGCAGGTGCAAATTTATGATAGCAACGTGTTGTCACCTACCCAATCCAATCCTCCCTGCCCACATCAAATTCATTTGGCCACACGCAATCAAAGCCAATCTAAGGCGCTCAGCTAATCAACTTGGCGGAGTTTGAAAATTTCATAATCCAAGTAATTTGTCCGAAGTGCTTCTCGCATCACTCTCAGTCAGTCAGAGTGTCAGCGCCCAATCTCCACCTCCTCGAGTAATCCTACAGTTCCAATCCTGCCATCCCTCCCTGCTGCTGCCTCTCGCTCTCGCAGCCAACTGTCGCCTTGGCAGTCGCTGAAAGGAAGTCGTTGCTCAGCGGGCGCGTTATGAAAACTTTTTGCAAGCTTTATAGTTTTCACTTTGCCCTGTCCAAGCTGGCTAAACCCACGACTTGGCCTAGTCCCACCCCAGTCCCAGTCCAGTCCTAGCCCAGTCCCAGCCCAGTCCTAGCCCAGTCCCCTGTTCCTGTCTCCGGTCTTAGAGGAGACCGCGTCTTAAAGCTTTGCCTGGCTGACTGCCTGCCTCTAATTTATGCGCATAATTACAGCCACGCCCACTGCATGCGCTTGCCCTACTCTCCCTGTCTCTCTCTCTCTCGCAGCACTTCAAAATGGCGCTCAATCAATCTTCCATTGAACCTTTGTCAGCGCGGGGATTTCATTAAAGTTGAAAGCAATCGCAAACAAAGCGCCAGCGTTTAGTCTTAAATGGAATTGATATTAATAATTGAATGAATCACATGGCTCGAACACTGCCTCTCCCTTCCCTCCTCCCTCCCCTTCTGGCTAACCCACTGCCCTCTGCCCATGCCTGCACAAAAAGGTCGCAGAGCATTCAATCAACCATGCGGAATAATAAATCAACGCAATATTCGCAATTCATCTGGCCAAATAATTACTATGCGTAATTAGCATATTCTCCAGGGGTAGGTAGGGTAGTTGGGGGGGGGGAAGGATTGGGTTTAAACCCTTTGAAATCCGGTTAAGCTCTTGCTTTGACTATATGCGTATTATCGTTCAATTATTCACGCAACACAGCTGACTGAATCCTCAATATTATCATAGGGCTGTGCTAATTGCATTCATATTTACAGCACAGTAAGGAGTTCGCTTTTTGAACTCTCTAGCATCTATGGTATATTTTTAATATATAATATATAGAGCTATAAAATAGATTGCTTTGTCTCTCTTCCTCCCTCTCTCTGTCTGTTATTGGATATAAAAATGAATTGTGAAACCCGAGTTACTTATTCATATCGTTCATAATATTCATTTACTCATACAATACAAAACACACACACAGAGAGAGAGAGAGAGGCAGATGTGGGAGGAGGGAGATAGGGAGGGGGAGAGTGTAAGAGGGAGAGAGAGAGTGCAACAACTTCGGGCTACGTTTCATTCTTCTACTTGTGGCACATGGAATGCCCATAAAATCACTTGAAACACAATAAGTTGACAACAACGCAACATGACAACAGCAAAAGCAACAACAACAACAACTCGAACAACAACACCCTACAACACGGTGCTGGGCAATAATAACAATGAACGTTGACTGTTTTATCGCGCTATTTGTCCTCGGGCAATTTTCAACGCATTTTCGAAAATGCGACGATGTGGGGCGAATGCGCCCCCAATGCCACAAACATATTATTTAGCTATTTGCTGCCCCCTCCCCTCTCGTACACCCCTCTCCCGCACACACTCCACGCATTGTGTGACCACTTGAAGCGGTTCAAGTCGCATAATGGCGCAAATATTTATGACTATTTTCATAGAACAATTTTCGTTTTTCTCCTGCTCCTCCATTTTTTGTTTTTTTTTTTTTTTATATATTTTTCATTTTTCATTTTCGTTTTTCGTTTTGTCAGTGGGTTGCAGAATTTATTTGCAAAGCTGTAAAATTTATGATGCCACACATGAGTTAATAGAACAATGCGCCGGCTTTCGAGTGGTTCTTGCTGGTCCCACGCAGTCCCGGCTCACGCCCAGCCCGCTCCCTCACTTTGGTTTGGTTCCACGTTTCCACTTCAAAATTTGTTGCTGTTGATTTAATACGTATTTTTATATACATGTGCCACACACACACACCCGCACACACTCTCTCACTGGCACACACACTCACTGCAGAATTTATGTTGCCAATTTTATATTAGTTTATTGTTTTTTTCCTGCTGTGTTTCTTTTTTTTTTTTTAGTACGCATATCAAGTATACGCAGCGTGGACTGACCCACTAACTGCCCTGCCCAGCTTGGCTGTATTTATGGCTCGAGCGGTGTAAAGCGTGTTGCCTATTGACACGCTTACAGTAAGCCCTTTTCTACCCTGATGTCACTTCTGGTACCCCTGGTGTCCCCTGCTTTCCCCTTGTCACCCCTGATCTCTCCTGGTCTCTTCTGGTCTCCCCTGTTCTCTCCTGGTCTCTTTCTGCCTCTTCTCCTCTCTACGGGTCTCCCTTGGTCTACTCTGTTCTCCCCTGGTCTCTGCTGGTGTCTCCCTGTGCCTCCCTGTCCCGCCCTGCCCCTCCCTGTCTCTACCCTTCTCGCACACACATTCAACTTGTCGATAGACTTATGAATACGTAATGCAGAGCGCTCTGTGCAGTGCGAACAATTAATCAGTGCGTAAACCCTTTGGGCCAGCAGGACTTGAGCAGGAGGTGACAGAGTGCGAACGAGTGAGAGATGGGAAAGAGAGAGAGAGAGAGAGAGAGAGAGAAGAAGAAGAGGGACTGTGTCTCATGCATTTTATAGTTTGATATATGAATACGTGCGCAAAAAGGATTTCTCAGATTTTTCTTCACTTCTTCACTCAGCTTAATTATGTTTTCAATATGTGTGTGCCTGTGGATTGTGCGATAAACTGCTGGATAAAAAACGAGATTGGCGAAACAAGTGAGACTGATTGAGGCATCCAGTTTCCTTCTGCCTGCCCCTTTATCGATGTATCCTCTTCTTTCTTCTCCCTGTTTTTGCTGAACATCGGTCTCTACTCACATTACTCATACGCCGCTTTGGTCGCAGCTCAGCACTTTATGTGACACACACGCTTGCTGTCTTTCTCTTTCTCTCTCTCTCTGTCTCTGTCTCTGTCTCCTTCTGTCTCTCTCTGTCTCATAATTTGTACGACAAACTGCCAACTGAGCGCACTGACAACATACACAACGTCGCGACATGAACCGTCGATTTTGATTTATTGTGTCATTGGCAAGTCAACAACTTGCTAGCTCACTCACTCAGTTGCTCACTCACACACTCATTCACCCACTCATTCATTCACCCACTCATTCACCCACTCATTCAGGCCGTCATTCGATCTGTCTGTCTGGCACACGGCGAGTGACTCACTTAGCCAGTCATTCATGGCTTGTGGTGGCATTCAAAGACAATGGTATAATATGCATTTCCAAAAATGGGGAAAAGCCAAAGAGAAATACGTGAAAATGTAATACCCTTGTAGAGCGCTTCAAAGCGACTTATGTACAGTGAAGCAGCAGTAAGAAGTATAGCCCAAACCCATATGTATTGCAGGCCATGTGAGATTCAAAACTGCCAGACTTCTACGAGTTACAGCAGACGCATAGATCGGGGTAAATCAAGCTCCCTATTCGTACTGAACAAGTATATATGTGTCAATTAAAGTTATAGATGTTAGGCGCCTCTAGCGACTAGCAAACCCTACAAAACCCTCAGTTAGGGTATCAAAGACGAAGCAAAAGAGACAAGTTAAGCTAAGTGGGTTTCTAGTTGTATTGGGACTGACCCCTTAGATAGACCTTTTTATAACTCTAAGTACCAATAATGTAGACATTATAATACTGCCAAGTGTAGTTCATCATAGCGAGGTATCACTGTATCATAAACATAAGCTGCAATTGCATATTTACCTTTGTACTGCCAGGGCCAGCGTCAGCCACACGGAGATGGTGTGGCACATGGCGGGCATTATCTGAAAAAGAGAGAGAGAGAGAGTGAGAGAAGGAGAATAGAGAGGTGAATATTAGATAGGATAGAGTAAGAGAAACCCCTACCTCCACCCACCCCTTCCCTGCTTGGCATAACAAACTTAGTTACACTTTGCAGAGCAGCGTGCTCAAAGCACTCGACTCCGACGAGTCGCCTCTCCATGCCGTGTGCACTTTTGCAGTCCTGGCCACAATTCTGGCCAACAAATCAGTCTAACCATTTGTGCTCCTTTGTGTGCCTGAGCCAGAGCACAGAGAGAAAGAGAGAGGGGGAGAGAAAGGAGTGCGTGTGTGTGTGCAGCACCGCAAAACTGTAGCCTAATCCGATTTATGAGCGAGCTTCAGGCGCGTCTGCAATTACAGGAAGCAGCGTCAGTGCCGGCACAGATTTGCCATGTCTAACATGGAGACGACAGTAGCTACTACTGCTCGGTCTAATAGTGCTCCCTCCCCTACCCCCTCCCTCCCCCCGCTGTGTCGCAGTAGCACATTAACATGGCCATTAAACGCGTCGCCCGAGAGACTTCGAGACTTTCGAGGACATTGAGAGGAGCATATAAATTTTCCAGTCGAAATGAAACGAAATCTTCAACTTGAGCTGCAATGGCCGCCTGGTGGTTATTACAGTCAGCCAGCCTTTGTGTATGTGAGTTGAATTTTATGGCAGTCATACGCAGATAGCCAGAGTTGCCACCCCAACTACCACGCTCTCTCTCCCTCCCTCTCTCGATGTTATAACTAACCAGGCGACTTCCCCCCGAGCTAGCTATGGCCATTCCCCTGTTACTGCGGCAAGCGGGAGTGGGTGCGGGGGATGGGGATGGGAATGGGAGTCACAGCATGGAATTTAGCTGGTACAAATCCCCTGGGAGCTCGGTCACAGCACGTAGCAGTACCAGCAGTACCAGCAGCAACAGCAATGGGCTCGTTTTATCAGCTCGACACTACTCTCCAGTTGAAGTGAGTAAACAGTTTTGCTTTATGCCGCCATCTTTCGTCTGCTACCCCAGCTACCTGGAGTATCAAATCCCCCCGCTGCCAGCTACCTGCTCCTTGCTCCAGTTCTTCCCCCTGGTAGTGTGTGCTGCCTCTAAACGAGTGCCATAAATTGAAAATGTTGATTAATCAAGGCAAACGTGTGAAGAGAGCAGGAGAGAGCAGGGCTAGGGAAGAGGCTAAGGAGGAAGCAGGGGCAGGAGGAGGAGGAGCAGGAGGAGCAGGAGCAGGAGGAGCAGTAGTAGCTTGAGGAGGGAGAAGGAGCAGTAGCTGAAGCTGAAGCCAGCCTCCTCCACGTTGTGATAATGTAAAAAGCGCACGATTGAATAGATGTGAGTGGAGCGCGTGAATGACTGACTGAATGACTGAGTCGGAGTGAATGAGTAAATGCGTGAATGTGTTGTTGTTGTTGTTGTCACTGTCAGGGAGGGTGCCAGGCAGAAAGTGGCTAGTAGCCCACTGTGTTCCCTGTGTTCCCTGTCGCATTCACTGCGCGCCGCCTCTCATTGTGTCGCCTTGGCAAATGTAACGTGGCGATAGCGATAACGACGCCAGCGATAGCGATGACGATAACTGTGTGTGCTGCGTTGGTGGATGCCACAATAACTGTGTACTGTGAAAAGAGCGTGCTCTACCCCGCCTGCCTCTGCCCCTGCTCCTGCTCCTGCTTCTTCCTGCAGAGCTCGTACATCATCGCAGAGACAAAAGCGCGCCCAACTTGCAGCCAAGCATTTTATTTAGGTCAATGAGCGACGGTGTGGCAACACTGGCCCCATCCCTCTTTCTTCTCTCATTCCTTCCCCTACCCCTCTTCTACATTCAGCTCTCCGCAGCCTCTGCCACCTTGCTGTTTGCCCACCCCGCTGAACTTGGCTAAGCAATTAAGCCAACCCTCGCGCTGCTTTTTGGCTGCTTCTCTGTTTGTTCTTCTTCCTCTTGGCCAACTTCTTTCTTCTCCTTCTTCGGCTTCTGCTCTTCGTGTAACTGTTGTTTGGCCATTTCTGTTGACTTACCTCATTGAAAATGCTGTAGGCCAGACACATGGAGACCGGATGCATCGGCTTATAATGATTGCCGAACGTGTACATATACCATAGCCCTGGGGCGGGGAATAACACGGTCAGCATATCGCATATGGCCATGCCTGCAAGAGAGAGAGAGAGAGAGGGAGAGTGTTAGTGTGAGCGAGACAAATTGACAAATTGTGTTAGCCAATGGCTTAGAGCAAAGATGACCAGCTCATTTTTGGCTTAAAAACTAGTTTACCCAACCCTCCTAACTTCCCTCCCTTGGGTCACCCTGTATTGTGGGGCTAAGCCAACAATTTGCCTCCACAATATATATATAATATATACGCCCCCAATTGTAGTATATTATATATATATATATAGAAATATTCATTTGAGTCAGCAAAATCAAAAGAATGAAAAGTGCCAAAGTGGAAAGGTTACACGTCGCCTCGTTGATTTTGGCCAACAATTGCCCCATTTATTGTTGGAAAAAATGAAGCAGAAGTGGATGAAAAAAAAAAAAAAACAAAATACTTTGTATAATAAATACAAAGAGGAAAAATATACTCAAATAGGGCAAAATAAAAAATAACTAACGAAAAAAAGCTAGAAAAATAAACACAAGCAAGCTGAGTTGCCTATCGAGTGGGTTTTCTATGGGTTTATGGCTTAAAAATATCAACTAGATTCTCTTGATATAAAAAACGATAGTTAAGGTTGTAATGGGAAAGCAGGGTAAGTCAAGGCAGGGATTAAATTGAGCTTAAACAAGTCAGAGTTATTTCAAGTTTGAGCTTCTCTCTTTGAGCTTCCTTTGACTGTTTGTTATCGATACCTGTTTGTTATCGTTGCTTGCTTTTTACTCTTAATTATCGAAAGTGGCAGAAAACGTTAAAAAAGCTTCAATATATATCACATTGCTTTATCCCAGCTACCTAGATCAAAACAAGACTGCGAATTTTACTCGGATTTCAATGGGGAATACCGAGAAACGTTAGAAAAAAGGCAAAAGCAGGTATAGAGAGGTATAGAGACAGACAGAGAGAGAGAGAGAGAGAGAGAGAGAGAGACGAGTGCGACTCGCAAGGTAGATCAAATTAAAAGCACAGCACACTGATTCAATCAGGCCATTAGACGCCCCGTTGCAGTGCTGCTGCCTGGCTAAGAGAGCTAATTAAATTAATACCTTTAATTAGTTACCGACTAAGTGGGCTGGCAACCGGAGACGTGGCCAAAGCCAGAACGGGGGGCTAAGGGCTGGCAGAAAGCTAATCAACTTTGTGCCATGTTTGTATTGCGCTGTGAGTGGCAGCATGGCAAGCTGGCAAGCTGGCAAACTGAAGTTCAAGTTCATCATACGCCCCGTGTGACGCCGCGACATGACTGACCCGACCTTTGCAAGCAGGGAGAGGGAGAGAGGAAGAGAGAGAGAGAGAGAGAGAGGGAAGGCAGGAGTAGGGTAGGATCGCGTGGGTTTTCTGTTGGGAAACAGCAGGCAGTCGCTTGCTGTGGTGACTCTACTCCTCCTCCTGCTCCTGCCCCTGCTTCTCCTCCTCCTGCTCCTGCTCCCTCTACTCCCTCCCTCTCCTCCTCCTGTTACTCCCGCCAGTTCATTTCATGTTTGCTCTGCTGTCATTTAACGTCGCTTAACGTCACTACGCCCCCTCCAACCCCTCCCCTTCCTGTCCAGCAGCAGCATGAAATGCGATTAGCCCACCCTCTGCCCCTCTCCCCCCTTTGGGGCCAGTGAATGCAGTCGCATTGAATGAGCTTAACCCATTGACAGCGAAAAACAGCTGTCATTCTGCAGCTTACATTGTCGCACTTACAACTCCATATTTCTGTCCAGCAGGAAGAGGGTACCGAAGGGGCAGGGTAGGGCAGGGTATGGAGGTGGGTTAAGTAATCTTCAACGACAAATTGCATTGACACGCAACTGAAATTGAATCGCCCGCTGTTTACCCCACGGTCTTAGCCACTTACGAGCCAGCAAACCCAACGAGAGGCAGAGAGGGAGGGAGAGAGAGAGAGAGAGAGAGAGAGAGAGAGAGAGAGAGAGAGGAGAGCGCGCGAGTGGGTGTGGTAAGCTGCTTCATCCTACATCCATTTGGCGGAGTGGGCAACATTGTGCCACAGAGTCAGCGACTTTTCATAAATCAGTTGCAAATACCAACGCTGAGCTCCTCCCCCCCTCCCACTGCACCCCTCCGGCACCTCCTGCCACGCTGTCAAGCCATTAGCATTACACACGCTATTAGAATATCTCTCGGCATTACTTGAAGTTGGAGCAGGCACGCGGAATGCAGAGACAGAGACAGAGACAGAGACAGAGACAGAGTCGCTGGCGACGTGCCACGCACATTGTCAGCTATTTTCAAAAATCTCGCAAAACTTCTGCCTGATTTAACAATGTGACGCATTAAAGGCACAACAGCAGTGGCGTGCGGAGAGGGGGGTGGCAGCAGGGGGTAGTTGTAGGGGGGGTTACTGAAGTCACGAGTGCCAAAGCGAGGCTCATGGAAGGAGGCAACACTTTACTGAAGAGGGAATAGCTGTAAAAGCTAAGTATCGATTAATCAAGCTTCGATAATGGCTTGTTATCGATATTTGCATGTTATCGATATTGGCTTGTTATCGAAATAGGCTTGTTAATACGGTTTATTTGATGTTTATTCGATTGTTTATGCAAACTGCGAGAGAGCTTGGCAAGAGTCTCAAAGCGAACGATAGAGATGGAAGATAAAGCGATAAATATCGATACCTGAAATATGTAATCGATATTGGCTTGTTATCGATATACGCTTGTTAACACGGTTTAATTAATGTTTATTAGATTGTTTATCAACACTGCAAGTGAGCTTAGCGAAGTTCTCAAAGCGAAGGATACAGCTGGAAGAAAAAGCGATAAATATCGATGCTTTAAATATTAAATCGATAGATTCAAAAGATGTAACATGAATAGTCCCAAAAAATGTTAGTTCCCACAGCAATCTAAAGATTTTTTTTAAAGTTTTACAAGCTGCCTCAGATATTGTAAAGTCTTGTAGAGGAAAATACCCTGTAAAGTTTGTTAGAGTTAATGCATTCCTACTTACCCATTAGCACAAAATTCGTTGGCGTTGCCATGCTCTTCTTGCTAAGCACGAGAACAATCAACGAATTCGAGATGATGGTCATGAATAGCAGGAAGGGCATACAGTAGCCGTATAGGGGCTGTGCATAGTCCAATGGCGAATCGCAGGTGAGATTCCAATAGCTCATGTTGCCATCCGACTGGCGGCACTCATCGCCCACCTCCTGCTGCTGCTGGAACGAAGCATAGTCCAGGCTATCGTTCTGGCCATTGGCATAGGCCACGTCCAGGAATTGTGTGTTATTCAGAGCGATCGTGGTGGGTTGTGTCGCTGCCAGCAGGGAACCCATCAGGCCAGGCACGCGTTCCGAGGCGGATACGTCCAAGGATGCGGAAGTCGCTGCTGCTGAGGCTTCTGTGGGCAGCACATCGCTAGTGAGTGACTGCGCCACCAGACGTGCTCCACTGGCCGCTGCACTCCATTGATAGAGCACGTTCCTCGCACTCATGTCATACGTATAGACCGTATTATTACCCAGACTGGATGCCATGGCAACAGCCGCAGCGGCGGCAATGGCAGCGGCGGCTTTGGTCAACGTTTTCGTGACTCCCGTTGACATTTCCTGTAGTTCAATTACTTCGATGCGACTTTGATCGACCGCCCTGGCCGAAGCTTGTCGACCAGCGCGTCGAATCCGTGGAGCTGCCCAGGCCGTACTCCTCCTGCTCCCTCTCCCTCTCTCCTTCCTGCCTGCTTGTGCAGTCAACTGTGCCCGTCGTCTTATGCTGTGGTCCAGCTGCTCTTTAAAGTGGTTGCTGCTCCCGCTGCATTCAGTGAATCGCACCAGGCTGCCGCTTTCATCTTTCACCAAGAGAATGAGACGAGGCGCAGCTGCTTTGGCTTCTTCGTCTGCTAAAAAGGAAGAAAGAAAGAAAGAGAAATCAATTTTAGTTCCAAATACTTTGCACAAATACAACTCAAAGTGGAAAGTTTCCACTAGGTCTCTCTGTCTGCCCGTCTGTCTCTCTGTCTGCCCCTCTGTCTCTCTGTCTGCCCGTCTGCCCGTCTGTCTGTCTGCTCGTCTCTCTGCCTGCTCGTCTCTCCAACTGCCAGCACGTACCGTAATGGGCCCCTTCAAGCGAAACTTTTCCCATTGAGCCCCATTATAATGCCAGGCCCGGGGGAGGGGCAAATATGCCCTAATGCTCCCGGGGGGCAGTTGGTAAAAATAGAAAATGGAAAAAAGGAAAACTGATTGAGGGAGAAAAAAACAGGAACTGAATATATGTAGTAAACCGCAGTGGGTTCCCTCTGGGTTAGTTTTGGGCATTAATTGTTGATGCTAATCTCGAGAGGGAGGAGAAAATAAATCGGTATCGGAAATTATGAGTGCAGTGAATTATTCCCTAATTGCGCATAAATCATTAAAGTTTTTTTTTTAATGCGATGTTTGTAGTTCGATAAGTCAATCGACTGATTGATGTGCTCGATAACAGGGGTAAGTTTATAGGTTATAGGTTAAGTTTTTAAGGCAGTGAGGAGTGTTGAAAAGCGGCTTAAGCGACAGTTATCGATAGTCGATACTTGCCAGCTAAGCTTAAACTTCATTTAGCTGTTACCGACAGTTATCGAAAGCAGTAGCAATCTGCATACAGTAAACATTTATCGATAGTTAAGAGACTCTTGTCAATACTTGCCAGCTGCGCTTAAACTAAGCATAAACTTCATGCAGCGCTGTTATCGACAGTTATCGATAGCAGTAGCAATCTGCATACAGTAAACAGTTATCGATAGTAAAGAGACTCTTGTTTATTCTCC
Organism: Zaprionus kolodkinae; assembly: GCA_018901885.1. Taxonomy (NCBI): domain Eukaryota; kingdom Metazoa; phylum Arthropoda; class Insecta; order Diptera; family Drosophilidae; genus Zaprionus; species Zaprionus kolodkinae. The sequence continues at coordinate 672,695 of JAEIFM010000155.1, read as the reverse complement.
TTTCCCAGCATCATTGTGCACTCTTTAAAGCCTTTTTATCGCCTACATAAACCTCAAGCAACTGCATCCGATAACTGTTATCGGAAACGGTCAGTTTGGTCTCTGAAATTTCGTAGAATGCAGCTTTGAATGCTGTAAAAATAAAAGCAGCAATAAAATGCAGGAAACTCTGCTTTGTTTCCGCCACAACAGAACTTTCCCAGTTCTTCCCATTCCATTTTCTTCTCTATTTTATTTCACTGCAGCACGTTGCATGCAACAAGGCGTGCGAAGACTTAGCCAAAACCCAGCCCAGTACCAATTGCCAACTCAAATCGTAAACATTATCACGAACTTCGCGAACTTCTCGTACATTAGTTCCATTATGATACTCAGCATCAGATCTCGTCTATCGCATGTTTATGCTTTTTAATGTTCTTATTTTTCGCAATCGACAGGGAGACAGGAATGGGGAGAGAGGGAGAAGGCAGCCAGATAAGCAGGGAGAAGGCAGTCCCCGTCTATTGACAAGTTTTGGCCATGCTGGCATTAACCCACATAAAGCAGACCCCAAAACAGCCGCTGGCGTCGTACAGGGAGGAATGGAAGTCGAACTTGAAAACAAAATTGAATATGCCCTGCCATATTGCTCTCTCTCTCTCTCTCTCTCTCTCTCTCTCTCTCTCTCTCTCTCTCTCTCTCTATTGCCCTGGGGGGGCAAGCCATGTTGAACACGCCTAATGCGATTTAGTTGGCCATTGATAAGGCGATGAAATATATTACGCATACGCCACGCTGGACAAAGCAAAACATTTAATTGCGCACTCCCAGAGGGGGCAGAGGTATACAATGAGATACGGTATACACGAGGTTCTATCTACAGGGTAGCAAAGTTTGTAGATAGAGAGAGAGAGAGAATGTGAATAATGCCATTGTCCATTGCAATTGATGATTCAATCAGTTTGAAGACAAATGAAACTCACTTTGGGCAGGAAAATGGAAGGAGAGCGTACTGACCCTGCTCGCATTCCATTGGGGGCATTCCTCGATACGCAAATATGCCAAATTCCACAGGCAGGCAGACAGACAGACAGACCACCCTAATTGGCCTTTAAAGGTGCCCAAACTGTGTCAATGCAATTACAACTCAAGGAAAGACAAGAAGACTCTAGAACTGACAGACAGAAGAGACAGTTAGACAGGCAGAAGACGCAGAAGTGACAGAAGAGACAGTTAAACAGACTGACAGACAGAGCAGACAGTGCGACAGACAGAGGAGACAGCACAGACAGCTCGACAGGTAGGACAGCTTGTCAGCGCAAATGCAAATCGAATCCAATCGCATTCGAATCCAATTACCAATTGGTCCACCTTGTTGGTGCATTCGAAAGCGAATGAATGCAAATGAATATAAAACCCATACCCAATTTGCATGATTCAATGCGCGAGCGAGCGAGTGCAGTGTGCAAGGAGCAGAACTTTCCTAGTCTCTTCCTTGGTTTGCTCTGCCTTTGATTAGTCAGTGGAGCGACTTTAATTTGTGGACAACATTAACAATGCATCAGCATTTCCATTAGTCCTTCTACGGCCTTGAAGCACCACCAGCACCCACAACAATCCCAAGCGAGGGAACAAGAGGCGAACTAAGGTGAACCTGCTCTACTTTCATGTGAAATCTTTGAGCTGGCACACACAGCTGCGCAGGCTGTCTAAGAGTCGACCACCTGCACCACCACCTGCTCCTACAGCCTGCACAGACCATAAAAACACACACACACACACACAGAGACACCCGCTCGTATACACGTACCTATATAGCATGGCAAAGACATCATCATAAAGCGATTAGTGAAACTAAAACTGCCATTAAAATGCTTTGGGGCACTGCCTCGATAGCATCGAGGAAACGCCCACCTAGTACCCCTGGTTTCCCCTCCCTGCCGTAGGACATTCGGCATTGAATTTCCAATACTGAACTATTCGAGTGTGCTTGTACCCTATATAAAGTAGGGTATCTACAGCCAGAGGGGAAGTCGAGTTAGAACCAAGCAGAAGTAAAAGCAAGATGTGTAGAGAGAGAGCTCCTACTACTAGCTGCTCGCCAGTCTTTACCTTGCAGGGTATCTGCTAGTCATGCACTTCCGACACTTGCTTCACACCGTAATTCGTTTGTTTTTATTCCCACGGAGCAAAAAACAAGCGACAACAGCGACTAGATCAACTGGGACGAGGCCGACAACGAGGACAGGCGAAAACAAGTGAGGACGCAGCAGTGGGAGAGGCAGAGAAAGGAAGAGAGAGACTGCCGTGACACCCTGTAAACATACTATAAAGCTGTGGTTGCTCTCCCTCTCTCTTCCTCCCTTCCTTTCTTTTCTGTCTTTCTTTCGTAAGCACCGACAAGTTGAGGTCCCTGCGGATGCGACAGCTACAAATTACTAGAAATCTGTTTTATTTCTCCAAAACCTCCCCCACTACACAGCATACCCCTTTCAACTGTTGTTTGCTGTGCAGGGTATTAGCAGTGCGAGAGAGAGTGAGAGAGAGAGAAACTTAATTGTTCGCTGTGAACGAAGCAAAAGCCTCGGTGATTTCAGACACTCCATAGACTGAGGCAGGTGGCAGGAGACAGGGGCGGCGCCAAGGGGGGGCTGCACTGGAGAGACAGTGTCTGGTCGAATGGCTTAAGTGCGCGTTATACGCCATTTTGGCCATTGTGAAGACTTTTGCCAAAAATTTGAATGTCTCGCGCTCTTGTGGTGCCAATGAATAAATTTCACAGCCAGCGGACACAGAGAGAGAGAGAAAGAGAGAGAGAAGAAAGAGAGGGTAGGGGGGGCTACTGGGAACTGCTACTACTAGTATATGTCAGCCAGGGCACATAATTAATTCCCTAAATAATAAATGAGAATGAAGAAAATTTACTTGGCCCGCTTGGGGGAAACGAATGCGGTTAATTTTCATTCTGTTTGCATGCGAAAAGGTTGCGGCCAGTCAGGAAGTTTTCCAAGCTAGAAGAGAGAGAGGGGAGAGAGAGGGGGGGAAGAGAGCAGCAGACTCTTCTCTCTGTTGCAGATACGTTAGCATAGATAAGCGCAAATTGCATTTAATGTCTACAGATTCACAGCGAATGATACAAAAGAGACAGACAAATTTCACGCCAACTTGCCGGCTTAATCATTTGTAATCGTTTAATGCCGCCGCCTGCTTATGGCCAAAAGAGTCAGACAGATGGACAGACAGACAGACAGACAGACAGATAGACCGAGGTCGAGACAGTTGGTCAGACCAACCAAGGGGGGAGGGGTTGGCTGCCACGCCCACGGCCAAGCAATTCCCCCGCGCAGCAAATCGTTGTTTGGCATACGAAATGAGCTTGGACTAGGACTAGGACTTCGACTAGGACTTCGACTTGGACTGGGACTGGGACTGGGACTTGGACATGGAGGGCAGCCAGTGCCAGCTGTAGAAACTTGCCAGACATGGCGAATTAGTAGTTCACATACGCAGCTGCCACGCCCCCCTCCCCCACACTTCTTTCGCCCCGCCAGAGCAGAGACAAAGCCATCGCAGCGAGGGTCGCTCGTCGAGTTTTTTTGTTCGGGCCGCGCTGGAAGCGTTTAGTGTTTTTACTCTAATCGCAATGGCAAACTTTTTCGATTTGGGAATTAAAATAAAAGCCCAGCAACAACCAGTTCCACACACAACCAGTTCCACACTCAATCCCCGCTCAATCCTCTCCTCCTCTTCCTTCTCCCCTTCTATCCCTTTCCCATTCCTGGCCTGCCACGAAAAAAGTTTTCACCACGCATCGCTGAAGCTTTTTACGCTCTCACTTTAATGGGCAAATCCGCAGCGTATCCTCCTGTTCCTCGGCATGCTTCTCCCTTCTACACTCCTCTGGACTCCTCCTCCTCGCCAGATAAGTGATAAGCCGCCATACAAATTGCTTGCGTCCTCCAAAAAAAAAACGTTGCCTACTGCGCGGCGCGGCGCATTCGCGTGCTTCAGCTTCATAAAAGGATTGACCAGGCTCGAAGGCTCCGAGCCGCTGCTGCAATTCGCTGTAAGTAATCGAGGCACTTGTACTGAGTACTACATAGAGCGCAGTCCCTTAACTAGCCCCAAGACCCGCTCCCCCACTTTGCTGGCATTATAAACATTGTTTAAGCAGTTTGAGCAGCTGAACTTGATTGCTGAGGTTGTAAAATCAAGCAGGGTTACGTAGCGTAATACTCAGCAGAACTATGAAGGTAAATTAACCTTGAAATGTTTCCTATATAGTCTAGTTGTTACTCTATAAAGCCTGGGAACTTCAGTGTGTAAAAAACTACTACGTTTACTATGCTTTCTCATTCTAATTTGCATATATCATTTAATTATATTGAATACAATTGAAATAATTATAGCACATAACAAATTTGATAGTTCTAGCCTTAAAACTAAGCTTGAAATTTGTTTTTTTCTGCATTTCAGGGGCGCTAGTGGGCGTGGCTCTGGTTTTAAATCATATCTAAGATAGATACAAATATTGTTATCAAATTTCATGGCTCTAGCACTTAAAGTCCCAGAGATCTAGGCGTTCGTACAGACACACAAGAATTTTCTGGTGAAATCTTAGCTCTTTTTGCTTGAAACTTTGTAAGCTGTCTGCTGAAATACCAAGCCACTCGAAGACTGCTCAAACTGCATAATACTCTATCTGGCAACCCTAATTTACGTATGCTCTTCTAGCATAACAAAACAAAACTCTTGAAAACCCTCGCACTGCGACTCGCTAGCCACTTTTAGAGGCCACATGGAAGTCAGGCTGCAGTTGGAGTGTAAACCAAGATATACAGGGAGCAGGGAGAGGGAAGGCAGAGGCGCCCCCTCAGCTCCAATTTAGTCAGGTATTGCGCTGTGAATCATTTAGGGAGCCGCATGGCAGATGCTCTGGCAGAGCTGCAAAGCGCGAAGTGCTGCAGCTGCTGGTGCAACATTTAAGCAGCTGCAGTGTCATGCAACGCATTAGCAATTCAATTGGAGGTGCCAAGGAAAAGTGAAGGGAGGGAGGGGGGAAAATCGCTGGAAAAGCGTTCAGGTAACGGGTAAAGGCGACGCCCGGAAATGAAGTCCAAACTGTTCGTTCAACCTGACGATGGCGATGGCGTCCTAGCGGGTTCAACAAACCAAATGGGGGACAGGTGCTGCAGCTACTTGGAGCGACTCAGCTGGTAACTGTCTGTGTGTGTGAGTGTATGTATGTGTGTGTGTGTGTCTCTGTGTGTGTGCTTTAACATGTCATTGCAGTGTAGTTTGTTATTTTGAATGGGGAGCGCGCAATTTACATGGCAAAGCTCGCGCCAGGGCGAACTTAAGCAGTTTAGCATTAAGTTAGAGTTACAGTTACAGTTACAGTTACAGTTCCATTTACAGTTAGTGCAGTAAAATATGCAAATGGCCGCCAGGGCAGACAAGGCGACGCACAGGCAGACAGAGAGAGGGAGAGAGAGAGCGACAGAGAGTACGAGCGGATCGATGAGGCACTGCTTGAGTCGCACGCTTAATATTTAATGCGGTCTCCCTCTCTATATCTCTCTCTCTCCCTCACTCGCATTAAACTCAATTCAGCCACAAAACGAAATTATAAATTGACAAAAAAAGGGTGGCAACACTCTCCCCCCGCCCACACAGTAAGGTGGCAAGCCTCAAGTTCGCATTGGAGTAATGCGGCTAAACGCAATTTGCCAGATTTATAAATCTATTTAGCTGGCGAAAAAAAAAATAAATAAAATGCGGCAAAAAACACGCATTGTTTGTGGCAAAGTGGGAGGGGAGGGGGAGGGGGAGGAACAGGGTCACACACACACACATGCAGGGAGACACACACACGCATAGATAAGCAACGCAATGCGAGAGATTTGAGCACACAAAAACGACGACAAGCATTTTGCTTGAGGCACAGTGGGGCAAACTAGCTGCAAGTTGGGCACAAAAATGAGTCTGGCAACATATAAGGGAAATGCCAAACTACTTTGGATCTAAGCTAGTGCCAAAAATATAGATATATTATGTTCTATCTTTTTCTATGATAATCTCTATCTTTCTGCCTTTTTTTGTGTAAGTCATTCCGTTTTCAATTTAATTTTGTCTCTGTCAATTACACTTAACTTCAGTTGCTCTTAAGTTCTGCACACACTAAAAAAATAAAATTAACTCTTTTTTTTCTGTCTCTGTTTCTTTTTGCCTTTCTTCGCATTCGTTCTTTGCCCGCAAAAGAGGCTGCCAATTTCGGTGTTTCATAGCGTTTTTTTTTTCCATCTATCTATCGCCTGCTTTTTTATGTAACAGGACACGGCCATGTTGTCTATCTCTCCCTCTCTCTCTCTCTCTCTCTCTCTCTCTCTCTGTCACCATTACAGTAGCTGACGGCACGTGCTGGCTGCGCTGCGCTGTCAAATAAGCAGCAGAGCGAGAGAGAGAGAGGGAGGAGAGTGAAGAAGAGGCAAATGCGTCGTTAACATATGCTGTATGCGAGAGTGTGCATACACCCTGTGCTCTAGTGTGTGTGTGTATGCATACACCCTGTGCATGTGTGTCTGTGTGCAAGCTTCTTCTATAACAATTTGCCAAATGTTTGTTGAAAATATACGAGTTTTTCATACCTCGACATAAGCTGAGAAGCGCAGAGAGAGGCGAGAGCGCAGAGCGGGGCGCAGAGCGGGGCGCAGAGCGGGGCGCAGAGCGGGGCGCAGAGGGGCGCAGAGGGGCGCAGAGGGGGCGCAGAGCGGGCGCAGTCTAGGCTAGGCTGCTCGTCTCGATTCAAAAGTGACTAAAGTGTTGGGCCCCACACACACTCACAGACACGCACACACACACACACACGCACACTAGACAAAACAATGAGCAAAGAAAAATAAAATAAAATACTTTGAGAGGCAAAAGATAAGTCAATATGCTAAGCCAGGCACGACGCCAAGATACCCTGGCAAGGCTGGCAAAGTGCAGCCCCGAAAAGTATGCAATAAAAATGGGAAATCAAACAAATATACCCTGCTGCCTTGCCTGCACGTCTACAGGGTATACAAGTACACCGAAAATACTCGTAATACAGAAATGTGCACAAGAGTTAAACAAATTTAAACAGCCTCAGCACATGGCTCACACACACAGCTGCACACACACACACACACAGCTGCACACACACACACCCAGCTAGGTGTGTGCTTATGCTGAAAAACAATTTCATTTGCGGCGCGACAAGCAACAATTTTGAGGCAAAGATTTTCGGTCGAAATGTTGCGGCTTTCAGAAATCTGCACTCTGCTCGAGAAGAAGAGCTCGCAAATTGGCCAAGACACGAGAGTGGGGGGAGGAGGGGGAGAAGGGGGAGACACCACAAACATTTGAGTGCAAAGTAATGTGGTTAGCTTGCCAAGTGGTTGACCTTTTGAGCAGCTACGTCGCCTCGTCTCGCCCAGCCTCCTCCTGCCTCCTCTTGCTCTGCCATCAATCACATGTGCTGCACGCGCTCAGATCGAGTCGTGATCAATAAATCAGAGAGCGGACAAAACGCTACGAGGAGTAAAAAAAAACCTAGTGAAAACTTGCCATGACTTCACGCTGCTTATCTCGGTCAGGTCAAAGGTTACTGGCAAAACTTTTGCACTTTCTGCCTGCCACACGATGCTCTACTCAGCTGCAACCTGTGCAACCCTTGCAAGTGTCGTTTTTTGCGTTATTTTTTCAAATACCCTGTAATGGCCTTAAGGCAGGGTTAGCTAGAATTTTTACATTATTTGGCATACCCTATACTCGGCTAAGCTTGAGTTTTCTTTTGATAAGCTCAACTGTGTGTGCTGAAAAACTGCTGCCAAAGAAGCTTATAGAAATTATCTCTGGGATTATCCTATAGATAGACTGACTTAAATTTTATTAAAGTGTCGTTTGCTCTATCAGCATAAATACAGGGTATTTAGCCATTATTTGCATAGGCAAATTATCTGTAAAATAATTAATAATAAAAACAAACCTTTTAAAGAAAAAAAAGTTCTCAGTTTTTAGTAGACTTCTAAAGTGAACAAAGCTATTAACAGGGTAGCAGCGAGTGCAACAAACCTCTCTATCATTGTCTCTCCCACTCTCTCTCCCTCCTTTTCTGCTCATCCTTAGTTTTCCAGCATCATATCATGTAACCGCTAACATTTCATTTCATTGAGTGCCATAAAAGACGCGAAGGCGTGGCAAAAAAAAAGAGTGAGAAAGAGGGGAAGAGAAAGAGAGACAGAGAGAGGGAGAGGGACAACAAGAATTGGGCTGGAACTGGGCAGGTAAATAGAAATGGAACATTCAGCATGTGGCAGCTGCATAGAATTTCCCTTCTCTTGCCAATTTCGCTTTCATGTGCCAACAAATTTGGCTTCTACTATGAATTTCATCTGTTAGAGAGGAGAGAGAAAGAGAGAGAGAGGGGGAGGGAGGGGCTACAACTGTACTCTGACAGCTAAAAGGGCAAGCTATGCTAGTTTATTTTGACCAACCATCTACCACCTGGCTAGACCGTGCTTAATGTGCTGCAAACTTCTGCCGCTGCTGCCAAAATGCAAATGCACAACATAGTTTTGGCCTGCCAAAAACTTGACTTGCATCTCATTTCACGCTCCAGATGCCACTACTGCCCCCCGTACTACTAATACTACTATAAGTGGGTGCTACCTCTGGGTGCTACTGTTCCGGGTACCTGTTCGATTTAACGGAGAATTAAACATTTCGCAAAGCAGCGCAGGTCCAATTGATTTTGAGTAATTCCCTTTGCGGCAGCACACACACACACACACACATAATTGTGGCCATTTCTCAAATCGTTTGCTCTATTTGCTCCATTATCCATCTAGTATTCCCTTTCCCCCGCTACTTGGGTCTGGCCTGGCTGGGGCTATATTAACACTTACGACGTCATTAGACAAACAGCTCGACAAATTTAATAACAAATAGTGCTCATCAACAAAAACATGTCGCACAATACAACCAGATAGTATCTCTATCTCTAGCTGTATCTATTTCTATCTAATGTGACAAGCTGCGTGATATGAGCTCGTGTATTGTACGTTCCCTCTCTCTCTCTCTCCCCTTCCCTGTTCCTTGTCCCCCACCGTTTGTTGCTATTTATGGCCCACAGTGATGTTTCGCGTGAATTGGCTTATCACATGGAATAAAACACAATAAGGTTGTCCAAAAAAAATGTACTACACTTGTGGGTGTATTTGCAAGTTATTGAATGATTTACTGTAGTATGAGTTACTTGGCAAGTAAATCAAATACAATTGAATGCAGATTGAGTAGTTTAATTTAATAGTTTCATTTAAATGGAGTTTTCTGAGCTTAATCAACTTACAAGTCATTGCAGCTCAAACGAGCGCATGAGTTGAGTGAATGCATTTGGAGAATTTGAATATATTTGCAAGTTATATGTATATTAAATTAAATTAAATATATTTTAAGCAGAAATTGAAGCACCTTATTCAATATACAATATACACAATACTTATAAATTTTATCAGCTTAATCAACTTACAAGTCATCTAAACTCAAACGAGTGCATGAGTTGAGTTAATGCATTTGAAAAATATAAATTATTTTCAAGTATACTAAAAAACCTTAAACAAATTTTAAGCAGAACTTGAAGCACCTCATGCAATATACAATAATATATATAAAGTGTACTTATAAATGCCAGCAAGTAACTCTAAAGTCATCTCAACTCGAATGAGTTAGAGTTATTTGAAGTGCATATGTGTATACTTAATTTATGTATACTTAATTTATATATCCCAAGCTTAAGCAATTTCTCAAAGTCTACAAAATTCCACAAGAAATTAATGCAAACGAATCAATTTTCGAATACACTTGAAAATCCATTCGATGGCAATTGAAACCTGACAAATACGAAAGCGAATAAGTTAAGTTGCTGACTATACGTATATGCCAGATATATTATAGATGAGTGAAACTATCAATTTGCATACTAGAAGCCGCAATGTTATGATTCTATTTGGAAATGTGCTGAAATTTAAACAAATTGAATCAATTACTCAACCGCAAAGCCACAACAATTCACTCAGCCGTGAGCTTGTTGTGGGTTGTGGGTACCGAAAATATTTTGTCGGGTCTCTCGACATGTTTTTTTTTTTTGTTTTTATTTTCAAACAAAAAACTGAAAATTGAAAAGTGCCACACGAAGCAAAACTTTAATAATAAATGCACAATGAGAGCAAACATAGTTGCCAGAAAGGGGGAGGGGGCTAGACAGGGTGTTCCAGTAGGGGGGGGAGGTGAGTGGGTCATCAGTTTTATTGTTTTGGTTGTCAAGCAACGAACCATAAACTGACCAACAACAGGAACAACAAGAAGAACCGCAACACAAATGTTTATAATGATGAAATATATCAAATTTCTCATTTTCATCAGTGACATTTTGGTTGAGAGCAAGAGAGACAGAGACAGAGAGAGAGAGAGAGAGAGAGAGACAGAGAGAGCTGTATAACTTTAGAACTTCTTCTTTTCCACCTCCATATTAGTTTGCCAAGTGAAATCCAGCCAGCTTCCTTCTACAATCAACGCAATCAGCTCCCTGGGGCACTTTTCTCGCTCTCTCGCTCTCGCTCTGTCTCTCTCTCTCCCTCTCTCTCTCTCCCTCTGTCGCTTAAAACTAACATCGAGCATTACGTTTACCGCAAATGCCATTTCCAAGTTTCAAGTCAACTACAAATACCCGTATTTGTACAGGATATCTTTTAGGGGGAGGGGAGCAGGAAGTGATATCTGAGGGGAGAATCCTGGTGATGTCTGCGTGAGTATCGATTGCAACAGAAGAGTTTGATTGATGACTGCGGGGATTACGGTAATTTCATCGCTTAACTGCGGATTGATAGTAGTAAAACGACAATTGCATTGGATTGCAATTGCAGTTACTAATGGGATCTGAATAGTATATAAAACGAAAGGGAATAACGAGAGATTGACAAATGACAAGGGAGTCGAATAGGTCAGCAGTCTTAAAGCAATCGATCAATTATCGATAAATGCGAGAGAGAGAAAGAGAGAGAGAGACGTATATGTGTACTTGATAAATGTTAAGTTTTAAGCAGAGTTTAAGCAAATGAGTAAATAAATCAATTCGAAATGAAACACGATACTTGATAAATATCAGTGCAACCTATCGCACTCGTCCCATCACTAATGTGTGCAAAACTTTTCCCCTGCCATGAAGGGGGAATTGTTTATCGTGTTGATTGCCTGGATAAATACTCATCGAACAAGTTGTCAAGTGCGACCCTCGCCCTCTCTTCCTGGTTTCCTGAATTCTCCCTGGTTTCCCCCTTTTTTTTGTGGGGAATTTTCGAATCTGGATTTCGATTGTCGATTAATTGAATTGCGAGTGCCAATGGGCTCAATCTGGTAACCAAAAAGTAAACCAGTAAAGCAGCATCAATTGAAAAGGGAAAAGGGAAGGGGAATGGAGCAGAGATTGGGACAGAGAATGGAAGAGTATGCGCGAAAGTAAACAAAAAAAAATTTAAATACATTAATATATAAGAAAAAGAGAGAGATAGAGAGAGAGAGCGCAGATTCAGCCAGCTAAACGTCTATATAAACTCTATACTCTATATATATATCAGTTCCTATAAATAGACCCGCTTGAGGCGTGTTTGCTTTGTCTTGGGATGGGGATCAGCTGGTGGTGGCCTCTTTGGGATTGGGTTGGGTTGGCGCTAAGCGATTTACGATCTTGTCAAAGATATATGCGTTGGCGAAGTACATAATTGAATTTAATTAGTTTATGCTCTCTGCGCCCGCTGCCAATTAGTCTTCCTTCTTGGCGCCCCCAAAAATGTTTTGTTATTGTCTGCTGGGAGGGGATTGGGAGACCTTCTCGAAACCAGGGACCGACCGTCTGGGAGCTGATGCAGCCTGCTAAAGTGGGCGGGGCAACCTTCAGCATTTGATTGTCATTGTGTAAGAAACTGCTTCCTCTTTCTCACTCTTTCATCCCTACTCTCTCTCTCTTTCTCCTTCTTCATCAATCTTCCCCAGCCAGCAATTTCAACAGACAAAAGCTTAAAGTTTTATGACAATTGTATATAATTATGCGCTGCCTGTAACACCCCCTAATCCCCTTCCCCTCTCTCCTCCCCTCCCATCCACAGCTTCTTTGTGTGCTGCCATAAGCACTTGCCTCAATTATGCACATTTGACAAGATTTCCCATCACAATGGACTCCCAAAATTGTTTTATGCGAAAACAAAAACGAAAATTAAAATCCCCCAAAAAAAAAGAGAAAGCGAGAACTTTGTCGTACGATATTATTCTCCATCAAAAAGCAACGAAACGAATGCAACGAAAAAGAATAGAAATGAAAAAAAAAATAAATAAAAATGGGAAATAATCATAAAGCTCAAAACGCTCTTTGGGGACTACTTTGAAGACGTTTCTGTTTTTTTTTTTTTGGACAGTGTGCAGAGATCGTAAGATATAATGGGCTGATTTGCCAGGCAAGGTGCCTAAATGAGCCCACATAGAGTTCCTGCTCGATTTTTCGATTCTCTGCGAGATCTCTGACCCGATTCACGCTGATGGTATTCGGCACGTGTCCGACTCGCACGGAGACAGTCCGGCGTTCTTCTCTAATTAAACAAGATGTAAACATGAAAAAGATGTTAAGACGTCAAGCCAAATGGCATAGAAAGAGAGAGAGAGAGAGGGAGACGAATCAAATGGCAGTCGTACAATGAACCATGAGGGAGCAGGGAATGACTCCTCATTGGATATATATATATATATATATACGTATTTGCTAATGCTGCCCTGTCGCCAGAGACATCGACCCTCCTCGACACGGAGCTGAATAATGTTTATGGAGCGTTCATAAATACCTGGCAAAGAAAAGCGCCAACTCGCTTCAAATGGAAATGAAAACGAAAACGAAAGCGAAAATAATAATAATAATAATAATAATAATAATAAAAATAATAATAATAATCCAAAAACAGTTCAGCAGACACATCAAGCAAACGGCACGTCAAGCGAGGAAGCTGAGGGACCAGAGACCAGAGACTCCTCCCCCATTCCCTCCCAGGCAGCCTGCTGTCGATGATTCTAGTATCGCCACAGGTTCCTGCTACTTCGGTTTCTGTTTCACTTGAGGTCTGTCTGTCTTGCTGTCTCTCTGAATATGGAACTCCTGCTTGGGGTTGGGTTTTGGGCCATTCGCGAGTGGCCCACTGGGGGAGGGGAGGGAGCCTGCTTATTGCGTATGAAATCACTTAAGTCTCGGTAAACAGCTCCCAGTGGCAACATAAATATGAACTTGAAACAGCTCCAAGAGCTACGTTCGAGATGGTCGGCCTAATAATAATAATAAGCTCTGGCTGGAGCTCTCTCTACTACTCCAGTGCTCTCTCTGGTAATGCGGCTCAAACTGAAGTCGCAGTGGCAGCTGCCAAACGGAGATGAATATCGAAAGGAAAGGGAGTGAGCCGGATGTGGGGGGAGCATGTCAATAAAGTAGGTGCCAGTCAGTCAGTCAGTCACAAACAAACATGGCAAACAAGTGGCCATTTCCCAGTTGGCCATTTCCCTTTGGTCGCCAGACAATCGACTAATGAGAACGGGCCGGCAGTTAACTCCAGAAGACACCTGCGATATCATTCAGTTAAGATATAGATAGCAACCTGTCTTGGATATCTTTCACGGGTTTGAGACCCCTAGACGTATTACTCAAGCAGCTGAGATACCATCAGAGTACAGAGTATAGTAGGGAAACCTTGGATTGGTCTATCTGCCCGACTGACTGAGAGAAAAGTTTTGCTCTCTTTTGAAGGCCGTGACGTATGCAGATTTATTGCACGCACTCTGTCAATTCGGGCCAAGTTTAGAGCAAAGTTGCGAAGCTCTTAAAAGTTGAGACGAGCAGAACGTGTAGTTAATATGTACGATTGTTCATATCTTGGTTCTGTATATAAATATATTTTGTAAATTATTTATATTTTTGACACTCTTTGTGGCCAAAACACGAAACAGTTGGCAAAAGTTCTTGACGGGTTCAGGCGCCTTTTAAGTGCTCTCCAGATGGGCATATGGTATGCCCATGGATCTAAAGGGAATCTCGAGCATATGCTATGATTACTTTTGAGGTCTACCCAAAATGATGAAGAAGCCAAGGGCAATATTCTGATGATGGTAGATTGAGAGCAAGATATATTAATAACCATCTCTCTCTCTCTGTCTTTCTTTGACTTTTCTTATCTCTCCCTGAACTATATACTTTTCTTCTATGCAAATAGAACTCCTACAGGCATTTTTTAAAAGCGATGGCCTATCATCTCAAGCATTATACTATCGATTATATATGCTGTCATGTCTATTTTATATTCCTGGCCTGTACGTAACGAGCTAATTGTATTTATCCAGCTGCTCATTATGCGCCCTCTGGCCCAGATTGTCCTCCTGGCATCTGATGCCCAACCCAATCCCCCTATTCCCTCCCCTTAATGAGTGTGTCTAGAGGTATCTAGGGGTTGTCTAGGGTTTGTCTATGCCAAAATCAATCGAAGTAAATCAATTGTGGCATTTGCCGTCGAAGTTCCAACTGCGATTGAGGCTGACGTTGTCATGTCTCCTGGGGTCGTCGAACGTTCGCCTGGGTTTCCCATCTTACACCTACTAAAAGAGGAGGGATCCCTCATCCTATATATACTCTGCTCGTGCTGCGTCTAATCGTAACAAATGCTGTTGACTGATGCGCACTTACATATACAAAAAGATTCCACTTCATTGAAGCGTCGCAAGTGTTGAATCTGTCGCCAAGTGGAGGCATAATTACTCCATGTTGTCTGTGGGTCTATGAACCGTTAATTTCTATAGAAATGCCATGGGCTGTCGATTGTAGATTGTCGATTGTTGTCGATTGTTGTCGATTGTTGTCGATTGTTGTTGTTGTTTATCCTGTTGTTGAACAAGTTTTGCAAGTTCCTGCAGGCAACTTAAAGTTGAGGTCGCCAGCTCAATAGATTTGCATGCTTAAAGCAAGGGCGGGCAGAGAGAGAGAGAGAGAGGAGAGGGTAGAGAAAGGCGTCTAATACGCTGTTCAAATACCCTGTAAGTTACTGTGAAACAAAGAAGTCTTCTCTGTCAAATTTCCCCTGTATGAAAGCGCATAACTCAGCTAAGAGACTTGAGTGGAATAAGTTAGTAAGCGGGGTCTATTCCACTTGCTTGTGCCCAAGATATAGAGCTAAGAACATTACCTAGTATTATATATATTATGTCAAAATTTAACTGGGTATTTGCCTAGTCGAGGTTGCGTCTCAGTCAGCCTGTCTTTGCTGCGCTGCGCTGACTGTTGTTGACAGGCTCTCAACTTGGCCAACACAAAAGCCACACAAACTTGGCACCCATTAAATTGAGTTTTATATAGAGACGACTGGCAGACCGGGTAACGGTTATTGAATTACATGTCCGTCTGTCTCTCTCACTCTCTCCCACTCTCTCTCTTTCTTTTTGCTACTTTACAGCAATTAAATAAGCATTTGGCAAATTTAATGCGGCCTAAAGTAGACAAGACTTGTACCAGCAGCATATGATATGGGAATTACTTATGCAATGTTCCCCCCTCTCCTAGAAGAAGCAACATTGTCGGACCAACTCAAATACAGACAAGGAGAAAGGAAGAGAGGGAGGGAGAGAGACAGATGGACTGATAGACAAATCTAAGTCTTGTTAGCGAGGTTCGTTGACCAACATTGGGCACAATCAGAGGGTCTCCTGGCCTGAGGCTATTTTTGGTACATAATTGAGTGGCATTTGTCTCAAGAGCCATATAATTAACTATTTAAAAGAGAATCTCAGTCAGTTTGGCCTAATTGAAAACGAGATTTCTTCTTCTCCTAAAAAGAAAAGAAAACGTAATGAAAGTAAAATTTAAGTTCATGAAAAAACTTTCGCACACTCTCATGACGTCTATCGAAATCTCCCCCCAGTAGCAGCTGTGCGTATCCTAAAAATAGATTAATATAACAAAATAATTAAGGCAAGTTTTCTCTCTTTGTCTGTCGTTTGTTTACCTTTTCTGTCTAAAAATAAACACAATTCCAGATACTATAACAATGGACAATTAAAATAAGGTCGTCGAAGATGAAGGGAAATTCTTGGAAATAATAAATTGAATATTCAATCTTGCAAATTGTCATTTTGCATGAAGAATGGGAAGAGGAACCTTGAATATATTAAAGAAAAGTTTTGTGGGGGGAACTTTGAGTCGTTTTGCTATTAATAATCGTTGATTTATTATGCCAATTAAAAATGTATGAAAACAAATTCAAATTCCGATTAAAGAAGATATTTCACAGATATTGCGCATACGCCACGTGTGGCGCCAAAATAGATCAATTTTTGAAGTATATCAAAAAGCACTTAAACAGTTAGTATACCAAAGAATTTATAGTCGATTATTTGCACAGATTTCTACAAAGAAAGGCAGAGCAAAAAGCAGAGAAAGAAGAGGCAGCAGAGAGATAGAGAAAGAGAGGGGGGAAAGAAAAACTTGCCTCCTAAGAGACTTTTCTACGCATTGTTTAAAGGGTCAGGCTGGTCGACTCTCGTATTTTATACCCTAACACACACTCGGGGTATAACACATAATTTGTTCGCGCTTTGTTTACGACCCTATAAAGTCTATATAAAGTCGTGCGCAGCAAAAGGCGCGAACTGCCAGATTACTTGATTTATGGCAACTAATTTGCGACTTCTCCGCCCCCCTCGCACTCGCCTTGAAAGTGATATTTCGAATGGGCTTTGAGCGTATAATTGAAACGCCTAACTGGAACTGGAAGGTAGAAGCTGGGAGCTAATGGATGTGAGGTTAGGGTATTCATAGGGCTGTGCTGCGAAGTTGCGTAGGGCGAGCTGCGAGCAGCTGCTAGTCATATGCAGGCTGTATGGCAAAGATAGCGAAGTGAAGGCGGACCCTTCCAACCCCTACCCCTGAAGGAAATAGGGAAGAAGGCAGAGCAGGGTACAGGGGGGGAGGGGGGGGAGGTTTGGTTAGGGTGTAGCCGAGGGCAAAAAACAATAACGCAATATTGCATGAGGCTGGACAGGCATTGTCATCTTTTGATGGTTCCCCAGTCGGTTGGGGTGTGTGTGTGTGTGTGTGACTCGGAGTGTGTGTGTGCAATGTATGTGTGTGTGTATTTTTGTGTGTCTGTGTGCGCGCTGTGTGTTTAGTGAGATTTGGCTTAATTAAATTCCGGCATAAAAGGATTCCTGCCTCCGCTGCGCTTTAAGCTGTCAAATGCCTCACTCTCTCACTCTCTCTCTCTCTCTCTCTCTCCCTCTCTCACTCTCCCTCTCTCTGTGTGTGTGCGCCTTTTTATGCCTTTTGACAAAAGTCTTAACGGCTTATTTGTGGCAACTCACACACACACACACACAGGCAACGCTCCCTTTGAAGCTGCGCGTAGATTTTAATTACAACTATAAATCATAGCACCGCAGGCGATACCCTTCGCCTCATATTAATGATAAGCAGGCACTGGCTCTCTCTCTCTCTCTTTCTTTCTCTCTTCTCCTGCTCCTTCTTTCCCCATTTAAACATACGAAAATACTCATTTTGCATGCTGATTACCACCGCGCATTGCGGTTCATTTGGCCGGCTTTGTCAGAGCCACATTCATTGTTGGCCCAGTTGGCTCAAAAGTGGTTGGAAAACCAGCGAGTGCATAAAACTTGCCTCTGCATTAAAAAGTTAAGAGTTTTTTTTGTTCCCCTCCCCCTCCAAATAGTTTGGCTGCAAGCCACAATCAGAGCCAGAACCAGAGCTGACCCATAGGGCGCATTGATTTGAGGCCAGGTTAATGGAGCTAGAGCTGGCTGACATGGTTTACGCTCCCATTGTGGCAAAACTATGATAATTGCTCGAAAGTTAAAAGTTTTGCCAGCCATTATCGATTGTTGGATTACCTTGAGGGAGCTGGGCAGAGAGCTGAGCTACCGAATCAGGCTACACAAATTGAGGGTTCTGCAAAATGAACTAGTTCAGCAACTAATTCAAAATGCGCTGCCCTAGTAACTCTGGGGGTGGACACCATAGGGAATACTTTCATATATACTACAGCTGGCGATACGCTGCAACTATCGGCTCAACTATCGATAGCAGCAATCGGTAGAACTTTAAGGGACTTTAAGCAGGATATGTTGGTTTTGAACTGAGAGCATGCTGCTTGGCTATCGCTTTTATTATCGATAGTATGCTACAATAACTTTCGATCACGTTTTCAAAAATGTCAGCCTTTCACATATTGTCCAAACTACCCCTAACTCGATTTCAGTACCCCTATAGAGCCTTTAGTATGGAAAACTTCGTCAAATATTATCAGATTTTCCTAAGAAATAACATTTTATCATCTAGCTTGATTCTGCATCAAAAAATAATGAATCTAAAGTTTTCACAAATTTCCTGAAGTACAAAACTTAGTCCTATTTTAATTGCACAACATACTCAACATAACCTTAAACATTTTACTGTACTTTTTCGATAGTTTTATCTGGAATAACCTTTACCCTTTACCAACCCTTTCGCTCATCCAACTCCTACTGCCTTTTAACTTTATAATTATCATTTATGAGGCAGTACCTTAACCGCAAAATCCCTACGAATGTCTTGCAACTTGTCTCCCAGTTGACCCAAAAGGGTACAAGAGCAGCTACTTAAGCTACCAGACACAGTGCATATTCCCCATGCGATGCCCTAACTAAGTAAGCGGACAAGTTAGTTACGTTACGTTACGTTAGTTAGTTACTTAGTTAGTTAGGTTACTTTGTTAGTTAGTTTTGCTTGTTTTTAATGGCTGCACCCTTGAGGATGTTGAGAGAGAGTTTAAGCCAGACGTGGCGCGCGTGTGGCTCATAAATTTGTTGCCATTGTTGCTGCTGCTGTTGTTGCCTTCTTTGTTGTTGTTTATTATTTGTGATTTGAGCATTTGCCACTTGTTTGTTAAGCATTTTAAAATCGAAAAGCAGAGCTCGTCAGCAGCAGCCACAATGGTGGCAAAGGTCATGCCGTTCATTGTCCAGCAACCACAGTGTTGCTGCTGCTGCTGTTGCTGCTGCTGCTGATGCTGCTGCTGTTGCTGCTGCTGCCTCTGCTCATTTTTGCTGTTGTTGCTTATTGTCGCCACGCCCACAGTGTGCGCCCACAACTGTCGCTGCTTGTGGAAGAGACAAGCCGAGTGGCATTCAAAATGCCAATCAAGATACGAGTACGCAATTTACGATTGCCCGGCAAGCAGCAACAGCAACAACAGCAGCAACATCCCAACAGCAGCAGCAACATCAGCAACAACCCAGCAGCAGCAGCAGCAACAATAGATACACTGAGAACAACTAGAAAGTTTCGAGTGCAGCTTAAGTTTGTTAATTTGCTGCCTTTTGCTCTCAAGTATTTGGGCGACCCTTGGCCCTAAGCCCCCCGCTTCCCTAGCCCCCTCACTCTATTCTAACAATTGAAAATATTTGATTTTCCCACACTCAGCCTTCTTTTCTAGCTCTCTCTCTCTCTCCCTCTCTCTCTCTCCCTCTGCTGCTCTCAAATATATAAGAAAAACTTGTATTTTCCCTTACCTGCGGATGTGTATGTGGAGGTTGGGATAACCCACTATAGCGCGCTGCTGCAAAATCTGTAAAAATAAAATAGAATTAAAAACATTTCACACATTGTATTTTTTTTCCCCTTCCCTTTTGATTTGCACTTAATTAAGCGCAAGTCTCGAGCTGCCTCGTTTATCACGCATACGCCGCGTCGGCTGCCTGCGCTGATAAGCAGCGGTCCCTTTATTCAAATCAAAGCAAGCATGTAACCCCTACTCCCTACCCCTCCACACCCCTCCCCCCTAGATCGAGTGCGGCACCCTTTTTGCATTTAATTTTTGCGCTTTTCCAGCTTGTTTCTTTCGCCAGCGTTTTTCCTTTTTCTCTCTCTTTTTTCCCCTGCACATAATTTTTGTCACTGACTGACGATGACTAATGTGCTGAGTGCAGGAGAAGGAAGGGAGCGGGAAAGAGGGGCTAGGGTAAAAGCTATTGCTTGATTTGTAATTTGCTTTTGTAGGGTATATAGAGGGGTAGGGTAGGGGTAAGGCTAGAGGGGTCTTCCTACAACAGACTGTTGGCAAATAAATTGCCTGTAGCCGCGGCTCAGTTTCAGCTCGCGCTCATTAAATTTTAAGTAAGGTCAACAGTTTTGCAGGCCCAACTGGGTAACCCCCGCCAACCCCCGCAGCTCTGCGTCTTGGCTGTCCCACTGTCCCGCTGTCCCACTGTCCCACTGTCCCACTGTCCTGCTATCCCTCTGTCTGCCTCTGCTGTTGCTGCTGCTGCTGTTGTCGTTGTCGCTGCTGCTAATTGCTACAAGCTTTGCTGCCGCGATATGGCAATAAATATGCGCGACCCTTGCCTGAATGAGGGTCAATGTGAGAACATTTTGGCAAACATGCAACAAAAATAAAGCCAGCAGCAGCAGCCGCGTACAGCCGTCGCGATCCCTGCCAAAAATGCCCATTGTCCTTTCCACTTGTCTGCCCCCGCTGGAGGGCAGTGCAATGCACTGTGATTAGTGTTGCTGCTGCTGCTGTTGTTGTTGTTGTTGTTGTTGCTGCTGTTGCTTGTCGCGTTGCTTGTCACATTGCGACGACAATAACAGACAGAGAGACAGGGACAGACACAGAGCGAGAGAGAGGAAGAGAGAGAGGAAGGCAGCCAGCCCAGCAGCAGCTGCAGCTTTAGGCAAATCTTTGCCAGACAAACCTCGCCCCCTCCCAAGCCACGCCCACAATAGTGCGAGAACAAAAAAAAAACAGAAAGAAAAGAAAAAGATTCAAGGCGAGTATTATAATAAACAAGGGTCTGCTCGAGGGCCATTTCTAGCGTTAATTGCAATAATTTACAAACATTAACGTAATTGGACTAATTTTATTAATTTATCAGCCTCGCCTTACGGCCTTGGGGCAGGCTAGAGATGAGGGAGAACTTGCTGCCACTACTCAGATAATAAGGTAATAAAATAGTGTAGAACTTAAGAAAAATACCAGAAAATATACTGTCCAATTCCTTATATGCCTTTCTATACTAAATACTAACTATTTCTTGATATATTTGAATCACGCAGAGTAATATTCCCAATTCGATCAAATTGAAATGTAGAATCAATTAAGGTAGAGTTCAAAAACGATAATAAATATTACACAAATATCGATGTGAGAGTGGAGAGACAACCCTGGAAAAAGTAGCATATTTTCTAAGTTTTTTAACCGAATCAGCTGCGGATTGGATTTTTATGCTAATTGTGAGTATCTTATTTGATTTTAAGAAAAAAATCAATATGTCAAATTTTTGAAAATTTTTGAAATTTTTGTAAGGGGTTTGCATGGAAAAAGTCGAAAAAAATCGAAGTTCCCAAATCGATAAAATTGAAATGTAGAATCAATTCAGGTACAACAACGGGATCAAAAAGTCTTCTCAGAGTAAAAGCAAATGATTTTTGGCCATATTAGAGTTAAAAAACGATAAAAAAATATCCATATTTTTCACTAATATCGATGTGAGGGTGGAGAGACAACCATAAAAATCGAAAAAGTTGCATATTATCCACATTTTTTATCCGAATCAGCCGCGGATTGGATTTTTATGCTAATTACGAATATCTTATTTGATTTTAAGCAAAAAATCAATATGTAAAATTTTTGAAAATTTTCGAAATTTTTGTAAGGGGTTTGCATGGAAAAAGTCGAAAAAAATCGAAGTTCCCAAATCGATAAAATTGAAATGTAGAATCAATTTAATTACAGTACTGAGATCAAAAAGTCTTCTCCGAGTATAAACAAATGATTTTTGGCCATATTAGAGTTGAAAAACGATAAAAAAAAAAATATCTATATTTTACACATATATCGATGTGAGAGTAGAGGGACAATTCTGGAAAATCCAAAAAGTTGCATATTATGCTTTGATTCTATAAATATGCTATAAGTTAGTTAGAAAATCTACTAAAATACTAGAAAATACTAAAATGTGCCTGCGTCGATAACAGCGATGGTAACTATGGTGGCGTCTATCGGAAAAGGCAGTGATGGTAAACGGAATTGAAATTTTCCACGAATATTTAATACTTTTAAAAATACTGCATTTCTACTAGAAAAAAAGTGCCAAAAAAATACTACAAAAAATGTGTAAGCCATAAATACTAGAAACCAAAAAAAAAACAAAATTGATTACCTACACCTACATAGCGCACTGCCTAGTCGACCAAGCCGACTGGCCACGCCATAAATCTTCTCTACTCGCATTACTGCAATTATTTATGGCACCGATTTGGACGATCTGAACGTACATTAAAGCTAACTTATTGCAGCCTCTACGCATGCGGTTAAAATATGATTATTTATTCAATTTGGCTAATTATAAACCAACGATTAATTATCGATAAATTTGCGATTGGGGGTAAAACTGTGAAAATCGATGCGGCACTCGAGGCATCACTTCAGGCTGAATTGCCCAAGTTGCCTCTTGACTTGCTACACACAGGCAGGGTCAAGCAGGGAGAGGGGGAGAGGAAAGGGACGCTCCTAGCTATTATCAGAACTGAACTGGGCTGGCAACTCTGGCCTGAAAGTAATTGCACTCGCCGGCAGCAACAACGACGACGTTGAGGCGAGGCGAGGCGAGGCGAGGCTGCATTATAGTATCGAGAGTGTCAGTTGGACTGACAGACTGACAGACAAAGCGTGGCAGCCAGACTGAGAGAGAGGGACAGATAAAGAGACAGAGAGAGAGAGAGAGAGACTGAGAGTGATGGACACACAGTAAGGGGGGCGCGGGGGGGCAGCGCACAGTGGGACTCAGTCGCAATCTGTGTGCGGTTAAGATTAATATGCAGACGCTGCGATTTGATGGACAGTTGGGCAAACAGGATGGACAGACGGACGAGTCTGTAAACAATTTCAATGAAAGCATATTAGGCGAATGCACGCACACACACATAGAGCAGACACACACACACAGGCACACACACACACACACTCGCTTGCAACACGCATTAGCAACGTTTGACCAAACTTTGTCTGGCATTGCGAATGTGTTAATAATACAATTTTATTTATCTGCCTATCACACACATACACAGAGGCACACATACAGCACACACACACACAGGAACACACACTCAGGCACACACACACTGGCACACGCATGCAAAGCACATATGAAAATTGCGGCGAAAAACGAGCCGAAAATTTACGATGCGTGCTGTGACGAGGCCTCCCCCAGCCCCCGCCCCTGCCCTGACAGAGATGTAGGAATTTTTTTTTTTTTTTTGAAAAGGGTTTGACATTTAAAGCACACGTCCACTTGCCACGCCCCTCCCTGCCCCCCCATGTGGCACTCGTGACAAAGACCGGCGAGGGTTCACAGCGCGCCGCATGTAGTAGCAAAATGACAAAATGATGTCTAAACGAGCGTTGAACGAGCAGCAAAGAAATTGACCAACAAAAGAAATATAAAAATAAAAATAAAACAGAAAAAATGCTTAAGTGTAGCTCAGCCGAGTGCGAGGGGGGTTAAGGGTCCTGCCTGGTGCGACCCTTAACACACACACACACGCACACACGCACGCACGTCGATGCCGCTGCATATGCATGAGCAGCGCATAGAAGATTGGGCAGTAAAATGCAAAGGGAAACCTTTTGCTTCTCTTTATTTTCTTTTTTTTTTAAGCAAAATCATCATGCACAGTGGTGCTAAAATATGCGGGCTGTGGACTGTGATTGGGTTTGATTTTATGGGCTTACCAACACTTGTAACTATTTTTTTTATTTTAACTTTATTTTTATTATTTTTTTAATTTGTATTTATATTTATTTTAAGCCAGTATGCTGCTACCAATACTGACATATTTTTAAAGCTTAACTAACTAGTAATACGTCCCTGAAATTTCAAGTCGATCCACACAAAATTAACGGAGTAATAGGCATTAGAAGATAAGCATCTGTCTGTACGAATTGTACCCTGAAGTTGCAACTTTAAATGCGCTTTTCTCGTAAACTATTAAGCCTATCGTTTTGAAATTTGGCAGACTTATTTAAAACACATAAATCTAGAATTAAATTTCACGATTTTTAATTTCCAACAAAAGTGACTGTTTTATAGCCAAAAAACTAGCCGTAATCAAAACGTTATTTGATTTTCTCGCCATGTAGTGCATATTTCAATAAAATTCCATTGATTGAAGACGAATTCGTTAATCTGTATAACATTATCTTTTAACTTTTTGCTGCGCCTTGTTCCACTGTGCTAAATTATGCTCACCTCGCACTGTGATTAGTCTACAGTCCAAGCAGTCTTTTGCTCCACTGTGCCGTCCGCAGAGCGAGCTGGCAAATGGTCGGTGAGCGTGTTATACATTCATTACACACGCACAACCAAAAAAAAAAAAAAAAAAAAAAAAAAAGGTAAGCAACGGGGCCTTTTGTTAAACGTCTCAATTGATGCAAAGGCGGTCGCTCACACATACACACACACACACGCGCGCACACGGGGCGTATGCTTAATGTTTTATGTGCTCAGCAAAAACCAGAGAGAGAATGAAATGAAATGAAAGCAAATTCTTTAACAAATAATGCACTTAATTTATTCATATTAAATGCCGAGCAACTGTCCAGCTACCCGCTCCTCCCCCGCCCCGTTCCCTGCTGCCATCCCTTCCCCTTCAGTCTCAATTAGGAAATAAAAAAAAAATGCGTGTTGGAGAATTCATTTTTTTTTAGGGCAGCGTGAAAGAGTTTCCCGCTCAGCCTGCTGCTGTGAGTGTGCGCAGGGGTGTGTGCTGCACGAGTATGTGTGTGTGTAGGGGTGTGTGTGTGTGTGAGGTGTGGCGAATGTGACAGGCCGCATAACATGTTGGCGCAATTTTGAATTGAGCAATTTGTATCAGTACTACCCCTGCTTACCTTCTCTCACTCTTTCTATTTGCCTTCTCTTTTTACTAACACTTTCTCTCACTCTTTCTCTTTCTAGCTCTTTACCGCCATCGTTTATTTCGCCATAATATCAATAATAACAATGGGCGCGCGCGTTTTTGTTTGTTTGCCACTTGATAAATGAGACGCCGATCGAGTCACCCCTTTCCTCCCCCCCTGTAGGTGTAAAGTGTCATGCATTGGTATTTATTTACCCCCTCTTCCCACTCCCTCTCTGCTTGTTTTCGACAGTGGGCCGCCTTTGATTAAGTTGCTGGGCGTGCCCCAGTTAGCATCTGTTTGCCCAGCAGCAGCAGCGGACCAGGAGGCGGGGCGTATACTCGATGTACTCTCAATGTGTGTGTGTGTGTGTGTAAAGAATGGCAGCATAATACGGCCACATAGTCCTTGAGCATGCAGCGGAAAAAACAAGTGAGAAAGCTGAGAGAGAAAAGAGAGAGAGAGAGGAGAGAGAGGAGAAGAAAGCATTAAGCTGCTTTGAAGAAGACAGCAAGTGGCAGCTCAAGAATCGCAACACAATGAATAATGACACAGGGGTACTTTACTTTTTGACCAACTTAGGAGGTATACAGGAACCAGGGGGGGACAGTCAAGGAGTTACAGCAGCTTGATATGTTAATTAGCAAAAGCTTTAACTCTTTCGGCTACTCTATTGAGTAGGGCACATACAATACTATATATACTCTACATCATTGATATTCATTTAGCACAGCTGGAAAAAAAAGATACCTTCAGGCAGCTGGAACTATCGTGAGTACTATCGCAAAAAAAACGCAGACTATGAATTGCTATGAATGCGATGAATATCAATGAGAAAAGTTTTGGCCCAACACGAAGCTTGTATCATTAATCAACATAAGAAGCAACAAGATGGTTTTACAGGCAAGCAGATGGTTTTACAGGGTATTTATCGACTTAAGTGCTTGGTAGTATTTTAAATATATTTTTTATAGTATATTGTATTTAATATATATTATTATATATTTTTATACATTTATTATATAATTTCTTTTATTTATATAACAAGTCTTGCATTGTTTTATTTGCTTACTCTCTTTACAGGGTATTTCTAGGCATATTGGCATATAATTTTGTCTATTATTTGCTTTAAACTCTCAGCTTACACTCTCTTACATTAATTCTACCTACTCCTCAATACAGCGCAACTGCTAGTCGAGCACTCCCCTTGCTCTGTGCTCTGCTCTACTCTACAATTGCTTAGACAATGCGCGCTGCTTTCTGGGTCGCTCTTTGGCACATTTTAATGGCGCCCTCTGCCCCGTTTTATTTTCGCCATAGTTGTTTGATGTTTTTCTTAATGTTGCTGTTGTTCGTTTTGTTGTTGTTGCTGCTGCTGTTTTTGTTGCTTTTGTTATTGTTGCCTTTGCTATTTGTCGATTGTCAACGTGTCGCGTCATCAGTTTTACGCACCACTTGTTTCTGTGGTGCGTGTGTGTGTGTGAGTGTGTTACGTCTGTGTGTGTGTGCTACGTGTGTGTGTGTGTGCCCGAATCTCCATACATATGCGACATTTTATGCCACCGTTAGACACACCAAAAAATTTACATATTTTGATGTTGTTCAATTTAACTAGAATTTGCTCAATTGCCAAGCAGCGGCGAGAGAGCAAGAGAGAAGGAGCGAGAGAGAGGGAGCGAGAGGGAGCGAGAGAGAGAGTCTATTTGTTGTTATTGACGTTCAGCGTTTTTGTCATGCCGCCTGAGAATCAATTGATTTTTAGTGTGTGCCGCAGCTGGGCTACATATTGTTTTTAGAGCGAAGTGAAAAAAATCATAGCATACCTTTGAGCGCGCAAGGAAATTCCAGGGGGGAAAAAAACAGCTGCCAGCGCTGACTTGACTTGGCTTCGCTTGTCTCTATCTGCTGCTGCCAATCAGCCGGAATTGCTTAGGGGGCGAAGGCTGGGTAGGGACAGGGGAGAGATTGCGGAGGAGGGCAGCGCATGCAGTGGTTGCACATTTATCTTGAGTTCTTGTTGCGTTTAGTTTTATTTTGCCAGCGGCCACACGCTCATTTAACAGCGCTCCCCCTCCCCTCCCCTCCCCTCCAGCCAGCCAGCGTTCTAGTTGTGCGTAATTTTTCAACTACTTCCACTGCACGCTGCATGCCACACGCTGCACGTGGCACGCTGCACGCACTGGGGTTGCCATTGGATTAACGTAATGCTCCTGCTCAGCTGGCTTAGAGCACAAGCTTGAATCGTTACACTGGGCAGTCGTAAAGATTGTCAGCTGAGAGAGGGGAGAGAGAGGGGAAAAGCCTGCAGGGGGGAGGACTGCGATTTGGGTTGGGGCTGCCCCACTTGAAGTTCATTAATTTTAGATGACACAACTTGAATGCTCAAGTTGAGCGAGTCTAATGCAAATCTCAGGTTCGCTTTTGTTGCAACATAATAAAAAAAAAAAATAAAATTATTTTTCAAGAATTTCCTCTCATATTTATGTATATTGCCCTCTCTCTCTCTCTCCCTCTCTCTCTCTCTCTCTCTCTCCTTCTCTTTCTTTTTGTGTTGCTTGGGCGTAAACAAAATCTTGCGGCGCGTGTTGCCACTTCAACATTTTCTTGGCTATGTTCGTTGCGTCCTCTCTCTGTGTGTGTGTGTGTGTGTGCGTGTGTGGCAAGTGGCAATTGGAATTGAAATCGGGCACAAAGAGCAAGTTAACAGAATGAACAACGCAATAAATAACACAAATATGCGAGTACCTGCAGCGCAACGTTGCGTATACGTAATGTATGCGTTACACTGGACCAGGCCAGCCGAGGCTGCACAGCTCTGCCGTCCCCTAGGTGGTCTGCCATTAGAATGCAAAGAATGGATCGCCATAACAATGAAATCTGCATACCAGACAACGCGTCGCGCGTCGCATCTTTTTAACAGTTGCGCATAAAAAAAAACGAAGAAGAAACCATCGTCCACAGATAAATTGTTTCGCCAAACTTGACTTTTTATAATGTGAAAAATGCCCTAAACACAAAATGCAAAAGATTCATATTTTCGGGAATTCATCAGAGAGAGAGAGAGAGAGAGAGAGGGAAAGAGGGGGAGAGGGAAAAAAGTTAGGAAAATGTAATCAAAAGTGGAATGGAATAAATTAGTTATAAAACATATTTGCAATTTTGAGTGGCCCAGGCAGAGCGCAAGATCTGCTCGTAAGCCGCAATGGCTATAAAAAGTCTGCAGACTTCTTAAGGGAGTTGGGCCGTTCATTTTGGCGGCGGCGACGGCGTCGGCTTTTGGAGACGCTGGAGACGCGCTTTTTGCAGTCTTAGCGGGGCATATGGAGCGGGTGAGCAAAAAGTGTTGCCTACTTTTGCGCTGCAGCTGAAAGGAACAAAGCTGAAGTGCGTGCAAAAAGTATTGCCTGCTTTTGCGCTGCAGTCTGCAGGAGCGAGTCGAAAAATGTGTGCAAAAAGTGTTGCCTACTTTTAAGCGGCAGCCTGCAGGAGCGTAGCTAAAGGAATGTGTGCAAAAAAAATGTTGCCTACTTTGCAGCTGCAGCTGAAAAAAGCGCTTGCAGCTGCAGCTGTGTCCCGGCTGCCATAAAAGTAACCATAAACAGAGGAAACAAGCAGTAGCAAGGCAGAGACAGACAGAGAGGGAGAGAGAGAGAGAGAGAGAGAGAGGGAATGACTGCGAGTGCGACCCGCTGCCACTCAGGTTACGCTGGCACAGCACAAACAAGCAACAAAAAAAAAAAAGAGAATAAAATAAAACCGAATCACAGTCCTTACAAGTGTTGTATATCGTTCATTACGCATACGCCATGTGTGCCGCCGAGAGCCGTAACGCGCATGAAATTCGCATATGCAAATACGTAGCCGACATGAAGCTGCTTTTAATAAGCTCGACTCGACTCGACTCAAACCGAACCGAAAAGGCAGCCCCTTAAAGATGACAGCAGGCCTCAGTCCCGCAGTCTCCCTCTGCCTCGCTTCCTCCCTCTGTCGTGCCGAATAATTGTGGAAAATAATAATGTTGCAACTAATTGGCGTGCCTAATTGTCAGTCTTGGCTTTATGCCATGGGAGCGGTCATAAAGAGCGACGCAGAGAGGGGGCGTATACATAAATAAATAACTGTACTTGCGTAAGTAAAAATAAGCCGCAAAAAAAAAATATACAGAAAATAATTGAAGTCAGCGCCATAAAACTTTGTCAAGGCACAAGTTTTGGGTGTGTGTGTGTGCAGGTTTAACTTGTGTGTGTGTGAGGGAGTGCTTGCTGAACAATTATCGCTCAGGTAGCCCCAATTGTGTTGTGCCATTTCTTTCCGCTATTTGCGCCTTATTTCGTTTTTTTTTTTTCTTTCTATTTTCTTATTTTATTTACAAACAATTTTCCTTTATATTTTCTCTATTTTCTGCGCCTCTCTGGGTGTTGCCATTATTTCTATTCATTTATTCAGGCATTTAATGAGTTGTCAATGCCCTGACAACGCACACGCTCCACACTTTGCTTTCTTTTCCTTTTTTTTTTGCTCTCCGTTTTTCATTGGAAAATTTCATTGAAACAAGCTCAGCTGGGCTCACTTTGGGCTCGTTTGGGCTTTTAGTTTTTTTTTTCCCCACTGTTGCCGCATAAGAATGTCATAACTTTTGCAACATTATCAGGGGCAGCAGCAGAGGCAGCATCATCATCATCGTCGTCGTAAAGATGATCAACTAAGTCTTAATCAAGCCGGGGCAAGTTTTGTTGCAAGTTCCGACTGTGCCTGACCAAAAGTTTTTATGCTTTATAGCATTTTAGTTACAGCCAGCACGCACACAGGCGCACACACACACACAGGGGCACACACACACACACAGGCAGACACACACACACGCACCCAGACACAACTCAGTTTTATGCGCAACTTAATAACTTTGATAAAAAGACAGACAAGTCGAGCTGTCGCTCTGCTCTGCCTCCTTCTTCCTCTCTCTCTCTCTCTTGCTCTGCCCAGCTCAGCTCTCTCCCTCTTCGCCCTCCCCTGCCTGTACTTACGCATGTTTATCAAAACGAATTAAAATTTGCCCCCAAAGTGCAACAAGGCGCGGAAATGTGAAAATGCGACGATAACTACAACTGGCGCATTAACACGCATAACAAGGGAGCTGTTTGCCCTCTCCCTCCCCCACTGCCACATTCTCTCTCTCTCTCTCCCTCTCTTGCTGGCATGATCAGCCTGCCTCTGCCCCTGTAGGGTGCATAGAACCCAGACAGAGCAGCCTGCCAGTGCACAAAATCAATGCAAAACTTGTCGCACATTACGTATACGCAGCGCTAACACATGAAGGTGTTGGCAAGGTCGCACAGGCAGACAGACCCTGGCAGCAGGAGGAGGGGGTAGCCCAACTTATGTAAGCTGCATTTTTGCATAGGCAACGCGACCCGCTAACGACCCGTTTTGCCACTACTTTTTTAATGAGTATTCATTACGCAGGCGACAAAGCCAAGCTGTGTGTGTGTCTCTCTGCCTCTCGCTCTCTCTCTATCTTTCTTCCTCTATGTCTCTGTCTCTCTGTGTCTCTGTCTCTTCCTCTCTGTATGCCTGGCTTTGTTATTCATTTAAAGCGGCAAAAAACATTCAGCGAGCCAAGCGACAAATGTTACACATACGCCCCATGTGCGCCCGCCTAGACAGCAGCCACAGTCAGGCCCAGCCAGGCGCAGCCAGGCAGACAGCTTTGTGGCACAGCAGCAGCAGCAGCAGCAACAATGCCAACTCGCTTATTGTTTACTGTCACACAGCTTTGCTTGAGCACTAAAAATGTGTTAAGTGCTGCCAACTCGAGGTTAGCTGGCGCTGCAGTGGCTCGCGCTCGTTGTCTGTCTGCTCTCACTATCGCTTCTATATGCCTCTTATCTCTCTCTCTCTCTCTCTCTCTCTCTCTCTCTCTCTTCTCTCTCTTCTCTCTCTTCTCTCTCCTTCTCTCTCCTTCTCCCTCTTCCTCATCCTCTTCCTCTCCCCCTGTCCTTCTTGATTAATTCAAATTACACTTGCTGCACAATTATACACCAGTTGAGTGCGCTTAATATTCTAATCGCTCGTGCGTTTTGCTCGAAAATTAATTAAGTTCGTTGTTTGAGGTTTGCTATATATGATTCTATATATAGTATATTGTTGGTATTTTCTTGGTATTTTTTTTTTTTTGTAGGCCATTGTATTGCACATGCACGACTAGATAACGAAAATAACGATTTCTAACGCAAATCATTCGCCATTCAATGGCTTAAGCCATTAAATAAATCACACACACACACAGAATGATTAATAAATCAAAGCTCCAATTGACAAGTATAGCCCCCTACCCTCTCCCCTCCCCTACCATCAATCTGCATTGAGCTGCAGTCGTGCAAAGCCAACGCAAGTCATACGTATTTGCTCAAGTGACAATTTAATTAGTATTTAATTAATTTATTACAAGGAACTTGTCTGAGAGCTTGAGCTTGGCCATTGAATCGGTTGCTTGGCTTGGTTTTCCCAGGCGTCACTAGAATTCTCAACTGGTTTTAGCGACGCATAGATGAGAACCATCTGCTTTTTTTTTCCTAGGCGTCACTAGAATTCTCAACTGGTTCTAGACTACGATCAACGAGTATGTAAGAAATGAATACGGAGAGTTTATTTATTTTTTAATTTATTTATATATTTTTTATTTATTTTCAATTAATGTATGTAGCTGCAGCTAAGCAGAGCTGAAGTCTATGCTTGGTTTTCTTTTTCCTAGGCGTCACTACAATTCTCAACTGGTCTTAGACTACGATCAACGAGTGTGTTAGCAATAAATACGGAGAGTTTATTTTTTAATTTATTTATATATTCATTTATTTATTTTTTATTTATTTTCAATTAATTTAAGTAGCTGCAGCTAAGCAGAGCTGAAGTCTACGCTTGGCATACGCTTTAAAAGGCGCATGGCAAATCTTTATCAACATTTATCGAACATGTTGAAAGCAAAAGAAAAGAAGAGACAGAAAAAAGCAATGCAAAGGACATTTTGGGTGACGAAACAACTGTTGGCGATAAAGTTGCCGATAAAGGGTCGAGACAAGAGGCAACGAGGCAACACATGCAACAATAACACGCTGTACTCGTCGTTATCAGCAGAGAAAACCCAAAAAAAAAAAAAAAAAAACCGACGAAAACGAGAGGAAAAAAACCGAACAAGAAGCAAGCACTTTATTATATTTGATTTGTGTGCGTGTGCCCAGCTGTGCAGCTGTGTGTGTGTCCGTGTGTGTGTGTGTGTGTGTGTGTGTGTGGGCGTTTATGGGCGTGTGACAGACACAGATAGGCAGACAGACCGACAGTGGCTGCCAAAAATGCGCATATCAATGTGCATAGACATATGATAACCTGATATGATACGATGTGAGATATGTCTATGAAGCATATTCTAGCTATCCTATGTACATACTAAATATAGGCAAGAGCTATGCCCGTGTGTGTATGTGTGTGTGTGTGTGCGTTTGCATAATCAGTAAATTTGATTAAATAATTGATTAAATAAATTGATTGATACACGGCCGCAATAAGAGCAAAAGGCAGCGTAACTTGTGCTACAAATACCCTGTAAAATGTATGGAAATGTACCTTGTTACTGCAGGTATTTTACAGGGTATTCTCGGTACGACCCCTGCCCATACTCGCTTGCATGTTGTTGTTTACATGTGGTGACCAAATTGATTAATTCAATTGTTGATCTCATCAATTTGCCGCTGAAATAAGTAGAGCATTCGGGGCCGACAGTGCGTATGCGTATTCTTTATGCTGCTCCCTTTTGGGGAATTCAACGTATTTTCGCTGATTCAGCATATACTCTGCCCACACACACACACACACACACACACATTGAGATCATCAATGCGATTCTTTGAATTCTTTTTCTGCATCTGATTGAGTTGCAGGAGAATTGGGCGCAGGGAGAGCGCAGGCGATGCCTAATGATGTGTTAATTATGCATAATTATGAATTACATGTGCTATCTCACTCTGCACAGCTCTCTCTCTCTCTCTCTCTCTCTCTCTGTCTGTCTCGCGCAGCGGGTGCGCTAATTACGCACAGGTGTGTCGAAATTCTCAAATTAATAGCGCACATTAGTCGCCACACGACCCTGAACAGACACATCTATATATAGCACGCTCTCTCTCTCAGCTAGATACTACAAACATATGTCTTATCAATTAAAATTTAAACACCTGTCCATAACACACACAAAGATATACACACATAAATAACACTCCGGAAATTCGAATGCAAATCGATTCTGTTCGTGGATTATTCCATCCACATTTGCATAATCATTGACAAATGTAACGAGTTTGTTCACTCAAATATTTGCATTACTAGTGCCATTCAAATATTGCGACACGGCATTGCCACTTAGGCTACATTCTCTCTTCCTCTTTCTCCC
The DNA here is from genome assembly GCA_018901885.1 of Zaprionus kolodkinae. Taxonomy (NCBI): domain Eukaryota; kingdom Metazoa; phylum Arthropoda; class Insecta; order Diptera; family Drosophilidae; genus Zaprionus; species Zaprionus kolodkinae. The sequence continues at coordinate 639,233 of JAEIFM010000155.1, read as the reverse complement.
TCTCTCTCCAGCTGTCCGAGAGGGAAATTGCAATCATATTGAATTTCATCGGAAATGCTCTCAAGACAAAGAGCTGAAGTTTTCAATAAGTCATCGAGGCATCTGAAGGCGAGGAATGTGCTGAAAACACTCGGTTGGTATTTTAGGTAGGCAGGGTCATTGTGCTAATACCCTGTAAAGTGGCACGGCTCTAAGAAGCAGGAATTGTCTGCTAAGACCTCAAATAAGGCTCAAATAAGTTTGATTTTCAAACGAATTCCAAGCTCTCTTACATAAGTATTTATTTTTATTGCAGAAAAGTGTTTCTAGCTTTTATATTATATACTTATTTATTTGATGATTTGATTATTTGTTTTATATTTCTTAAGTTGCTTATATATTTATCTATTTATTTATTTGCTGTTCTTTCTTTGCATTTTATTTAATCTATTTAGTTATCTATTTATTTATAATATTTATTTGTTTACTATATTCATTTTCTGTTTATTTATTTGTATATTTATTTATTTGACTATTTTCGAATTCAATATAAGCCTCTTAGACCCTCAAACAGCCTACAAAAACTTTCCGCATAATCAAACTATTTCCTTTCCTGCTACTTCTGCTCTGCCTGCTTAAAATTTCCCATAGTAAAAGATGTGGAAAATTGTTCCAGCTATGCTTATTTGCTGCAGATTTCTCACATATTTTACAAATATTTTGCCTAGCCAAGTTCTCTCTCCCACTCTATCTTTTCCTCTCTTCCTCCCTCCCTCTCTAGAAAGAGGCGCTAGAAAGTATGCTACGTTTTTTTGTTAGCCCAGCGCAAAACCACATGGCACTCCAGGGAGAGGCAGAGGAGCAGGCAGAGACAGAGGCGCAGACACAGGCACAGGCACAGGCACAGAGGGGGCCCAAGTTTGGCCAACCTGCCAACCTGTTGCACGAAGAACAGACCGCAGCCTGGCCGCAGGCAGCAGTAGTCGCAGTCGAAGTAGAAGAAGAATGACTGGCTGGAAATCCTTGAGCTGCCAACTCGATATTTCAACTGGAGACTGAAGGGACACACAGTGCTTGCCCGGCACAGTCGCCCTTCCTCCTCCTCCTGCTCCCGCTGTTGCTGCTGCTTTCTTTTCATTAAAGCGGGAGGCATTAGCTGAGGCTGCAACGTGGCGGCCGCCGCCGCCTCGGCTCACCCTGTGATTATTGTTGTTGTGCTGCCTGACGCCGTAATTGCCTCACGCCGCCGGAATACATTTACATAAGTTGCTCAGCACAGGGGTGGGGGGTGCCGGCGGAGAGAGGGGAGGGGGGTAGGCTAAAGGAAGCTGCCATCTCTCATTTGTTATCTTTTCATTTCTCGACCAAGCGATGTCAACGAACTGCGCTTCCTGGCGCTTCCTTCTCGCGCCGCGTGTGTGTTTACACTCTCCCTCTCTCTCACTCTCCCTCTCTCTGTCTCTCTAGTCTCTCCTGCACAAGGACAAGTTGGCGGCTTTGCTCTACCTGCCAATAGGTGCCCCCTCTCTCCTACGCCGTCTCTGTGCTGTGTTCTTTTTCCTGCTACGCGGCGGCGGCGGCGACACTAAATCTAAATTCAATATGTTGTCGATTTAACATATTTCTTCTTCGTTTGAGCGCACGTGTGTGTGTCTGCGCCTGTTTTTCTTTTCTTGCTCTCTCTCTCACTCTTCATCTCTTCTCTCTATTCCACTCCCTGCTGCTCTTGCGAGCGAGTAAACAAAGTGTTGTGCCAATATTGACAGAGCCCACGGGCTACGCTTACGTTGCCAACTACGTCATTTGGGCCACAAGCAACCAAAAAAAAAAAAAAAAAAAAACCCCAAAAACCAAAGCAGAAAAAAAAAAAAAAACATAGAACGTAACTGAAACCAGGAGAATAGCAGAAAAAAAACTGAGAAGAAAGTGGAAGACAAGCAACTCACTTGGCCAATCATCATCTTCATCATCATCATCGTGGCGCATCACAATGAAATTATTGAAATGAAATATTTGGTCTGTTTGTTGTGGTGTCAAATTCGTGGGATTATATTACCCAAAACGGGATGACCCATGGCATCCAAATGTTTGACAATCACACTGAGACAATCCAAGCATTGTCATACGATCCTATCGATTTTCCGCTCGCTTACGCACTGTCAAATATGTTCGACAAGTCGACGCAGTGCAAGCCTTATTATGTTTTGGAACCTCGTAACTGACCTATCAGGAAGTGAAAGTTACGTAGGGAAAGCCTACACATATATATGTGGACAAGTAGGCAATCAAAAATGCTCTTGATGCTCTTGATAACTCGATTTGTATGTACGAACACCTATATCTCAGAGACTATAGTAGCTAGGGCTAACAAATTTGATGGCAATGTGCCTTAGTACTGTGCGCAGCTTAAGCTTCTTCTAAAATTTAGCCACGCCTTTTTTGAACCTCCTTACTGGCCTAGAAGATAGAGAAAGTTGCTTAGAAAAACTTAAGTATTAAAAAAGAGAGACGTACTTTCCAGCGCTTTTAATCAGCATTCATAAATAATACTCAATATGTGTGCTTGAACACGCATTCATGCTGATAAAGCTTGATCTGTCTGTATGAACAGCTATATCTCAAAGACTATAGCAGCTGGGACTACCAAATTTGATGAAAATATGTCTCAGTATTGCCACCTAATCAAGCTGAGCTTAGAATTGGGCCACACCTCTTTGTGCCGCCTTAAGCTGTAAGAAATTGCAATTTTTTTCGCTAAAAGAAATTTAATACGATCTCTTGTTGAGTTTTATAGAATAAAAAGTCGAACCCAGCAATGTCCCCTGAGTCTCCTCCTCCTTAGTTAACTCTCCTTACAGCTCAAGATGCACAGAGTTCGCGCTTGGTGAAAACAATTTCAATTAGTTAAATTGCTTTTGGGCAAAATTTGCCTTGTGAATTCATTGAGATATTCAATTAAAATCAACAAGGTGAAATTTTTGCAAATTTCGCTTCGAAATTCTGGGCAATTTGCGCAATTTCTATCGCTCTGCCTCTTTCTCTCTCTCTCGCTCTCTCTCTCTCTGGCTGAAATTAAGCTTAATTAAACATATAGAATATTTAAGTATATACGCTCGTAAATTCTCAAGTTGCGAAAAATTGCGCAGTTCGCTGCGAGGCGCCTTCGCAATGTTTCGATGTTGTGTGTGTGTGTGTGTGTGTGTGTGTGTGTTTAGCACTCAATCAAGGCCAGAAAGTGCCAGAGGGCTAAATAATAATTTCTTTGTTTTGTAGTACAACAAGTTGGCAACAAAATGAAACCGGGCGAGTTGTAAAGCATTTAAAAAATTAATTGCAACCTTTTGAGGATTGGGCTCGGCTCGATAAACCTTTCAGCAGAACTTCCCCTAGCTGCCCCATCCCCCCCCATCTCACTTCTGGGCCAGTTAACTGACCAGCAGCCGTAGCAGGCGTAGCCAGTGCTGAAAGTCATTAAAATCATGATTAGCAGCAGCCACAGGTGCCATTAAACGCAACCCGCCGCCGACGCCGACACCAGCAACAAAAACAGAGAGAAACCCTAAACAACAAAAAAAGGACTCCCGGGCCAGACATGGCTTCGAGAGAACAAAAATAAAAATGGCCAAGAGCAAATAAGCCAACTGACCGCAAACAGGCAACAAAGTTATGACTGCAGCAGCAGCAGGCTGGGGTGTGGTGCGAAGGGGGGAGGGGGAGGCTTGTGGCATTTCATCTTAATGTTTTTCTTTCAATAATTCGCGAGGCAAACTCAGGCGAGGGGGAGGGGGGAAGGCAGGGGGAGGCGTTGCAAGGTCAGTCCCAAAACGCAAACGGGTTATGCCATGGGTTATGGCGGGTTATGGTTACGGTTACGGTTACGGTTCGGGTAACGCGCTTCGAGCTGAGCTTTATCTTTGACTTTGCTTCGGTTGAGGTTGCTTTCTGCGACTTTTCCGACTTTTCCCACTTTTCCACTGCATCCCAAAAATGTTTGCCAACGTGTTTTTTTCTCCTGCGAGTTTCTTTTGTATTTTCTGTGCTTTCATTGCCTTTGGGTTGCTTTTCTTCCATTTTGTACATCAAATATGCAACATATATGCATATATTTACAGGGTATACCACAAGCAGAGCGGGAGGGAGAGAGTGGGGAAGAGCCGACTAACTTTTTGACCACGCTGCCGTCGCCTTAAGGCGCTGTCAAAAGGCGCTCGGAGGCCAAACCAAGTTTAATGCCGCCTGGTTCATTAATGTTAATGACCATATTGATTTATATGTGCGGCACGTGTGTCCCCACCCCGCACTCCCCCTCGCCCTACACTCCCCTCTCTGCCACATGTGAGCGATGCTTCCTTAACCTTATGCAGCAGCAGCAGCTGTGACTCGATTCAAGCCAAAATTGACCAAAAATCCATTGGCAACCGCAGCCACATTTGTTGGCCTAATCAGTTTCACTCACTTTTCTATTGCCCTTAAACCACTGTAAATGCTGCCCCTACTCTCTCTCTGTCTCTCTCTGCCCAACTCAGGATAGGAACTGCCTTCTATACCATATAAAACAGTTTACAATTTCAGCAGCTTCAACAGTTTCGACACTTTTCACAGTTTTCATGACATGACACGAAAATCCACTGTGAAAATTGGAAAGGGGAGACAGAGGGAGAGAGAGAGAGAGGGAGAAAGCAGAGCTTTTCCACTTGCTGCCTCCATGCTCTATAGTTCCATCGAGATGATCTGATAAATTTACAAATATATGAAGCTCAAGATAAAATAAACCACTCTCTGTCTGCACACTCTTTGTGTTGCCCTTTGTCGTTCTCAAGCTCTTTACAGAACATTTTCGGATTTCATCGACTTAGACAATTTCTTTAACTTTTTCATTTGACAGCAAAAAATTTATGAAGTTCTCTGGAAAAAATTTTAAATTTCTAGAACACATTTCCACACACATTTCCACTTGAATTAAAGCAGAGTTAGTCATATTTCAAAAGATATTTCGAAACTTTAAGCAATTCCACAAATTTTCCTAAGTACTTATCAAAGCAAATTCATTTCCGCACAATTAGGTAAAATTTCATCATAATACGATCATATTTGTTGAAGCAACGCAAGAATTTTCCATAGTACATTTCAAAAGAAATTAATTTCCGCGCATTTGGGGCTGAATTTCATAATATTTTTTGTTCATATTTGAACGCATGAAAAAGTTTTGATATTGCCTTTGGTCGTATATTTTTTCCCCAATTTAATTTCCGTAAATTTCATAAATTCCGTAATGTTCATAAATTTGACTATATCTCTTTGGAAATCGAAAACTAAACACATATTTTATGACATATCGTAGAAAACTTTGCACAAAAACAATCCCATTTCCGCATATTTCATAGAGTTCCATTAGAGTTCTCCCGCCTGCTGCAGCCAATATGCCCCGATCGAGGGCAGCCACAAAAAGGCAGTCCGACAAGTTTTGCAACTTAAGTTTTTTATTCCTTTCAAGCTGCCGCAAACGAAGAACGTAAAAAAAGATGAAAAAAAATCGAAAAAAAACTATGAACATATTTTTTTATTATTTTTCTTGGTAGATTCTTTTTTTTTAGTTTTGGCCGCTTGTTCTAACGCGACTTTTGACTTGAGAGAAGAAAGAAAAATGTACTATATGAGCAACTTGCAACTCGAGAGAGAGAAAGAGAGAGATGACTGCAACAAAAATGGCGTTAATTGTTATCGGATCACAGGAGAAGTGCAGCAAAATTCTCAGAGCTTCTTAAAATTCTTTACAAACTTAGGACAGATATTTATGAGAAATTGATATAGTACGAATGTGAGGAGTCGAGGAGTTGCCATTGTGCCCCAGAATCATAACAAATTCCTTTCAATTTTCAGCACAAAGCGATGAGGAGAAGGGAGGAAGGGAAGAGGGAGGAGAGGAAAGGACAGTGGGAGTGGGAATAGTTGGGTCTATTCAGGCAATGCTAGCATAATGGTATATGGTAATAAATAGCATTAATTTAAGATGATTTACTTGCCCCAGCTTCGATACAATTGATAAATGCGCTGGCAGTGCAGGAAGCGTAGGGCAGAGAAAGAGAGAGGGCGAGTGTGTGGGAGCAAGCAGGCAAGCGGCACCGGTCAGCTAATTCAATTTCAAGGAATTCTCTCTACAATGTTTACACTGCCCGCAATAAATTCTTGTGCCCATTGTTGTGCCCTGTCAGCCCAAAAATGGACAAACAATACAGCAAAAAAACAATTTCAAACATTTCTAAGATTTCTCCGATTTCTATTCAATATTTACCTGCTTGAGAGGCACCGGCTTCGGGGCGCGCTGTTCAACACACTTTTCGAATACACAGTTTTTAACACAGTTTCGAAAAAAAAAAAAAAAATTCAACAAAAAAAAAGTGCACAAATTTTTCAAAAGTTTTCAAAAGTTTTTTTTATTTATTTATTTTTTTTTTGCCAGCGTTTTTCTTTCACATGGAACAAATGAATGATTTCAATATGTCTTAGCACTTTACCAAATGTTCAAAATTGTTTTTTGGTTTTTTAAATTTTTTTTTTTATTTATTTGTTTAATTTTGTTTGTGCTGCCACTGACTGACTGACTGACTGAGTGATTGACTGAGTGATTGAGTGAAGGAGCTTCTCGCTGGCTGCGTCTGCTCGCCTTAAAAAACCCGCAACGACTGAATCAAAACAAACAAATTTCTTTGGTTATATTCGAAAAAGTGTTCTATGCGTTGCCGCTGCTGCTGCTGCTGCTGCTGCTGCTGCCGTGGCTGCTGCTGCTGCGAGTGTTGCTTATGCTTATGCTGCGTAGGGCTGCTGCCTGCTGCTCTGCTCTGCTCTTCTCTGCGCTCGCTCACTCTCTCTCTGCCGCCCTGTCCCAGCAACTGTTCCCAGTGGCCATGCTATCCGCCACTATCCGTATCCGTGCATGGTTTTATCCGTGCGCCTGCGCTCGGCTCTCGTCTTCGGTTTTGTTTACATCGCCCCTGCCGACAGCTGCTCGTGTTGTCGCTCGTGTTGCCGCTGTTGTTGTTGCTGCTGCTGCTGCTGCTGCTGCTGCCGCCGCTGCTCTTTGACTCGACTGCCTAAACGTTTTTTATACATTTAACTCGACGCTTTGTCTTGCCGCAGCATCTGAGGCGCAGGCAGACCAAAGTCTCCAGCGTTGCGGCTTTCGCTCAGCTGTTGCTGCTGCTGTCGCTGTCGCTGCCGCTGCTGCTGCTGCTGGCGCTTGGGAACGTCGTCGACCTGCTGCATGCGTAGCTTTAGCTTAGGTGTTTGACACTTTTCCGCAACATTCACAATAAACTCATATTCATTCACTCACGCGCATTATGAATCGACGTGTTTTGGCCGACGCTCGAATGCGCTGCACGTGAACCACCAGGGGGTTATGCACAGTGGGCTGAAGTTGCACATTTCAGTGGAAATTTATATGAAAATAAATATTTATTATATTTTCCTTATTTACTTATTTTTATATAGAAATATTTGTCATTATTTATTTAGAAAAAATTAATTTTAGATTTATAATCAATGGAAAATATTATTTATTTCGCTTTTCGCTAATCTTAACTTTAATTACAACAGACAAAAATGACTATTTAAACTGATAGACCGACAGTTTTTTATGAACTATTAGTTTAAATGCAAAAAAGAACTAGTTCTGCATTTAAATTTATCGATAAATTCACTGAAACTGCAGCCACATTTCAAACTACTGGTTAACTTTAACTGGCAGTTGAAAAAATAACAACTGCCTGCCAGTTATCTTTAACTGCCAGTTAAAAAATGAGCACGTGCATAAAGCACTAATTCATAATTAAAATTTATCGATAAACTTGCCCAAAACCTTATTCAGCAACATGTCCAAACTAATGGTTAACTTTAACTGGCAGTCAAACCATAAATGAGACAAAACTGACATTTGACTGTGACTCAGAGCTAAAAAAACAAAGAGAAGAGTATATTCATAATTTGAATTTATCGATAAACTTGCAGCCACATGCCACTAACAATCGGTTAATTTTAACTGGCAGTTGAACTGCAAAGAGAGACAGCAAGACAGAAAAGATAGAGAGAGAGAGAGAGAGAGAAGACTTCGAGTTCACTTTTCGCATAACTTGTTCATATAGTCGAGTAACCCGCTAAAAAACCGCAATGCATGGCAAATTTGTTTTATGATTTTAACTGTACAGCCCGTTGTTGTTGTTGTTGTTGTTGTTGTTCTCTCTACTTGTTGTTGTTGTTGTTGTTGTTGTTTCTACTTATTGTTGCTCTTGTGTTTTATGCTTTCGATTTAACTCCCACTCGTGTCTCAGTGTTTTTTGGCCATTGACTTGCGGCAAAAGATGTCAAAAGTCATTAACTTTTATGCGCGTTTCATATACGAAACCGAAAGAGAAAAATATAAAAATAAAAAGAAAAATATATATAAATGGAAATAAAACATGAGCGTGTGTATAGATAGAAGATATGTGTGTGTGTGTGTGTGTGTGTGCGTAGGTAACTGTGTATCCTTTGGCTGCGCAAATGCAATTTCCTTATCAACAACATCGTCAGCTATTTATGGCTTTTGTTGTGACGTTTAATTCCTGACTGAGGTCAGAGCTCGTGATTTCTATAGGGGGGATATTATTTGATTAGCAGCAGGTAAAACCGAATTTCGATTGATTCTTCTTTTCGGCGTCTGTGTCGTGCTCTCCCTGTCTCTCTCTCCCTATCTTTCTCTCTCTCTCTCCTTCTTTCCCTCTTGACAGAAGAACAATTAGAAGTTCACTTCACATCACAGTTCGCTGGCAGCTCAAGTTGAATGACTTTTATTAGCGTCCTTATAGAAATCTCCGCCGGCTCCCGCTCCGCCTCCTCCTTCTCCCCCTGCTCCTCCTTCCTGGCCTTCCTCTCGTGCTTTGCTTTGTTAAAAATCAACAAAAATTGATTTCCTACTGCCCAATTGAAGTCTATGTCGCCCCATCCCACTGTACATTCCTAGACGACTCCCTCTCGCTCTCCCACTCTCTCTACCTCTACCTCTCCCACTCCCTCCCTGAGTAGTAGTACCACTCGCCATGGCGCTTGCTGCGTCTTTAAGAAGTCTTGCCCCTTTGCGCTGCCATGGCAATAAATCGCTTCCCTAAGTAAGTGATAAGTGATAAGCGATGCGTTCGCCAATTTGTCGATAGCTTCGACCCACAGCCCCCCGCAGCACAACCCCCCCGCCAATAACATTTTCAAGTGCATTTCTTAAATATTCTACAAGCTTAGGCAACCTTGCGCTTTAAATGTTACTTGGCTTATCAGTTGGCATAGTATACTCTACCTTAGTCATTCATTCGTTGATTTATTTATTCATTCATTTGTCATTTGATAAATTTATTATGTATTCATCTGTGTCTAATATAGAGACACATTCATGTCAAATTTGATACCTCTAGCTTTAATAATAAGTGAGATATGCGTGTTCAAACAGACAGATAGATAGAAAGATAGACAGACAGACAGACAGACAGACAGACAGACATAGGGATAGGTGAAAAGACAGTCAGACAGATTTAACAGCTAGCTAGACATAAATTAAAGCCTCTCTCCGCGATTCGCATACACTAGACCTAAACAACTGTAGGGTATAGCCCAATTCCACTTCAAAGAAGGTCTCTCTTTAAGCTTTTATTGATTCATTCGGGGCACTTTTAATCGATGTAGAATACGTAAATATTAAATGCAGCATAGACAAATATTCTATACATATATATTACCTCTTAATTGGCCAGTTATTTGTTTAGGCCTTTGCCAGAGCTGGCCAAAAGAAGAAGGCTTTAAGAATCAGAGCTGGGCGCAGAGAACTCTTTAAGTGGGGTATGCCAAGCGAGGGCTGCTCGAAGAACTCTCACTCTTTCTTACTCTCTCTCTCTCTCTCTCTCTCCCTCTCTATCTCTTCTTCTTCTTGGGCCTCTGTAATTGCATTTTTGTGCAGCGGGACGTGGCACGTGGGGACAAACTCAATTGCGCATTTCTTTGGTTTGCCGAAAAGTGAAGACCTTGAAGTGATTTATAGCAGGCAAAAACATGCATGGACTTGCATGGCGCTACGTGTGCTACACAGCAAAGAAGAACACAAAAAGAAGAGGAACCGGAGAGTGGGGGGGAAATTGTGTAAATTGCAATTCGAGAGCATATTACGCATACGCCAGGTGTGGCAGCACATTGAACACATTGAATACTCGTTAGCCAAGCTAAGCAGATAAAACTCATGTGGCCGGCAGTCGCTCTGTCAGTTACAGTTACAGTTACCGTTACACTTCGCAGTTACATTTAACGCCGTTATGCCGTTATAGGGCACATCCGTTTCCGGTGCGTTGCGCCACAGCTGTCTCTGCTTATGCTGCGCGCATTCAAATTCTGTTGTAAATCTCACGAGCAGGCACGAGCAGGCTGCACATACGCATAGGCAGGCAGGGGGGAGGAGGGTTAAGGGGGGGTCGAAGGGGTTGAGGGGTTGAAGGGGTTGAGACGTTCGCAGGGTTTCAGGGGTTCAAGGGGTTGAGGGGTTGAGGAGTTCCTTCTAGGGTTTGAGAAGCTGGGGGGGTTAGGACACTGCCTCATTTGGCTTAGCTCAGCAGAGAGAGAGAGAGAGAGGGAGAGACACCTTCACTCACATGTGTGTCTGGGGTTATCCCTTTTCAATGATTTGCCAGCGCCACTGCCTTTGCCTTTTCCAGCACGTCTTACCTCTCTCTTTTCTTTCTTACAGTGCGCAGCAGGGTAGGCCAGACTTGAAGTTGACTGAAAGAGGAAAGATAAGTAGGCTATCCCTCTTTTTACAGGGTATACTGGGTGCGACTAACACTCTCTCTCTCTCTTTCTGTGCGCCTTTCTTTCCTCCTTTTTTTTCTTTTATGCTTCTGCTCCCTTTGACTTGCCTATTTGGCAGCTTCAAAGATTTCGCCATGCTGCACGTAAATGGCTTTGTTGTTATTCCATACAGTTTCGCACGGCGCCCTACGAACCCAACCCCGTCTAGAGGCCTTCCTTCAGCTACCCCATCCAATCCTACTCCTGCTCTTACTCCCCGACCTTATCTGGCGCTGTTCTACACATGTTGTTGTTGTTGGAGGGGAGAGGAGGAGAGGGAGGAGGGGGAAGAGGGAAATATCTCTAGCAATGCGTGTATTTTGTTATTGGTATTTCTGCTGCCTGCCCTCGGCTGCTTAACCCGCCATTGCCGGCAGTTAACCCCACCGCAGGCACCCGCCGGAATGTGCGAGCGAGTGTGCGAGGGAGGGTGTGCGTGTGTGTGTGTGTGAGGGTATTTTGTGTGTTAGTTACAAATTGAATTTAACGTATTTACTTTAAACGCCTCGATGCGCCGTTTTCCAACACTCAAAGCGGCTGCCTTTGCCTGCATATTTAATATGCATTTTGTGGGCGTTTTGGGGCGTGGCAGGCAGGAGCAGGGGCAGGAGAGAGAGAAGCGGACACCCAGCAAAGACTCTTATGTGATTTACTTCAACTGCTCGCAGCACGTAGTCAACGAGGAAGAGGAGCAGGAGCAGGAGGAGAAGAAGGAAGAGAGGGAGCTGCAGGGGGGAGCAGTGGAGGTTAGAGGAGAGGGAGTACAGTAATGGGTGCGAATTTGGATGGAGGAAGACACAAGCTACACGCACGAGAGTGTGAGGATGTAAGTGTAAAGCAGCTTAGCGCTTAAATCATGATTACCACAGCCAGTCATTGGGGGAGAAGGAGCAGCAGCAGAGGCAGCAGCAGCAGGAGGAGCAGCAGGAGGAGGAAGCTGGAGCTGGAGCTGGAGCTGGAGCAGCAGCAGGAGGCATGGCGTATCAAGCGCCGCATGACTTTCTCTCCAGCAGTAATTAGGAGATACATATTTGCCGGAGCTGCGGCGTACGTGCAACCAGCCAAAAGCGACGCACGAGCAGCGCCAGCCGGAACAGCAGCCAGAGCAGCCACAGCAGCCATAAATACTGGCAAAATTGCAGTCGGGTAACACAGGCATGGGGTCCAAGCTGGGGAGGAAGAGGCAGGAAGAGAGTAAGGGGTAGCTGGTGGGGGGATGGGGGTACAACCAGTCGAAGTCGAAGTTCTGGCTGCGGTCGCAATTGGAGTCAACAAGCGGAGACGCCACCAATTTGCTATTACTTATCTGGGGTTATTGTTGTGCGTGATGTTGCTGTTGTGTTTGTAGTTGCTGTCGGTATTTGTTGCTGCTGCATTTGCTTATGCTGCTGGCGTGCCGAAAAAAACAGAGAGAGAGAAAGAGAGAGCAAGCTAGACCAGGCAGCTGCTACCCTGCAGCCTCCTACTCCCACTGGAATGTCGCATTGCTCTGTGAGCTATCAACAACATCGGCAGCAGCAGCAGCAACCACAGCAACAGCAGCAGCAACCACAGCAACAGCAGCAGCTGAAATACACGTATTTCCGCTTTTATATTTTAATTTCCCAATGCTTTATGCGCTGTCAGCGACATGCGAATTCATCAAAGTCAACGGAGAGTCGCATCGATAAGCGAGTGGGCCAAATGTCAAAAGCTATAGGCCACGCCTACAATCCCCTACCACAACCTACGCCTACAATCCATGCTTCTCCACAGGGTCTAGCCTAGTCAGACTGTCTCTGCAGCTGGCCCAATTGTCTTGCTTTTTTCAAGCTATACAATACTATCGATATGTATCGATAAATATCGAAATTGCTATTGTTTCGATTGCATTTCTCATAAGCAAACTTGTGGAGACAGTGTTGGAAATTGTTGAACGTGAAGAAATAATCGATAAACCAATCGATAAATTCGATTAACTGCAGATTTGATTACAGCATTAGTTGCTCTAGTTCCCTTTAAATTCTTAAGCTTCCCATAGTACTTACGCGGAATTCAAACTAAATAAGTAGTTATTCACACACACACACACACACACACCACAATTTAGATAGGGGAGGGGGAGGAATATGCAATCCAGATAATAACAACTTATGTATGATGGGATTTCAACGGAAATCCAAGCGTGCTTGCCATGGCAACATAATTTTAATATGCGCAGCAACCCACACTCTGCCACTCTCCCTCCCTTCCTTCCTTCCTTCCTTCCTTCCTTTCTTTCTTCACCTATCTTTCGCTCTCTCTGTCCATCTCTTTCTGCAACTCATATCTGTCTCTTTCTGCCGTGAAATACATTTTGCAGCTTGCATTATTCATTCACTCAACTTGCAAATTGCAACTCGAAAATATTTTCATTACATTAACGTTGCGAATGGTTTTTCTATACCCCGCACCACACAGGGTGTGCGAACAGGGTGTGCTGAGCAACAGGTAATGTGTGAGTGGGTGTGTGTGTGTGGGAGAGAGTATATAATTAATATGTATGTTATTCTGAAGGTTAATGACATGCTCCATCAGTTGCCTGACCTTGAACATTTGAGGATTTTGATGTAGCTCAAGTTGGAATTAGTACTAAGTTATAGGCTTAGCTGTAGCCTGGTAGGGTAGAGATATAAAGAGGATATCTTAGCTGTAACTCAGCTCTGTTTCATATACTTTAGGAATACTTAAATAAATAAATCCATAAACGAATATAACTAATTGAAGATTGAGAAAACTACACCAAAACTCTTAAGTATTCTATCATCTCTTATCTCGAGCTGTGGTGCCTGCCTGTTAGCTGGGTATAGCCCCTACTATCTTTTACTTTGTTGATACAATTTCTGTTTCATTTTTTTTTTATTTTTTTTTTGTTTTCATTGTGGTATTTCCTTGTAAAAACTAATTTAGCCTGGATTCGGTTGCAGAGCGCGTAAGTTGTGGAAGAGAGAGAGAGACCTAGAGGGGGCAACCTAAATGCAATTACCGGAGAGTTAATTAAAATGGCAGCTGCAGAAACGGAATTGCAAATGGTGTTGCTAAATGCAGCCAAAGGTTCTCAGCACATAACAATCTATATGAATTGCCAAAAAAAAGAGAAGAAAAAAAAGAAGACGCGATGCGAGGCAACACTCAACATGCGCCAAGTCAAAGGTCAGACGTGAATTTGGTAATTTCGCTGAGAATCTACAGCGCACAAATATGCAGCTTATTGCAGAGGGGAAAGGGAAGAGAGGGGGAGCAGCAGGGGTAGGGGCAGGTGGGGCAACCCTCGCACGGTGCTCGCTTTATGCGCTCAACGAGCTAAATTAAAAGCATTAAGCTCGAGATTATATCAATATTAGCGACACATAATTGTCTGATTAAGTAGATGCTGTGCCACACACACACGCACACACACACACCGAGACACCCACGCACACTTCACCTTACTCCCTTCTCCCCCCCCTGCCTGTCTGGCTGGCAGTAAATGTCTGCGGCAGGCTTTGCGTGACGATGCGCCGGCAACGTGTCGTATGCGTAATGTAATTGCCAGCTTTTCGATTTGCCTGTTGAGCAGCAACATCAGCAGCAGCAGCAGCAGCGGCAGCAGACAAGGTAGGCGGCATTCCGCTAGTGTAAGGATACAAAGGACACGGGACAGCCAGTCTGGCAAGGATTTGCCCTGGCTAAAGGCGGCGCATGCTGGCAATTAGCACGTGGCGGCTGCCACAGCTCGTGCCATCGTGCTGCGTTGCAAGGCAAATGACAAGCAAGTTCTGTGTGTGGCTGAGTGTGTGTGTGCGTGTGTGGGTGTATTTATAAATAACTATGTACTGAGTACAGTAATTCGCTTAGCTGCCTTGTGCAGTTATATTTAAAATGTCTCGCAGTGAAGGGAAAAATCAAAGAAAAACCTAAGAAAAACCTAAGAATAGGTCGAATAGGTCAAATAGGTCGCAGGCTAAATGTAAATATGTGTATGCATGAGTTGCAGGTGTAAATCCATCCTGAAATACTTTTTAGAATTAGTAGAAAATACTGGAAAACCAAAAGTAAACGAAATAGGTTGATTAGGTCGATTTGGTCCAATAGGTCGATTCGGTAGAATAGGTTGCAATTATACAGCGTGTATGTGTGTCTTGCAGGTGTAAATCCATCTCGAAATATATTTAAAATCTAGAAACAAACTTGAAAAACTAAAAGAAAGCAAAATAGGTCGATTAGGTCGAATAGGTCGTTTAGGTCGTTTCGGTTGTTGCTAACTGATTAGCTCAGTTAAAGCGTGACTATGTGTATTGTCAGTCTATATGTGTATTCGTAAGTGTAAATCCCTCCCGAAATATACTTCAAACTAGATAAAAAAAACTGCATAAGCTAAATAGGTCGAATAGATCGCTCGCCAACTCTCTGATTGGCTCAGGCACACGCGCACACATGCTCCGGCTCCGGCTCAGGCACTGAGGCAGTGCCTGGCGCAGTCTTTCGGAACATAATGAGTATGTCGCCTCAATTATAACTTCAAACATTTGCCTAGTCTAATGGACAAACCCGTCGCAGACTTGCGCACATAATTGAAAGCAATTTTGCAGCGAGCGATAGAAGCAAAAAAACGAAAGTACAAGAAAGAAAGGAGAGAGCGAAGCAAGACAGCAACAAAAAAAAAAAGAATGCTAGGCAAATAATAAGTTAACGTTTTAAGCGGCTTGCCAGGCGCCCCCTTTACCACTCCCAGCGCACTCCCAGCGCGACCTTGTCCTCTGCCAGCAGGCAAAAATGGGAAATTGCTCGCTGTGCGTTGCGTTGCGTTGCGTTGCGTCGCGGCGGCCTCATTACAATTTAATGCGCTTTGTTTCGACGACGACGACGACGACGACGACGACGACGACGACTCCCTACCGCTTGCGCATTGCCGGCTTAGTCAAGATTTAAATGAAATTACTTAAAATGACATGTTCAAACTCGCACTCGCTACCCCCTCTCCCTAAGCCTCTGCCTGTCTTGCTTTTGGGTTAATTAAAATGCCAGGCAAGCAGCATGCCCAAATTGAGGATAAGGAAGAAGGCAGCAGCAACTCATCGATTGGCCTTGAAAGCGGCGGCATAGCATTCATCTGGTCGTCTCATGCGGCGTATGAGTAATCTCACAGTTGCGCTGCCATTTTTGGAAGCCCCGAGACGTAGCTAGAGGCAGAGACAGAGAGAGAGAGGGATGAAGAGAGGGGAAGAGAAAGAGAGGGGGGACAAGTTCAGTGACAGCGCGTTTTATCGCCGCACTGCACTTCGTTGCGGCTCTAACTGCCTCATGAAAACCTAACAAAGTGGCAAGTGGCACTCTCTCCCTCTCCCTCTCTCCCTCTCTCTCTCTCTCGCTGTCTCTGTCTCCCTTGCACACCTGCTCAATTGGCCGCCTGACTGTCTGTTGCTGGCTCTCGGCAGGGTAATTTATGCATGGCATAAAGAAGCGTTGCACTTGGCAGCCAATGGCGAATGTAATCAGAGCCAGAGAGAGTCGCCCCAGCTGTGCCTGCCTTGCAGCTGCAGGTCAAATGTTAAGCATTCATCACGTTGTCTGGCAGGGACAGGGTTAGAGAGGGAGAGATAAGAGAGGGCAGATATGCTCCCTCTCTCTCTCTCTCTCTCTCTCTGTGTGTGTGGTGAAATAAATCGCATTTTGAACTGTAATTGAAAGCGCATTGCAACTGTATCTGAAGCTCATAAACGTCTCTCTCCCTCTTTCTCTCTCTCGCTCTTTGTCTGTCTGCATCTGTTTTGGCCATAAGTTTCGACCAAGTTATTAGTCGAGCTGTGCATTAATTAAGCTCTGCCTTGACTGCATTTGGCACTCGTTGCAGACCCAACAGATCCAGATCCAGGCAATAACCACATGCTTCACTTTGTTACCCTTTTCTTTTTGCTCTGAAAGTGGCAAGAAGAAGATGTAATGAAAATTGTATGCTTTATGAGGTCAACAGATAGAAAAATCATATACGTTTTCAATGACAGCAATGAACAAGTAACGATAACTGCAGACGGGAGTGCAGTAAGGGGGACTGCAAGTTACCCATTAACCTGCGAGTTACAAAACTAAGCATACTCACTATATTAGCTATAAATCCTTTTTTTATTAACCAATTTAGTTGAAATTTAAAATATATATTTATATATATTTTAAATATATATGCGTATTATATGCAGCTACTGATATACCTTTTTTGAAACATTTTCATTGATGGGTATAAAAAATATACACATATTTGTTGCTATGCAAACATGCGCCAGTTTTAATTTCAATATGAGGAAAATACTATAAAAAAAAATTATTGAGAAAATAAAGTCGCATGGGAATATCTCTCAGAAAAAACGTACGAAAAATATTTGCGGTGGATGCGTTGAGACACCGCAAAAGTATCGCAAAATTGCGTTGTAACCCGCACCGTAATTACTCGAGTAATAATGTGATCTATTTTGAATATTTGATCATAAGTATAAGCAAAATAATTAAAAAAAAAAGGTATTGAAAAAACAAAGTCTAGTGGAAATATCTCTCAGAAAAGTAGGAAAAATATTTGCGGTGTATGCGTTAAGCTACCGCAAAATTGCGTTGTATCCCGCACCGCAATTACTCAAGTCATAATGTGATTTTCTTTGAATATTTGATGAAAATAACTTACTCACACATGATTTATATAGCTGTTGATGCACAAATATGCCCCTGTCAACACACACTCAATGTAGGGTATTTCACATTTTGGAATTTAATTTCGAATTGTTGACTGACACCACATATTGCGATCTCTGCTGCCCCATGGTATGGTATGGTCTTTATGGTTGACTTTCCAAACTATTGGGCCGTGGCTAATTGGGGGGAGGGGGAAGGTAGGGGGATTGTGGTGTTAAGGGGAGGGTCAGGCATATTATTATTGCTTGCCATAAAGCAGCAGCGTAATTTGCATTTTCCAGCGGACTTCATAAAAGTCACAATGGACTCGTGTGGGCGTTAATTGTCTTGCATTGACAGCTTCCTCTGTGTGCTCTCTGTGTGTGTTTGTTTGTTTGTGTTGCAGTGTGTGTGTGTGTGTGTGTGTGTACTGACAGCAAATTAAGCAGTTTTAATTACAATCAGATGGCGTACAAAGGCGCATTAACAACGAGCTCTTTGGCCCGCGAATCGACTTAATAAACGTGTTGCACATGCGACACAAAAGTTGCGTGTAAGCCGCACGCCCCGATAAGCACACTGTGTCTTTTGTCTGAGTTAATACACAGATGAATGGGTGTGTGTGTGTGTGCGTGTGTTGGTGTGTGTGCCGTACAGTGTTGCAAAACATTGTGAAAATGTTTAACGCGCACAGAAACACATAAAATCATCAAAAACCTAAGATAACATGATACTAATGCGGCATTATATACCCTACATTAAATTACAAAATTCTAAATTACTTAGGGTATGCATATCTGTTGTAAATACCCTATAAAATTAGTAAATATGGCTATGGTAATTAAGTTAATGCAGAACTATTTACTCTTATATAGATCTACATTAACTGAAGTATGTCTCCCCCTTTAGCATTATCAAAAAACTAAGCAAGCAACGTTTTAATACAGCAATAAATACCCTACACTAGTTCAACACATTTCTAAATTACTTAGGGTAACTTTTAGTTGTACATAGGCCATAAATTTCAAGAAAAACAAAGCTAGCCATGCACTACTGCGGAATCATATCTTAGGTACGTAGGGTATCTGGCAGTCGCGCATTCAGCACTTTCCCGCTTTCCACATACATTTCTGTGCAATATTTCTACTTAAACTTTAATGCCAATATCCGATCAGTGGGCGTGGCCATGGGCAACTTGTTTAAATTGAAAACTGCAGCTCATAAAGGCAGCGCTGCCTCTGCTGCTGCCTCTGCTGCTGCTGTGGATGCTGCACGAGCTGCGCTGCGGCGCTGTTGCAAGTTTTCAATCAATTTTTAATGAAATCAAAAATAGCAATTGATTTATTTAGCTCACATGAAAATGCATTAACCCAGGCAAACGTAGAGCAGCCGCACACACAGACGGCGAAAATGTGTTTATATCGTGGCTTCAAAACTGAACAAAGGCTGCTAAATTTCATTTACCCCAAACCCGCCCTCCCCCTCCCCCTACCACACCCCCTTCTTCGACGCCCGCACGTCATTGGCTGTCAGGCAATTAGGGTATCATCCACGTTGGCCACATCAATTTAATGGGCCCAAAGCAATCCAAGAGCCATTTGCCAGCACCATTAAAAGCCACTGGAAGCACACACACACACACATTAAAGCGATTACAGATAAAGTTGGCCGAGTTATATAGCCTCACAGAATATATATATATAGTACAGTTAGCCCGTTGGCGTCGTGCAACACAATCCGTGCAACAATCGGTGGCAACATGCCATACCATATAATCAATTAAATTGCCATTTTCCGCATTTGCAATTAAATCAAGTACCCCCAAATAAACACCCGAAAAAACACTCGAAGCGCACTCGAAGCACACTCGCGAAAAGTGGCACGAAAACTACACGCAGTCAGTGTAGATTTTAATACCCTGCGCGTGCATAAAACTACAATATATACAGAAAAGATATGATGAGCACACACATCATTAATCGTGATATCCTCATTTACAGGGTATTTGCCAAGGCTATAAACATGTTTTATTCCTTTTTGGCTTTTAAGAAATCATTAAAATGACAGCACTAATTGCTTTTGGGGCACACTCTCCCCCCTCCCCCCATTACCACCACACACACACACACATCTCAGAACGTATAATGGCCTCAAGTGAATGCGTCAATCCAAGATACAGATCCCAGCTAAATGCCACACGCTGACTGAAAGATCATTCCGTCTTGTGATAATAAACAAACCATTGCAGCGATGCCCCGTTGCGTATGACCTGAGTGATTCCCAACTATATGAAATAATTTTCAAGTTCTGCTACTTATAAAACTAAACTAGTTTTCAAGCTTTATTATGCTAAGCTACTCCAAAATGTTTGATATTCTTGAAGAACATGTAGTAGCTCTGCCATGTGAATCTCTGCAGCAAATTTCAGAGCTCTACTCATTATAATATTTAAGATCTTTAACTTTTTAGCTTACTCCCACGTTACTATAATATAGTAAGCAAAAATTGTTTATATATTTGAAGTATAAGAAGTTTACCTGCCTGTCTAGCAAATTTCAGAGCTCTACTCATTCTAATCTTTGAGATCTTTAAGTTTTTAACTTACTCCAACGTTACTATGATATGGTAAGCGAAAATTGTTCATATATTTAAAGTAAAAGAAAAAGTCTGCCTGTCTAGCAAATTTCAGAGCTCTACTCATTATAATCTTTGAGATCTGCAACTTTTTAACTTACTCAAGCGTTACTATGATATGGTAAGCGAAAATTCTTAATATTTGAAGTCATTTGAACTATAAGAAGTTTGCCTGCCTGTCTAGCAAATTTCAGAACTCTACTCATTGTAATCTTTGAGATCTCTAAGTTTTTAACTAACTCCAGCGTTACTATGACATGGTAAACAAAAATTGTTCATATATTTGAAGTATAAGAAGTTTATCTGCCTGTCTAGCAAATTTCAGAGCTATGCTCGTTCTAATCTGCAAGATATTTAACTTTTTAGAACTTATGCCTTGCTACTTCTCAAATATTCCCTTTAGAAAATAAAAAAAACCCTTTTTTCCTTTTGCTGACAAACAGAAATGGAATAATCTATGTTAATGTGAGAGGCTGCTTACCAAAATTGCATAATTCTGGCAACTGCAATCTGTGAGATTTGCAACTTTTTCCTTGTCCATCAAATGGCAAAGTTGCCCCCGTCTCTCTCTCTCTCTCCCTCCCTCTCTCTCTCTCTCTCTTTTTCTCACTCACTGCAACTCAGCTCAAACACTCTGCCTGGCCTTAAGCGCTTTATTATAGTTCTTTGTTTCAATTAGCTAATGCCAGGCTCGGACTCAGTTGCTCAGCTACACAGTTGATGCAGTTCCTCTTCCCGCTCCCGCTCCCTCTCCCGGGCTGGCCAAACATTTATTCAGTTAGACACCTGGAGACCGCATTGGAATATGGAATTCAAATTGAATGTGCTGTGCAGCTGCAGTGCAGAACTTTTGCCGGAGCTGAAGGGCAAAGGGCATGGGCTGCTCTCTCTCTTTTCCAGCTTCCCCCTCCTCCTCCTCCTACTCCTCCACTTCCTGTGTATCCATGGCAACGTGTTCATTGCTCATTGGCCATTCAATGTGCTAACTTAATTTAGTTTACACTCGACAGCCACGTTCCGTATCCATGTCCATGTCCATGGAGCTGGAGCTGGAGCTGAAGCTGTAGCTGGCCTGGATTCTGTTTCACCTTTTATTTGGTTGTGTTGTTCGTTCTGGTTTCGGATTGTGGTTCCGTTTCTGGCTTAGTCGTGTTTTTGCCTCCACCCACACACTCTGGCCATATCCTGTTCCGTCTCCGTGTCCGCTTTCTCCTGCTTTCTTCTTGTGCACACACACAGAGAAAGAGACTGCCTGATGCTGTGCAGCACAAAAAGTTGCCACAGTAAGACAGAGAGAGAGAGAGAGGGAGAGGGGGGAGGGGAGAATCGGGAGCAGGAGCAGGGCAGGCAGCTGCAAATTTGTCGTAAATATTAAAATTTTTCATACGTTTATGCAAATTTACTTTTGACAACTTTACTTCCTGTCGCCGACGTTGCGTCGTCACCGGCGTCGTCGCAGTCTTCTCATTGTCCTCCGGCTTCTTCACACACAGCCTCGACAGCAGCTGGGCTGGCTTTGCTCCTCTCCTGCTCCCACCATCTGCTCTCTCTGCTCCACTCGGCCTCGTTGTTGTTGCTCTCTTCCTGCGGCAGCATGGGCTTCCGTAATGAGGCAGTCCTTGCAGGTGCCTTGACGGGTTTCCACAGCGCTGTTTAAACACTTATGAGATGGCGGCTCCCTCTCTCTGCCTCCCTCTCTCTGTGCCCCTCCTTTATCCTCTCTCTCTTCCTCTCTCTCTCCCTGCATATCTAGGGCAGACGTGACGCTTTATATGGGAATTTATTAAGTTGAAATTACATTACAAATAATTTTCATATTATTGTAATGCAAGCAGACAGATATTTACACACACACACGCACACACACAAATACACATGTAACTACATATTTGCCTATGACACACACAGACACACGCACACACACCTACGCACTCACATTTGCCTACTGGGGCCGTGTCGCAGGCGTTTCGTAATAGCCGTGTAATATTTATGTAAATATGTAACTGTTGCCTGACTGCCATGTCTTGTGTGAACCAGTAGCTTCCCCCTCCTGCCCCTCTTCCCCCTCCCCCCTTACCTTGTGTGTCCCCCATCGCCGTCTAGCCTCATCTGACGTCTGTCAGTCAAAGTCGCTTTGCCACTTGCTTATTTATTCATTTGCATGAAATGTTTTCGCAAAGATTTTGATTTCATTTTTGCAGAGAAAGGAGTGGGCGTGTGAGTGCTGTGAGCTGCTCGACTGGCAAATATCCTACAAAGTGTATGGTGGCAGCTTGTAGCAGCAAATTGAAAAAAAAAACTGCAGCATACTTTCAGGCTGAGCGTAAATTAATTTTCAATTTTCATTTTAAATAAATTGTTACACTTAGGGATATAAAAATAGGTCGACCGTATAATACCATAAAATATTTGTCTATAAAAATTACATGAACTCATACTACCCCACCCCATTGCACAGCACACTTACAGGGTATTTTAAGCTTTCAATTCTAAAATAATTCACTGAGAAAACACTCGATTAGTTGGTAAATTCCCTGTGAATAGCACTAATATACACACAATTTACATATCTTTATCTGTGTGTTTTGTAAAGCGTGCGAGACAAAAGGAAATTACGAATGTTAAATAGAAGAGAAAGAAAAGAAAAGCAAAGAAAAGCAAGCAGAGGAAATGGAAACATGGAAAAAGTAAACAACATTTCAGTTCCTGCTGCGCTGCAATCAGAGTTGCCAGCTGCAATTAAGAACTTTAAGTTATGTCAGCAGTTTGGAACCCTGGCCGGACTCCTCTTCTCTCCTCCCCTGTGCCAGTTAAGTAGGGTAGATTTGCGATGAATTTATTGCAGTTATTCATTTTGAATTTCATTGTCGCCGAACACAAATTAATTAGCCTCGTTTTAAAGCAGCTGCGGTTTATGCCGAATATTTATTGGCCTCTTTAATTGTATTTTAAATGCGACTGGGGGATAAACATTGAAACAATCACGGATTCGAAATAAAAGAGAGAAAGGTAGAGAAGAAGAGACTTGATGACACTTATATACTCTCTCTGCAAATTAAAATCAATTCAATCACATTATAAGCATTTATAGCCAAAAAAAATAAATGCTTTAATAGTCTCATAAATATTTTTACAATTTATGAATAATATTTAAGCATACATAAGTTATATATACAACTGTCCAGTATACCCTGCGGTATAACTGTAAAGTAACTGTAAAAGTTTTATAAAAACAATATCGAACTTGTAATTAAGCCGGGCATAAAAGCGTTATCAAGCTCAAAGCTGAAAGTGGAAAATATGATTTACTCTACGTACTGCCCGGGGCAGAGTTACGCATTCCCACACACACACACACACACACACACACATATATACATATACATGTGCTATAGCCCATAGATAGAGCTGCCTGTTACAATACCCCTAGCAATATTCGTGCTCAAAAAACAAACAAAAAAATTAAATTCCACGAAAAATCCTTGGGCTTTTATGGCTGCTGCTCATGTTGCTGCTGCTGCTGCTGCTGTTGTTGTTGCTGCTGCTGCTGCTGTTGCTGCTTTTAAACTATGCTGCACACTGCAACAATGGTGCACAAAGCGCTGGCTACACCAACGCCTATGATTACAGACACGCCCACGGCGAAAGTGATGTGGGGCGTACGCAGTTTTGCATTGTGTATAGAGAGAGAGAGAGAGATTTCTCTCTCCCTGCTCGTTGCACTTTTCTCTGTGGTGTGTATGGGTTTTTTCTCCCTCTCTCTCTCTCGCTCACTCTCTCTCTCTCTCTCTTTCTGTGTTTGTATACACTGCTGACACTGTTAAGGCAGCCGGACAAGCGTTGCATACAAAATGCCGCACGGGAACTGATGTGGGCAGCTGCCCCGGAGCTCTGCTGGCCCTGCTGCTGCTCCTGGCCAGGCGCATGCTGCGCTACTGCATTGTTATAACGCAACTTGCCTTGGCATTTAATACACGTAGCCCATGCTATTAACTATCTTCCTTTGGCCAGGCCAGGCAGCTCCTCTGCGTAGCAACTTTTGCTGCAATTGCCTTAGATCAATGGTCTGTGGCACGCTCCAAAATCTGCTGTTGCAAGCTGGACACGCAGGGTGGCAGAGCGGGGCGGGAGAGGGGGAGGAGATACGCACAATTAGGCAGCTTCTGGCTTGGCTGCTGCCTATGAAAATCGCAATTCAAAAAGTGTTGCCTACTTTGCGGCAGCAGCCAGAAATGCAATCGAGCAGCGACGGGAAAAAAGTGTTGCATACTTTTAAGCAGCAGCTGGAAAATGCCGCCATTGCGGGCAGCCATTTTGGATTCTGACTTAGATTCTTGTAGTTTTAATTAAATAAACCTGCTGAAATACTAAACAATAATATCTTTTAAAATATTAACAATTATTATTTAGTATATATTTTTTTTTTTTTTTTTTATATATTAAATCGATAGTGCCACAACTATCGATAACTGTTAGCTTTCGCTCAATATGCAAGTCTCGCACTGCCAAAATTGATTTTCCCCCCTTCAGGAATATTTACTTTAATTATCAGTTACTCTCTAGCCTTATATGGCAGGCAGGGTCGGGCTGTTCATAAATACCCGTATTTACTATAGCAGGTTCATCATCAATCACTGCGTATGGTTGCGGCATGTAAGAAAGAGTCCCCTGGGTGGCGGGTTGTCACCCATTCCAGCTGTGCAGATAAGCAGTGCGATTGAGGAAGGAGGAGCAGAAGTGGAAGGAGAGCAGGCATCGCAGCTTATGCATTAGCTTCGCCTGCCACAAAAATAACTTGCCACGCGTGGCGAACTCGAGAAGAGAAATTATTAAAAAAGCAAAAAATAAATGAGAATTACGCACACACACACACACACTCGCACACACACACTCGCACACACACACTCGCACACACACACATACGGGCAAATGATGCGCGAACAGAATTGTGCACTTATATTGAATTTTAAGCTGTGTCGGGATAAGGCAGCGAAGCGAAGGAGTCCCAGAGAGCGGATGAAACACAGCCAACGCCTTGCCAAATCATCATCCGTTTCCCTTCTTAGCCCTGCTTGTCTGCCAGCGACACGCTTCTTGGCTATTAGCTCTTCACCTTGTCAGTGTGTGTGTGTGTGTGGGGGAGTCTGTGTTTATTTGCCAACATGTGGCAAAATTATTTCCGCTCAAAAATCCACTTGCTCTTCTCTTTTTTTTTTATTTTGGCTTTTTGTTTCAAGTAAATTGAAAAAGTGCGCTTAAAGTAAATCACAGAAAGGCAGATTGTATACAGATTTGAGCCCGCTTTATGCCTGCAGCTGACAATGAAGAGCTGCTACCCAGCATAAAACAGTGAAACAGTAAAAAAAAAACACAAACAACAAAAACAGCTACATCAACGGCAAAAAGGGCAACAAAAGTGGCTCCTGCTGCTGCTGCTGCTGTCAGATTGTCGCAGAAATTGAATAAAGTTTTCGCTTTGAAAATGTTCCCCTTTGCCCCTGTCACACTTTCTATGTGTCTGTGTGTGCCTGTGTGTGTATGAGAGGGGGAAGGAGAGGGAGGTAGCTAGGTAGTATTAGTGTACTTGTGGGCGCACCTGTTGAGCGATCAGACGCAGCTGTACCCAATCCACACGATGTCCAGCTGCGTTCCTGCGTCTGTCTGTCTGTCTGTCTGCCTGTCTGGCTGCGTCTGACCAGCTGCGGCGGTTTCACTTCCTGTCTAATCTTCGCCTGCCACGCCCACGCACTGTACTCACACTTTACGCCTTCAATGGCAGCCGGGAACTTTCTTTAATCCGCTAAAATAAAATTTTCTCAAATAAAAGCGATTGCAGTCAAGTTTATTCAACGTCAAAACGCCTGCCTGAGTCGGCTTTACGTCCATTTGTGTGTGTGTATATGTGTGAGTGGGAGTGTGTGTGTATGTGTGTGGGAGTGTGTTAGGGTGTGTGTGTGTGTCTACTTGATGATTTAACAGCACTTAAGCCATCATAGGCCATCTACCCGTCGGATGCAGAGGCCGCAGAGGATGCCTTCCAATCGCAGCGCGCATCTTTAATTAAGGGATAAAACTGTTCCCAACTACTTGAGTGTTCCCAGTATTATTTCCCCTCTGTAGCTGCAGCGCTTCACTACACTGCACAGGGTCGTCTAGCTGGCACAGTTATTTAGTCGCGTACTATATTATTTTTATAAAAATTAGTACGAAAACGATTTTCAAACGATTTTCAAGCGGAATAACATTTCTTTATATTTTTAACAAACAAAGTGATTCTACATTTAAAAAAGAGCAAAATGTAATTTTTTTAAATTTTTTCGATATTTTGGAAATTTAGGTAAGAGTCCCCCCTATGATTTTTGAACAACATTTTTTTTTTTTAAATTTCGAATCGCCAGTTTTTAATTTTAATCAATTGCGGAGGTCAAAATTAGTACTAAACAATTGTTTAAATCGATTTTAAACGATACTTAATTTTAACCAAAAAATCATGTCGAAATGGTCAAAAAATTAGACATATAGGACCCTCAACAGGCCTGGTACACTCATTTTACACTGATCATAACTTTCTTAAAAATCAAACGATTTTCACGCGGAATGACATTTTGTTTATGTTTTCAGAACCTGAGTGATTCTACATTTAAGAAATAGCAAAATTACATTTTTAAAATTTTCGATATTTTGAAAATTTTTGTAAGGGTCCACCCTATGATTTTTCAACAAAAAATTTTTTTTTAAAATTTCGAATCGCCAGTTTTTAATTTTAATCGATTGCGGAGGTCAAGATTAGTACTAAACAATTGTTTAAATCGATTTTAAATGATACTTAATTTTGGCCAAAAAATCATGTCGAAATGGTCAAAAAATTAGACATGTAAGACCCTCAACAAGCCTGGTACCCTCATTTTACACCGATCGTAACTTTTTTAAAAATCAATCGATTTTTACGCAGAATGACATTTTGTGTATGTTTTAACAAACTGAGTGATTCTACATTTGAGAAATAGCAAAATTACATTTTAAAAATTTTCGATATTTTGAAAATTTTTGTAAGGGTCCCCCCTATGATTTTTCAACAAAATTTTTTTTTTTGAAATTTCGAATCGCCAGTTTTTAATTTTAATCGATTGCGGAGGTCAAAATTAGTACTAAACAAATGTTTAAATCGATTTTAAACGATACTTAATTTTGGCCAAAAAATCATGTCGAAATGGTCAAAAAATTAGACATGTAAGACCCTCAACAAGCCTGGTACCCTCATTTTACACCGATCGTAACTTTTTTAAAAATCAATCGATTTTTACGCAGAATGACATTTTGTGTATGTTTTAACAACCTGAGTGATTCTACATTTGAGAAATAGCAAAATTACATTTTGAAAATTTTCGATATTTTGAAAATTTTTGTAAGGGTCCCCCCTATGATTTTTCAACAAAATTTTTTTTTTTTTGAAATTTCGAATCGCCAGTTTTTAATTTTAATCGATTGCGGAGGTCAAAATTAGTACTAAACAATTGTTTAAATCGATTTTAAGCGATACTTAATTTTGGCCAAAAAATCACGTCGAAATGGTCAAAAAATTAGACATGTAACACCCTCAAGAGGCCTGGTACCCTCATTTTACACCGATCGTAACTTTCTTAAAAATCAATCGATTTTTACGCGGAATGACATTTTTTGTATGTTTTAACAACCTGAGTGATTCTACATTTAAAATATAGCAAAATAGAATTTTTGAAATTGTTGGATATTTTAGAAATTTAGATAAGGGTCCCTATGATTTTTCAACAACATTTTTTTTTATATTATATAATTTTAAATCGCGAGTTTTTAAGAGCGAGTTGTGCAGAATTGTTTGGTTAAATCGTATAGGTCTAGTTAGTGCGCTTTGCAAGTCGACTTGCGTGCATGTGGGAACACTTGATTGCCCCTACATACCTGTATTTTCCCCAACCGAAAGTGTTCCCAGTATTTTGATTGAGTCGTGCTATCCCTTCGTGAATGACTTGCTCTGTATGCAACACTTCGCAACGAATCGCAACCTGAACCGCAACGGGGAAAACTATTGCGATTCGTGGCGTCACCATCATCATCTTCATCATCATCATCATCATCGTCGTCCTCAACATCGAAGAGGGTGCGTAACAATTGCCGTTATCTGGCACCTTATCGAGCGTGTTTTTGTTTTCGCATTAATCATTTTGGGTGCTCGGGAAAAACCTTTGAGCACACACACACAGCGAACTTCCCGACAATAAGCTGAAGAGTTAGCCACGTTATCTCTCTGGCATTCTCTGTGGGGACAACAAAGACTAATTCGAATATGAAGTTATTGCACCACGGTGAATATTGTGTTTTTTCTTTTTTCGCCTGGGGGCTATTATTGTTTATGGAGTGTACATTTTGATAGTCTATGAATATGTAGAACAATTGCGAACTTGGGAAGGTGTGATACATAGTATGATTTCATTGGGAATTTTCAAAGATAACTGTCCATTTAATAAGGTATTTTACAGTTGTCTTGTAGGGTATTTAGATTACGGAAACTAGTTTTGTTGAAGTGGCTTTTGTACTCTAGTATGTATTGTATGATTATTTATCAAAATTTGCGGCTACGTAACACTCAAAATGCATTAGACAAGCGATGCGTAATTGAATTTGTTGTTATACCCTACAGCGCACCCGGGGCGGGGTCTGATAGGCCACGTATTGTAAAGAAATTTTGAAGCTGCAAAATTAAGATTTCCATAAAATGAACTTGATATATAATAATATTAAAATATATTCATACTTATATATTTCCAAGACTTTCCTTAACATGTAGCCAAGTACAGGGTGTCTTGCAGTCGTTGACAGATTTAATTAAATTATAATACATCTAGTATAACAATGGTCGCATTAGTTGTCTGCCCTGCGATTATTTTAATTGCATAATTTGGCATTTAAATAGCGCCAAACAACGAATGCGACCATCCATAACTTCCGAAACAAAAGCAACCACTAATACGCCCGATTTGAAGAGTTTTATGTTCGGGAATTATTTTAGTTGATCAGCTAAAGAGTTATCAAAATTCAAACACAATATTTCTTGGATTATATAATATGTTTATTTATATATTTTCGTTGAATATAAAAAATATTGAAGAAGATACAATATATAGGGTATATATAGTGTGTTTATAGGTTATAATACTTGTTTTTTTTTTGGTTTTTCTTTTTTTTTTTTAGATTGAAGATAGTTTTTCGATATATGCCGATTATGTGGCTTCCAAGGACCCCCGTATTTAAATGCTGCAGCTCTTCTAATCAGAGCCATGTCCCGAGCGCCGATCCCATGGACGAGGTCCATAAAAGCGATCCCAGGGGCGAGGTCCGTCGAAACGAACCCAGGGACGGGGTCCGTCGAAACGATCCCAGGGGCGAGGACCATCAAATCCAAAAGGTCCACGATGGGGACCGTGATGAGGTCCATGACGGTGACCGTGCTCGGGACCATGATGAGGTCCGTGATGATGTTCGTGATGGTGTTCGTGGTGCGGACCGTGGTGCGGACCGTGGTGCGGACCGTGGTGAGGTCCGTGGTGCGAACCGTGGTGAGGTCCGTCTCCATGATGCTTCTTGCCTTTGCCATGCTTTCCGTGCCTACCATGCTTTCCATGCTTGTCGTGCTTTCCATCCTTGCCGTGCTTTCCATTCTTTCCATGCTTTCCTTTCTTTCCATCCTTTCCCTTCTTTCCATGCTTCTCGCACTTATCGTGCTTGGAGCGGGAGGGTGAACGAGAACTTGAACTGGAACTAGAGCTGGAACTGGAGCTAGAGCTGGAGCTGGAACGACTCACTGAACGTTCGGCAGATTTACCGGGCTTGCAGTGGGAGCGGGAACGATGACAACCAGGTGGTCCGAAGGCTGGTGGAGCCGGTGATCCATGATGAGGACCATGATGAGGTCCATGGTGAGGTTCATGATGAGGACCATGGTGCGGTCCAGGATGAGGACCGTGGTGAGGACCATTATGAGGACCGGGATGTGGCCAGTGGGGAGGTCCATGACGATCTCCATGATGACCACCATGGTGTGGACCGTGATGAGGTCCATGACGACGTCCCTTGTGCTTTTCGTACTCCGAGTCGGAGCTGGAGCTGGAGCTAGAGCTGGAACTAGAGCTGGAACTGGAACTGGAGCTCGACGAAGAGCGTCTCAATCGACCCTCATGGTGTCCACCCTTGTGGCCATGTCCGTGTCCGTGTCCGTGTCCGTGTCCGTGACGGTGACCGTGTCGTCGGCCTCGTGACACCGAGCGGGACTTAGATCTCGATGGATTTCTGCATGGTGCCGTGCTCGTCTCCAGGGCCCACGGCAGGCCGCCGTTCCGAAAAAACTGCGATGATTCCCACATGGGCCACGGGCAGCCGCCAAAGCTGCGCGCCACGAACTGATGCGGTCCAAACGGATGAGGTCCAAAGTGATGAGGACCAAAGTGATGCGGGCCAGGACCGCCGTGTCCATGACCGCCGTGACGATGTCCATGTCCATGACCATGAGCATGACCGTGGCCATGACCATGTCCATGTTTATGACCATTACCATGACCGTGTCCATGACGACGCCAGGGACCGTGGGAGCGGCTACGTGAACGCGACCTGGAACGATCGCGACGTCCATGATGGGGACGTCCGCCCCAGCGGCGACCACAGCCATAGAAGTGGCCAAACTGCGCCTCCGAGTCGGAGCTGGACGAGCTGGAGCTGGAGCTGCTCGATGAGCTGGAACTGGAGCTGGACGAGCTCGACGATGAGCTTGTTGAGCTCACGCTGTTGGAGCGTGAAAGTCGTGCATCCTTGTCCTCCTGCTGCTGCTGCTGCCCCTGCTGCAGATCCTTCTCCTGCTCCTGCCCCTTTGCTGCCTTCTTCTGCTTCTTGGCCTGCTTCTTAGCCTGCTTCTTCTCTTTCTTCTTCAGCTTCTGCTTGTCCTTCTTGTTCAGCTTGCCCTCACACTTCTTGCCCTTGGCCTGCTCCTCGACCAGCTGCTCCATTGCTTCCTGCAGCATGCGCTGTGCCTTCGCTGCCTTCTTCATGGCCTTCTTGATAAGCTTGCCGGACTTGGCCGAAGGCTGCTTAGCCTTCGCCTCCGCCTGTGCCTGCACACGGGGCTGCTCCTCGTCGATATCGACAATATCGACATCGAGCAACTCCACCTGTGCCTCCTGTAGGGCTTCACCCAAACGATTCGATGCCTCAGCCATGTTGACCCACTCAAACGATATGATTAAATGGAATAATAATAACAAAACAAACTGCTAACTGTGTATCTCTGTCTCTTTCGCTAGGGTAGTTGCTATTGCTATCTCGCTCTCTGTCTATCTTCTCTCTCTCTCTCTCTCTCTGTTGGTTTGCTACAAAGCTTCTAGCCCTGAACTGATGACGGTCTCTTGCCGGCCGGCAACTTTTATACTCGCAGCGAAACGTTTGCAAACGTTTGACGCCGGCGCCGACGCCGACGGCAACGCCGCAGCCAAAGTCAAAACAAAGCAAAAGAGAGAGAGAGAGGCAGATCGAGTGAGAGCGAGAGAGGGCGAGCGATAAAGCTCGACTGAGCAGTTTAATTGCGTCGCCAGAGAGCGGAAAGCCGATAAAAATAACTCACACGCTGCCAGAGTGTGTGTGTGTGTGGTGTGTAAACAAGCTTTGATGTACATGTTCATGCATGTCTGTGTGCATGTTTATACATGCCCATACACACGTACCGCTTATTTATTATATAGATATCTGCAAATGGGTTTTTTTTTTTGCCCCCACCAGTTTCGCCTTCTGGTGAAATACAAATTTCAATTTTTTTTTCCAGCCCCAACATGACGACAAAAAAGCACTCTAATTTGTTATGAAATCTTTCTAGAACTAAAATAGGGCAGTATTTCCCAAACTTATGTAAATCTAACTAAGGCTTATTGCATACTGAAAACATTCCTGAAAAGAAACAACTCAAGATCAAAGAGAGATCATGACATTTGCATAGGATCATCGCATCATCATCATATAGAGACATCATAATCAGATCAACATAATGCTCCACTGTTCAAGTTGTTGAACTGTTCATGCACTAGTCGATCATGATTCTTGATTTTGGATTCATATATAGCATACGTGTATATCTGTTTATAGTCAGCTGATCGACACTAGACTCCACAGCTTCGGGATAAAAGCTATTCATGCACTTGTCGATCGACTTTCTATAAGCAGCATAATATATCATAATCATATATATCTGTGGAGTCGATCGTATGATCGTATATCACATTATCTACATACATGTACATAAATGTATATTCCAATAACTGTTTACTTCAAAATAAATTCACTTTGATATAGTTTTATATATTTTCACATTCTGATCCTCAATCAAATTTAATGCACAAGATTTATAATAGATATCATAGCAAGCTAATATTTATTTGATCTTAATTGATCGTTTCATCTATACACAATATTGATCTATTCATACATATATATTTATATATATATACATGTGATCTGCCATTAATTTTTATTTCAAAATAACACCCAAACCGCCCATGTTCATCCACACATTATTTCTTCGTTTTATAAATACTAATTTTAAAAGACACAATCGTATTTCTATCAACATATTGGAATTCAGCTTCATTTAGAGCATTTTCATGATTTCACCATAATATTTAGATATTTCATTATCGACACATATCCAAAATAAAACTCCCCCAAAAAAAGAAAAAAATTATAAACAAGGTGTATGCGTCATCATCACCTATGAACGATATTGTCGCAGTCATACGATCATTTCAAAACACAAAATAGACGTTTCTATTAATCATTTATTTTTTTCTTTTTTTCTTTTATTTTTTTCTTTTATAAATAAACATAATATTAGTTTGGAGTATGGTCTTCCAAAACTGATTCACATGTTGCTCCATTTTGCTGTAAAAATTTCAATAACTTTTCGATTGATTTATAGGGGCAATTTTCATATCACACTCTGATCAAATAGATCTATATGCAAAAAATATTTATGCATTTCTGTAACACTTTTTCAATCTGAACGATCGATGCTGGGGCAATATTAATTTATTTGAATATAAGTAGATATCAGAGATATATCATATCACAACTTGATCGTACTGATCATTCATATATGTACAACATATTTGATGATGATAATGAAAGTGCACTATAGAGGTATGTAGGGTATACATTGTATGTATTTCTTTCTATAACACTTTTTCGATCTGTGAGATCGATGTAGGGGCAACTTCTTTTTTCTTGTATTTGAATACAAGTTGATATATGAGAGACAAATCATAGTATCACAAACAAGATCAAATTGATCATTCATATACATTACTTAAATGTATGTATAGTATTTCATCACGATAGAGGTATCATTTATACTATATATTTCGGAACTCAGACTTTCCACTTGTGTACACGTTAGCTCAGGGACTGAATGATAAGACACTTGGGCAGATTATATATATTTTATTTATATGCATGTATGTGTGAGCGTGTGTGTGTGTGTATGTATTGAGGCACTTGTATAGGGATATGAACTGTTTTTTTTTTATATATATATATAGTTGGTTGAGTCACAATGTGAGGGGTCAAGGGATCGAGCACATTAAACACATGTGCTTATATGCATATAGAACATATATACATTTTATATATATATTTCAATTTGTATTATACTGATTGATTATGCAATCACTGCGCACTACTTTTCCTCTGGCCACAAAAAAAAAGTCAACTGAAATTTACTTTATCTCTTTTTTTTTTTTCTACTGTGGAAACGGACACGTTCGCCTCGTTCCAGCTGTCGTCGCTAAATGAAATCCCCCCAAAGCGATAGTGGCCCCAAAAGCTTCGGCATAAGCTGACGACAACAAAATCTGACAGCCAGAGAGGGAGAGAGCGAGAGAGAGCGCACCAGACGGAAAGAGAGCAAGAGCGTGCGAGAGCGAGCAGTAAGCTCGATAAGATTGTGCGAGGTGAACCCAAAGAGTTGCGCGCAGAGAAGAAAGAAAGAATAAGCAAATATATATTTTATATGATAAAAACATGCAGTATAACTGTATATACGATTTTTCAGATGCCGCAGATGACCTTCAGATTGGGTTGGTTCCGTGGTTCCTTGCAAACGCGTGAAAAGCTTGGCCATTGCTGAAATCCCAGATCCGCTTGAATGCGCTTCGCACAGGCAGCAGCCTCGATCAGATTTTCATTGCGTAATTCTGAAAGAGAAGAGATTCAATTTAATTCAAATTCTTAAATAATGTATATATTATATATCTACCTCCACACGGAACATTGCACTTTGGTTCTACGCCGATGTTGCGTCCCTCTTCACGGCAAAATTGACTATTGATCTGGAACAAACCATAGTTGCGTGATCCATTTGCATTGGTAGTCATCTTGTCACTATCCCGATTACTTTCTTCCTTCGTCAGGCAGATCCCTAAGATGAAACAGTGAGTTGTGTTAGATGTCGCAGACTGTAGAAGCTTCGGGTCTTACAAATGGGGAGTAGACTGCGATCGAAATTGTATCTGGGCTCCAGAAGTTTGCGCGCCAACTCACACGGCAGATAGAGCTTGCCCAGCGCTAATCCCACATAGCAGAGGAGTAGCACTACGATTCCCGTTGTTCTCATCTTGCGACTGTGCGATCCCAGCTTGAACTTGGGCACTAAAAACTGGGAATTTACCTAAGATCAGCAGCGACAGCTGATGCTCGTTGACTGATAAGCTGCATTTGCGATTGGCTTCCGCGAATATAGACAGACATAGATATTACTAGTATTATTTTATATACATATTAACTAACTAACATACTATATAGGCAAATCAACAAAGTCGGTTTAGTTGACCAACCCCAAGCAACCCCAATCGATTATAATCACAATTAAATAATACTATATGTACCAGATCGATGGGAAATTCCAAACTAACTGTTATATGTAACTAGGTTAGGCTAGTCCCTTGACTTACTAAATAAATATGGTATTCTCTAGATATCTACTTATTTCTCTCTCTAAAGCATGCTATAAAAAATCCATGAACTTCAGATATCCACTTTTATAGCATGCTTTTGAGTGTACCCAAAAATTAGCATACACAACTTTTATCCACACAAAGTAAATGAACAAGTTTTATTCATACTTATTTGCAATCGAATCAAAATTTCATAACCTACATAAGTCATAAGATAAATGTCCTCTACACGTACACAGTATATAAACATGCATGTATTTGTGTATCAATATAATCTATATTCATTTCTGTGTCTTTTCTTCTTCTTTTTTAACATGTATGTATAAATATCGTTGCCATCTCCATTAACTATTTTTTTCGAAACTTTTTTTTTTTCAAGCTATTGTATATTATTTATAGAGACCTATTTCATATACATATACGTATGTGTGTATGTAAGGATGTTTGTAAATCAATTCGTACATACTACTGGTATTTGTATATAGATTATGGTATATACTATATATACATTTATATAGATGTATATATATATATATGTTCATTTTATTGCATTACAATTAAATATATGTATATATATATATATATATATATATTGGCAGAAGCGAGCAATTGGTTTTCATTAACTTATTCAACATAATCTTCATCTTTGTCGGAAGATCAACTTTTGAAACTTTATACAACGCATTATAGGACATTGTGATCTTCCCCAATTTGTCTGTCTGGCGCAAACCTGACATCAACATTACTATACTAGTATATATATAGATAGTTAAGTAACATGTTCTTGTTGTTGTTGTTGTCATTAGGTTGGTTTCTTTGAGGCAATGTTGTTCAATGTTGGACCACACACAGACTAAAATACGTACATAATAATGCGACTAACTTAGAACTAATAAACATTACAAAATCGCTTGTCAAACGCCATTTCAATTCACTCATAAATAATATAGTATATTATTTATCTAAATAGTTTCTTAACGTTCATTTCCCTTTTGTTTCTTTTTTTCTTTTTTTGTATTTGTTTTTTTTTTTTTTTTTTTTGTTTTTTTTTTTGCTTTTTGTGTGTAAAAGGTATCCGAACTTTAAATAAAATATTTATGGTTTTTCACAATTAACCCAGAGATACAATCGTTAAAAAATAATTATAACATAATTTAAAAAAAAAATAAAAATAAAACATGATTTCTTTGTTTTAATTAACTAAGCAATTTGGATAGATCTGTGTTGAAAAGAGTTTATTTTCGACTCGCTGCCTTACACATTCCTTTTCTACTCCTTGTTCAGTTTCTATCTTGGTTTTCTCCTCGAACTATTCTGGTTTGATTCTCTTTGCACTCTACAATAACAAAATGCATCGTTCTGTTGCTGTTGTTCAGTTCTTTGATTCATTTCTCAGTCCATCATCTTCGTTGTTGTTATTTTTTGCTATTTGTGTTTAAATGGTTTTCTTTTTGTTGTTCTTTTGGAGTTTTCAAATGCAATTTATAAACTAAAAAAAAAAACACAACAAAGTAAAAGAAACAACAACAAAAAAAAAGGAATAAAATAGAAACAATCATAAACTTAATATGTGTAGAAACAAAAATGCTGAACGGGAACTACGTGTTTCTATTCTAATGGAACGATGATGATGATGATGGGGGGTGGTGGTGGTGGTTGTGGTGGTGGTGTCTAGTAGATGCGCTCATAGAACAACAGATACGCTTGCGCCTTGAGTGCCGCTGCTTCGCTGACCTCCTGAACCCGTGAATCGGAAACATAATACCATTTTCCCGGCGGTGCTTGCACATTGGCCGCCTCCTCTTCGACATTCGATGCCTTATCCTCTGAAGCGGCGCCTGCCTCTTCATCGCCAGCGATGCTCTTATTCGCATCCGTTGATGTCTCATCCGAGGTGGTTGCATTGCTGCTCGTCTCGGTATAATCATCGCTATCGTCCATGGCTTTCATGCGCATCTCACGCGCCTTCTCAGCCTTGGCCATCAGCTCGTCCAGTTTCTTAACCTGCTCATCGTCCTGATCGACCTCCGCCTTGCTGCCGTGTGGCAGAAATTTCCAGCGATGATCATCGGGTGTTACCTTAGGACGCACCTTAACATATGCGGTATAATGGCCACCACAAAGTCCGCCAGTGTGCACAACAACGCCATACAGTGCGTACAGCAGCTTCTTCTGCTTGCGATCGATGTTGGGTAAATTCTTCACCTTGGAACCACAGAAAGCAGCCAGATCCAGCATGGTCGAATAGCTAACCTGCTGCGTTAGCTTGCGGAAAATGCAACGTGGTCCCAGTTGGAATCTCTTTAGATGCAATATCAACACTGCGGGCGGACTGGAAACAAGCAGCTGCTTTGTGGCATTCGTATTCACCGACTTGGCCTGCGGATCGTTGCCATTGAAGCGACGTGTACAATTCTCACAGCCCACTTTATTCTGGCCAGTCATCAGCTCGACGGCAGTGAAATTGTTGAGGCACGACTGTACTGAACATTCACCCACCTCGCATTGATAGCGCGGCGCAATTGTCGTGCTCCAATCCGAATAGCTTTGGGTGCGCACACGTTTCGCACGACCATTTGCCTTGGCCTGTTCGCGCAGCTTCAAATGATCCATTTGCTGCTTGAGCTGATCCATTTGTCCAGTCGATATTTGACGTATTAATGTGGCACCTTCTTTGCTCAATCCCTTGTTGACCAAGCTGGCCGATGAGCTGCTCACCGTGGCATCAGCAGTTCCATTCGAGACAACTTCGCCAGCACCATTATTATTGTTGTTGTTGTTGTTAATGTTGTTAGTGCTACTGCTACTAGTGGTGGTGGTGGTATTGTTGGCGGACTCATTACTTATGCCATTGCTGGCGCTGGCGTTGCTGCTTAGTTTGGCTGGTGCAGGACTGGTGGCTATACCTGAGTCTATAAACAACAATAGAGCGAGGGAGAGAGAGAGA
Source organism: Zaprionus kolodkinae (assembly GCA_018901885.1). Lineage (NCBI taxonomy): Eukaryota > Metazoa > Arthropoda > Insecta > Diptera > Drosophilidae > Zaprionus > Zaprionus kolodkinae. The sequence continues at coordinate 601,139 of JAEIFM010000155.1, read as the reverse complement.
GAGAGAGATAGAGAGAGTGAGCAAGCATTAAGATTAATACACACAGACAACAACTCACCATTCTCATCCTCCTCCAGTGAGTCCTTGTCCATGTGATCATGTGTAGTAGTACCATTGCGTTTCTCGCCCAGCGGTTGCGCGTTACCATTGCTATCCGTATAGAATTTGGCAGATGCCAAACCACCGGCCGTATCCTCGACCAGATTATCCTCTACATCGGCATCCGAATGCTCCGATGTGTTAGCACTAAAGGAACCAACACGCGGTCCCTCACCCCACGATGTCGAACGTGTCTTTTCGCCATCACCATCGGTATCTGCCGATGTCAACTGCACTTGATCCTGACCATCACCGCTGCCAGACTCTTGATCAGCCTCACCATCGCCACCGCCACCATCGACCGGGCTACTGCCTCCACCCTCATCGTTTGCAGTCAATTTGAGTGACAGCCTCTGTGCCTGCTTGGTGCGTTGATGTTTGGCTGCACGCTTGGCCTTGCGTTCACGTTCCTTGTCCTTTTTCACCTGTGCTTTCGTTGGTCCCACCGCCTCAGGTCCGTCTGTGTGTAGATAAAACGGTGTGGAGGAGAAGGGCACATCTACATCACCATTTGTAAACTTGGCATTGATGTTGGTGGTGCTGGTGCTAGTGGTGGTGGTGCTGCTGCTGCCACCATTGTTGACGGCGGTGGTAGACGGTGAATTTTCGGGACTATTACGACGACGCTGTGGTGGCTGTGGTTTCTCCACCGCAACCGGCAGTGACATGTCCAGAAAGTTTTCATGCCGTGACGAGGTATTTGAGCATTCCTGGCAAGTAAGTGTGGATACAAGAAAACCGCGAAACACTTGATCCGGTCGCAATATACGTTCCGCTGCTTGATTTCCATACATTTTACATTTCATACGCATATCATCGGACACGCTGTTGCTATCCTTATAGCCTAGATTCTGCAAGATGACATGCTGATAACGTTTCAAATCCTCCGAGCGTACGCTCTCCAACAATTGACGTAGCAGCTCATGTGCATCATGCTGATCGCCGCCAGTAAATTGTGAACACTTGGCACAAAGTTTTTCAAACAGTTTGTGGGGTGTAAAGACACCACCACCGGATTGCAACTCCTCCAGGGCATTGGCAAGGGCTGCAGTTAGAGGACCCCAAGACGATAGTGTGCCCTTAATCTTTGGTAACTCGATGTCACCCTTGTCTTTGAAGTTGAAGGTGCCACCGGGCAAAACAAATCTGTGAGGAAAACAAAGGATGATGCATAGGAAACCAGAGATGTGTGTGTGTGTGTGTCTACTTACTGTTCGCCCGGCTCGGACAACTCCTTGAGCACGTCCAGCAGAAATGGCGTCTGCGCCAGGCACTGCATGACGGCATTAAAAAAGCATGTATTACCCAAATTGGTTAGACCACGTACACGCGGCAAACGGTCCAGATCTGTGGCTGAGGCAGAGGCGCTTGGTGATTGAGGAATCTGTGCTGTGGACGTTGATGCTGCCGTTGAGAGAGTCGGCGCTATTTGACTACCAACACGTTTATCAAACACACGCTTAGCACCGCCCGGCGCTGGTGGTGCTGGCGGTGTCGGTGGCAGCGGTATAGCCACATTACTACTACTACTAGGACTATCAGCAGTGGCAGCACTTGCTTTCTGCGTCAACTGTTGGCCACCAGTGAGCGGCACCATAGCACTGAGCTGCTCCAGCTGTGACTTTATCTTATATTCAATGTTACTAATCGATGTTGGTATAGCAGCAGCTTCTACATTGGCTGGCGGCTTCTGTGCCAGACGCTTGACCAGCTCCACACACTCAAAGAGGTTCTTGCGCGAACTGGGATTAACCTCGTAATCACAGTTATAGCACCAGATCTTAAACGAACGTGTATTCAATGCCAAAGCATGACAATCCGAGCGAGGTGTCTGCAGCAGAGAGAGATAGAGAAAAGAACAGCGATTAGACAACGCAAAAAGAATATCGAATTCTGCTGCTCCTGCTTACCTGATGATGTTGCAGTGCATGTTGATTGCGTGCCCGGCCACATAGCTGGGAGCCGCACTTGAGGCACAGCCAGAGCGTATTGTCCACCTCACATTCAGCCGCCGTATCACCACCATTGGCACCAACCAATGTCTGGCATTTCACACACTCATACAGCAGACCCGTTGACTTCAGATTGCGACGCAGTTGCGCAGTATCCACCGCCTTCTTGATATGCTGGCAAATAGTTGCACCGCTTGCCGCTCCATGTGCATGTCCATTCAGCAACTCCTCCTCGCCCGAATCGGTTGAACTGGTGCCATCATTGGCATCTGTTTGACGTTTCTTGACCATGTCGTCGCCGCTGCAGCTTGTTGTTCTCCCTCAACTGACCCAGCGGCTCTCTGGGCTCCCGTTTTTTGGCGCGCACTGGAAAAAATTGGCAAAATTAGATTCGAGGATTGAGTATATTGTCATCTAGAGAAGAGATCTATCCGAAGTTCCTTTTGTTTACACATTCAATTCACATACATTTTCAACTCGGGGATTCTTGTGGTTATTTCTATATTCAAATTTAATGCTCGATTCTCCATTGAACACTTCTCGCAATGGAATTTTCACAAGTTACTGCTAGTTACGTTGTTAAAACTCAATATATGTTTTTGTGCCCCTTTGTCTACATTCTAGCTGACTGATTAAAGATTGTGATTTAGATTGAAAATCTTATTTTTTCATTTCTAATTTGCTGCTGTACTTTCATCGGTTTGACATCGAATCGAGTTGTTGTTGTCGTTGTTGTTGTGCCACAGTAAACATCGCAAACAGTGGAACGAACGAACACGCTTACAGCTGCGTTTGTTTATATAGAAATATATACTCTATCTATAGAGAAGATTGTTCGCTAGCTCGCTCGCTCTTATCGAACGTCTACTGTGTTCTCTCTAAACCAAATGGCAAATTGCGTTTCTTTGCACCTTCCAGTTTTTGGCTGGAAATCTTAGAAGAAAGTTTAAATAATTGTGATAAGCAAACCGAGCCAGCACACACAGATAGTACATAATCAAATTTCCTGGGCAAGAGTGTACGATCTTCGGCACTTTAAAGAGACTTTCAAGTTCTGTTGTGTATTTGACTTGTTCTTGAACTGTTGGCGTGGGCAGGGGAGGATTGGGGGGGGGAGGAATATTCAGCTGTCAACAACAGCTTAATTCGCCATTATTTATTTATTTCTCTATATAGTTTTGGGTCAAATCTTTGACACACGTTCATTGACAACAACGTTGCCCGTTTGAGGTTAAGTTTAAGTTCATGTGCTGCCATATTGGGTAGCAGCAGCACCAGCACCACCAGCAGTAGCAGCATTGTTGTGCTTGTGTCTCGTCTTTGTGTTCGTGATACGTGATGTTGTTGTTGTTGTTAGTGTTAGTGTTGTTGTTGTCTGAACACTGCTGAGCCACGCAACAATGCAGCTGCCCATGAACAGAGCACGGTGAGCACACACAGCACTGGAAACACGGTGGGACACTCAACCCAATTTTTGTACAATATATACGCACTCACACACACACACAGAAGCACTTGAACGCACAACACACACACACACCCGCAAACGCACACACACACACACGCATGGGCAGGTAGGCAGGCGAATAGTCGAGACAGGATAAGCATTTAGTACAATGTTTCGGATTTTTTTTTTTTTTGCCTTGCTGTCTTTCTGTCCGTCAGGTTGTTACACAGAATTTTTGCACACTCATTGTCAGGCAGCATAAACAGTTGAATTCGTTGAATTACCTTGAATTAGATTCTACAATATGCGTTGCACATTTAGTATTCCGAGTATATAGTTCTTGCGCCTATTCACTTCACATACAAAAGTCAAATAAAAAAACGTGAGCTTAAATTGCGTTCACATTCGCATTGAATATGTAAAATAAAACGCATCGAAATTGCGATAAATCGATACAGTCACTTATATGCAACAATGTTGTTATCGATGTCGCCACTACTCACTTTTATCACACAATTCCATTGTGGTGGTCGGGCAATTAGTCGATAACTGAGTCGCTGAAATGCAACTCTGCTGGAATGGGCGCGCTTTTTAAAAGCAGTTCAAACTACTCGACAGTGATAAGCCGATGGCCGATAGTGGCATTCGATATACGCAACGTACATATAGAACTCAGCTTTTGACCGTCTTTATTGAAAATGAGCGCTGCCAACACTTTCAAAGTTTTCTAAATTAAATGTTTTAAGCTCAGGTTTTTAAACATTTTCATAGGTTCTTAGGAAATAAATAAAAACCTTTAGGGATTTCACCATAAATGTCCGCATAAGAATAAATGTTCGCACTCATAAATTGTTACTCGACGAGTTTATTTTCGTTTCAATGTAAGCCAAACACTCGAGTTAAAGTTTTCTCTATGTGTATACGTATGTATGTGTATATATAATCATACATATAGTATATATATAGCTTATAGCCCTAAGTTTCGATGAGCAAAATTGACAAAGACTTGTGGCAGTACACCGAATGGTGAGTGTGGTTTGAGTGTGATGAAGTTCGAAACGTTACCGGGACTGCGGTATCTTTGATTGATTTATTCGTAATACAATAATTTCATATAAACATGCACTATACGCTAGACTGGAAGGAATGATTGCGTTTGAATTTTGGACACACACAAACCTAGACTTTATCATATATGTATAGTATAAATACATTAAATGTTTAAAAAATAATCACCGAAAACGAAACAGAATTATGCGTATGTATAAGAAACATAATTATATAAAGTTACAAAACAAAGGTAATAAAGCTGTATTATTTAGTAATACGATCATAAATTAATATGGATATAAGTACAGCTAGTATAGGGAATACACAAGTGTTAGTCAGTAAATTATAGCTAGTATTGCATACGAGTTTGCTAGAAGATTATAAATAATAGTACAGTTAGGAGAGTCATGGGGTACATCAAATAAGGAATGTTCTACATATGTCTATGTCTATGTATCTGTGTCTGCGTCTGTGTGTGTGTGTGAAAACACCTCTCTATCAACTTCGAGTTGGATTAAAACTAGTGAATAATATTGCGACTTAATAATAAACAGACTAAACGTAATTTTGGTAGTTTCGCTTAAACTAATCGCCCGCCCGGATGGAACGACTGGTCCCCTCCGGGGGCTGCACGAATGCCTATCAATTAGTAAATACACATGGTTCTCCCTTTGCGGAGCGGACCTCCTTAAATGCTACACTGTGCGCCCTGCGTGGGGGCGCCTACTTAATGATTATGATGTGTGTGTGTGTGTGTTTGTTTGTTTTTGTTGTTGGGCTCCACGTCTATTACGCCCTGCTGTCATGGACAAAGGGATAAGCGCGAGTAACTGGGTGAATGGGAATGGGAGGGGGGAATCGGGTGTCGGGGGATTACAACAAAATGTATAAAGTCTCAACAATAGACGGGCGAAATTAAAGCTTTGTATGTTTGACCGTATCCGTCCAATAGTTTTGTATTGTCATCGCCTCCAGCGAATTGAGAAACGAATCGTTGTCCAGGCTGTACATCTCATCCGAATTATCCTGCAAGACACAATGGGAAAATGATTAGAGACGCCAGCTGATGGTGTACACCGTGCAGCTGGTCAACGAATCCTTACACTTACTCGCATCGTGCTGTCGTCAATGTAAATACTTGAGTCCGGCTCGCTTAGCGCCTGCGGCTTGTTCACATAACGACGTCGATAGAGCACGATGCCGATGGTGCCCACAGTGCAGCAGATGCCAAAGACGGTGAAACAGATGGCCGAGATGGCGCCGGCGTCCAGGAAATATGTGCGCTAGAGAGATGGCAGATATTAGTGATGTGATATGGCACAGCCCGCCGCCGCTGACATTCACCTGGATGGCCAAGGCCTCGGAGGAAATGTTGCCCTCGTCGGAATTATAGCCCGACACGCTGGGCGTCGATGCAGCCGAACGGGTCAACAGACTCTTCGTATCGCTGGAGAAGTTAATGTAACGATTGATGTGCTTGTACTCCGCGGAGAGTACTTTGGATTTGCGCGAACGATGCTCGGTCTCGGCGCGACGCAGTTCATCCTCTTTGTTGGCATTCTCCAGCGTAAACGGTGCCTTCTCATCCGACAGCCATTCCGTATTGATTTTCGGCGTCGAGGGTGTGGCAGCGGTCACTGTGTGACCCAGACTGTTGCTCGGCGGGCTGGTTGTGGTTGTCGAAGTCGATGTCGATGTTGACTCCGCTGTGGCTGTTGGTTTCGATGTGGGTATGGCCACAGTTGAACTGCGCACCAGAGGATTGTCTCCTCCGTCTCCTCCGCCGCCGCCTCCGCCTCCGCTGCTGCTTGTGACGTTTTCGTTGGTGTTTGGATTTGTACTGCACATGATGTGAGAGGAGAGGATTAGCCGCTGCTTAGCTGTCCAATTGATTCACTCACCTTGTAATACGACTGAAATTCGTATAGTTGTTTAGCTGCTCCTTGTCTCCCGGGACGGTGGCAAAGTCGGCCGAGCGCTTGAACTCGAACTGATTGTGGGACAACGCCAGCTTAGCTTCATCGTTCGCCTCGTGGCCATGGCCAACAGGCTCATGCTCATCCGACTCCCCTTCTGTTGGCTCGCTCTCAGCAGCGCCCTGCTCGTCCGCAGTGACACTCTCACCCTCACCCTCATCATCATCATCAGCATCATCATTCACATTGTCCTCCTCAACCAGGTCGGCATCGGTAATGGGCGATTCCACATCATCCGCATGGGCAGCCTGTGGCCCAGCATCATCGTCCATGTATGAAGACGCCGCCGTGACCAACGCAGGCACCGCAGTTGTCTTGTGCGTCAGATCCATGACATTTCTTTGCGTACTGGACGTGGCCCACGTCTGGCTGGCCGTGGTCTGATAGAGTTTCGTTGTCTGTTGTCGCTGACCAGCTTCAGCTGCAGGCTCAGCCCCAGCCCCAGCTCCCAACTGATGCAAAGTGGACTCCAAGCTTACCTCCTGGCTGGGATATGTGTGCACGTGTGTGATGGCATTGGGCAACAGATGCACTGCAAGGCAAACATGGATTAGTTACAGAGCTGCAGAGATTATATGATCCCGACTTACCACTCAGATAGGTTATCCAGAACCAGTGCGACCACCAGTAGAAAGTCATGATGCGGCACGTGCTGTGATTTTGAGCCGACTAGGCGGTGCTGCAAGTATAAAGAAGAGTTCAATTGGTTAGTTGGATGCGTAAGTAAATGTGTTGTCTCTGCTGCGTGTAAAGCGATCGCATACTAATTAAAGTAACTAAATAACAATTATTGCTCATCCGCCGCGTGAGTCACAGCAAGAGCAGCAGCAGCAGCAGCGGCAGAGGTAGCAGACAGCGCGAGAACTGAGATACACGATGAAGTCATTGAGTCATCCAAAAAGTCATTGAACAGTCGTGGAAGTGCTTTACATACGGCTCTGAAAACAAGTTTCTCGGGCCACTGCGTCGCACTGCGCGACCAGCAGCCCAGCCCAGCCCAGTCAGACGAAATTTTGCCAATTTTGGGATGCGCCGCAGCTGCTGAGGCTGAAGGTCGACGGACGCTGGACGGCAGATGACACACACCCACGCACACTAGCAGCACCTCCTTTTAGCTCATACTCGCACAAAACAAGTATAGAGTATCTCGGTAGCCAAGCCACCCACGCCAACAACAACGCCTACACTCACGCCCAGTATAAAACATTGTTGAAGCCACCAAAATTAGCAGCGCCATCTTTGCTGTGCTGTCGAGCCAAGAATACACAATCTAAGTATGCGTATTTCCATCTTGGCATCGTTACGGCTTTTGCACTCGTCGCATGCGAAGTGCTTGTTTGCTGATATACCCTGTAAATTGGTACTGAAATCATTTTATGGTATGTTATGCTCGCAAAGTAGTTTGCTTGCATTGCGGTTGATTTGTAAACAATAAGAAAATCGATAATCGATAACAGTGTTGCCAACTGAATTAATTAGTACTTATGGCAGTTGCATTAATATGCATTTCGAATACCGATATTCGATTTCAGTGTTGACAATGTCCTTTTGGCACAGGACAGACAGAAGCAGACAGCTACAAAACCTACCTACATACATACTTTATATATTATTTATTAATTACCAGCCAAATCCCTTGACTTAGACAATCAAAAGTTAACTAAATAAAACCTAGTGCTAGTAGTTCTCATGCAAACGTTCGATCAATCAAAAGGTGTATATATAATTTCAAATTCATTATTTCTAAAGCTCTTTAAGTTTGTAGACAATATTTAGTTGATTTAACTATGCAATCAATTTACAGAGTATTCCCGCAGTCGAGCCACGACATTTGCATACTACATATTCTATGTTAATTTCTAAGTTAGTGGGCTCGTGCTAAATGCGATGTTTGTTGTTAGTTGTATTCTCTCAGTTATTTGGGTTAATGTGCACACACAGAGCGTTGAAAATTGTTACCAATTGGAACAGTCGATAAGACGTGCGGGCGACGTGTATGATGATATCGATATGCGTGATAGTAATTGCGTATCTGTCTCTCTATGTATGTACTACGTGTATGTATGTATGTGTGACCCACATTGACCTCATTGCGCTGTCGCTGGGGAACCAGTGCTGCTTTGACGTCATAGGTCGGGTCAGGCCTGGGATTTGCCGTATGTTATAGGCTATATACGCTGCTCTGCTTATGAAAGGCGTTTGCGACAAAAATATTACGTATACGTAAGCGGCACACGGTACATTTAACATGGGCGACACTTTATGCATAGCACGAGGCGTTAAAGGTCAACTCCGACGGTTGTTACCGTCATCAAATTTGTGCGGCAGGCAAATTGAAACAATGCCGTCAAGAATAATAAAAACAATTGTTGCCCAAATTGCTAAGCAGCATAAACAAAAACAACAACAACAAACCATAACAAAGCAAAACGCTACGGCGATCGCTCACCATGACGAATGACACCAAAGCAAATTGAAGCAGCAGCAACAACACCGCGAAGAATTCAAAGAAGAGCGCGCAAAAGCGGAACGCGCCAGAGGCGGCATAGAAGACTAGAAGACGGACTGAAGAAGAGTCTCTTTGGCATGCTCATTATCACATTGCCGCATCCCTGACTTCTGCGCCAGTTGCACAAAGATGGCAGAGAGATGAGAGATCATTAAAATAAATCGATAATTTGATTTATCAATCTTTGGAATTCGTTATGTCAATTGATTTGTAAGTGCAGCCTGCTTCTAATCACTTGAACAGCAACGTAGTAAGCAAGTGCAGCGAATTAATCACGCTAGTTGCCTAATAGATACCCTTTATTACTATTTTATCTATAATAATCAAGCATTTATCGCACCATTTAGCTATCGATTATCGACCAGTGTTGCTCAATTAACTTTGCATACGTAAGTACATAAATATACTTGCTTTAATCGTACTCAAAGTCACATTATCGATGATATCATACTGAATTTTTAATAAACTTAATTAACGTATTATTCTTGGCAACCTTCATGCCAATTTTGGTAGCTCTAGCTTCTGTATTAACACAGTGCGGCACGTTCAAACAGGCAGCTCTGCACCTGCATAAAAGAAGCTTGACTTTCTGAACCCATTTAGAATATAGTATTATGTTATTATATGCAGTTGCTTGCTCTACAGGGCAGGGGGGGGGTCCCACCTGGCAAGCCGCCAAAGAGGTGCGGACCATAACTGCTAAAGGCGTAGTAGAAACGAACTCAAGGCTAAGCCGACGGGTCAGTGCAGTCCAGTCGGGGCAAGTCCAGTGTGTGGAAGCCATTTCATAATCAGGAGGGGGGCTTCAAGAAGGGGGCGTGGTAGTGGCAAAAGTAAAGCAAAAGTGAAACACAAGGTAGAAAAAAAAACAGATTGCACTTTCGTATGCGAAAGTAAAGTGCAGCAACATTCAAATGTGGCACAAGTGCAGTGAGACTGTGTCTCTGTGTGTGTGAGTGTGAGTGTGATTGTGTGTGTGACTGTGTATGTGTGTGTGTGTGTGTGTCTGGGGTAGGGGCACTGCAATTAAAAAGCAAGTGTAACCTTCAAGCAAACAACAAAGGCAACAACGAGGCAAATTGAAAAGGCGACGCTGGCGCGGGCAGAAAATGGGCTGCAATTAGATGCCGAGGGCGGCCCACTTATTATGCAAATTTTGAAGACGGGGCGTGGCACAGCACACACACACACAGTGTCACCTGTGCTTGTGCTGCAAATAATGGGAAAGTTCACGCTCACTTTCTAATGTCAGCAGCGCGGCACGCGATGTCACTCAGAGAGTGAGGGAGGAAGAGAGACAGAGACAGGCAGAGAGACAGAAAGAGAGAGAGAGAGAGAGAGGGAGAGAGTGAGTGTATGTGTGTGGCATGCCTGGAGATATGCCTCAATTTCGTTTCGGAACACCACAACACGAGAAACCATAACAAACACACCGAACTATTTAACCAAGGAACACACAAGCAACCCCACAATCATCATCAACAACAACAACAACGACAACAACAACAGAAACACGTCCATATTGACAACTGAGAAAATCAGAAACTTTTCCCATTCCTATTTCAATTGCAATCTCGCGCTATCGTGTTATCGGTTTTTTTTTTTCTATCGATATCAAATGGAATTGCCCGATGAATGTGATGCACAGACGCCAAGACACTCGGCGCGCAGCGTCAGCAAGAAGGATCACGAGATGAAGCTGCGTCAGTTGCGCATGCTAGTCCACAGATTGCCCATGGGTGGCCAACTGATGCTCTATCGCAATCATCATCATATACAGAAGGTCTGCGACAGCATCTGGCGAACCACACACAAACGTCTCGACTTTCGATTGCTCGAGCAGAGCCTGAGCGGGGAATCCCTTAGTTATTTCCTCAACATAATGGTTGATAATTTTCGCTATGTTTACTTCACCGCAGATCGTCTGCAGGAGAATCTCAATGTGCTGGAGCGGGCCGGTGTGAAGGCCCTGAATAATGTACATCATTGTGAGCTGTTGTTGACGCCGGAACAACCGCAGAAAACAAATCGTTCTCATCGGGATAATGGTGGTGGTGATGCCGGGCAGACGCATATCGCGGGAATTGCCGCCATCCTGGGCGGTTCCATGATGCCCCAATGGCCCCTGCATGCTTTGCCCAAAATGCTGCGCAATTTGCGACGTCTGAAGGTGCATTGTGATGTCCAGGTTCATTTCATAGAACAATTCTCACTGCTGGAGCTGCTGGTGCTGCACGGCGATGTGTCACAGTCGGCCCTAACTGGGATACTGGAACGTTGCAAGCATCTGAAACGATTGTTCATCCGAAGCGAGAAGGTACCATCGAATTTACAGGGTGTTTCTAGTGCACATCATTTAGAGGATATCTCGTTGCCGATGTCCCTTTTTCAATCCGCTCGTGATCAGGTCCTCCAGCTACCCGAACTTCATTTACTCGAGTTGACCGGAGGCAGAGAGTTTCCCGTTCTGACTATCGATTGTATACGCTTTGTCATCGAGTTAAGGGCCAAGGATGTGGAGATCTTTCAGCTGAACTGTTCCTGTTTCGATGGACCCTATTGGATGCGTGACACTGGATTGGGTCATTGTCATCGGTTGCAGGGATTGGTTCTAAATAATTGTCGTTTTCGGGATCGTGAAATCCCTGAATTGCATATGCCACGCGTGGAGAAGTATCTGGTGCTCAGTGGTTGTGCTGATCTTAAGGAATATCAATTGCTGGATATAATCAAACTGTGTCCCAATCTAATAGAACTCTATCTTATCGATTGTCCACTGCTATCGGGCAAAGTTCTATACGATATTTATCGCATACGATGCAGCGAGAAACTTGAGTATCCCATTAGCATTATCATCAGTCGCTGTGACTCGCTCACCATGGAGTATCAGGAAACGGTGAGTATGCGTGTTGAAATTTATCGATACTATCGATAACTCACTCTCTCACACAGTATGCCGACTATTGGTACTTCAAGCTGGCCGTGCTGAAGCTAGATCGTTTGGTCGAAGAGAATCGACCCATCGAAGACCTGCAAATCTTCTTTTACAAGCCGGATAAGAGTCCCGAATAACGAAGAACTTAAGATCTTAATCCTCTCAATCCTCCAGCACGAGATGTTTCTCACCACGTTCCATAATTCCATATTTTCTGTTCTATTAAAATTGTACACGTTCATGTAAGCAGCGTTATAGTATGATATGATATGGTATGGTATATGGTATATACATGGTCAGTTACAGCTGAGACTTCCCAGCCTCAACAATGCCCGGCAATTGTTTCATGTCTCTCTTTCTCTGCATCTCTCTCACTCTCACTCCCCCTCTGTCTCTCTTGCCACTTTCGCCCCTTTTAGCCGGTTTTGTTTTCGTTTGCGTGTCGTCTCTTTCCTGAGACGAACAGTAACAACAATTAACTCATTTTAATTTTTGCGTGCTAAGTTTTCTGAGATTTCTAGGCTCTTGGTACGGCCTGGTAGGAGATAGCCGGGCACCCAGACATCTCATTTAGCCAACAAATAACTTGAGATAAAATGTAAATCGAAAGCGGCGACGGCGACGGCGCCAGGGAGAACAATGCGAATTGTCGCCGGATTTCACTTTGGCAGAGGTCAAAAATGCGAATACAGATCTGTGTAATTCAAGGGAAAATCTGTGGGATGATAGAAGTAATATACCTTTCGCTTTCGAAATTGAAAAATACCATAGTCTTATACTATGTACTATAGTATAGGCTATATAATTAGACATATGTTCACAAAGTTTGGCAGCTCTAGCTTTAATAGTATCTGAGATAAAGGTGTTCATACAGACAAAAAGGGCTACACTGCTGCACAAGGCGTTGTAGCACTATTTTCTTGGGTTTTCAGGAGAAGCAGGCGCCAAGCTAGAGCATAGTAGAAGTAAAACCTATTACCTTTCGTTTTTCAAGTAATACTCCCCTCCAAAAAAACCACACTCAGATCTTTTGTTACCTTTGTTGCCTGCCAATTATCTGCCCGTCATTGTTGGTAACAATATTTGGTAACATAAGAAAAATAAACTAAAAAAACATATATGAAATCGCACAATAGATTTGTGATTTGTAATTGATTTTAGATTCACTTTCTACGGGGTGAGAAAGTGAAATTACCCAATACGACATTATACGATACTGTCGAGAGACCGATAGTCTTATGAGTTTATTCAAATATAAGAACAACAATCGGATCTAAGTGTATATCGAATGGAGATGGTGCTTTGCACATATCGATAACTGATTTAGGGCGAAAGAGGCATAGATTCTAGACTAAGAGAGAGAGAGAGAGAGAAAGAGAGGAGGAAGAGAGCCCTACTCTATGTCGACTATCCCGACTGTGCTGCTGCTACTGGTGCTGATCCTTCTTCATGTTCTCCCACTCGGAGAAGATCATGGGTTGATAGTTTCCATACTGATCTAGAGCCATAATTGTGGCACTCAGTTCCACATCATTGCCGGATCGCCAACGCGTTGCAGAACCCTTCTTGCGTTGGCTACGCGTCTGTCCACGTGGCATCTTCGGTAGGGTTAACAATTCGCTACCCTGTTCGGGACTCTGCTTGGGAAAGATACCCGAGAGGGGACTAAAGAGTTGATTATAATGAAACTGCATTGTCCCATAGGGCAGGGGTACGGGAGCTGGTAGTATAGAGAGCCCAGCATTCTGCAGTTGCTCATGCTCCTCGTACAGATCATTCACAATGGGCAGCAGTGCCTCCGCCAATGTGACCCCATCCTGCTGCACTGCCGCCTGCAGGCGCAACTGTTGATGTGTATTGAGCAGATACAATGGCGATATGTCCGCATCCAATACCAATCGTCCCGGCTGCTGTGATTCATTCTCATCCACCTCCAGCTGCATTAGGCTATAGCTCTGGAAACCCGAATTCAAGCACTTTCGCTTGAGCGGAGCAGCCCGTTCGCAGTTCAGTGGAACGATGTCAATGCAATCACTAGTCTGTTGCCTCTTCAGGCCTCCCATGCTGTCCTTGGGCGTCATATGTATGGTCGTGGGCGGACCCATGCCCGCATCGGGTATATGCTTCTCTGGATTCCTGAAAAAATCCATGGCATGCATCAGGCATGGCATATCCGGTGTACTGCTTCGTATGTTGGGCAACACACCAGGCGGCAGTTCCATAGTCAGATGCGTTACTCCCGGTATGGCGCGTATGTTGAGCAACTTGGTCGGCTGTGGCACCGTGACACCCGTGTACATCATCTCGATGGTGGTGCCATATTTGTGCATGTGACTACTCAGCGTGTACCATTGGTTCGATGAGCCCGGCCGTGGTCCTTGCTTAGATGTGATGGAATGATGAATGATGGATGAACACCTGGCTGGGGCTTCTCTTACCTGACGTTCCTTCTTCGCATGACTCTGTTGCGACTTTGTCTTGTGCTTGGGTACAGCTGAAGGTACTTGATTCGGTTGATATTGCCACGATCCATGAGGTAACTCAGCAAGGATGGGCTGTTTCAGCTGCTGCATTTCCGAGGTGGACTGTACCGATGTAGCTGGAGTTGCCGGACCGCGTGTTTGCCCCATCAGATGGGATCCCTCGCCTTCGCTGCTAAGGTTCTGCTGTTCCAGCACATACTCCGCACTTGCTAATCCGCTCTGACTCTGCCTTGGACGACCCTGCTCCTCCTCCTCCTCCTCTTTCTCCTCCTCCTCATTGCTGGACAAGCAATCCTCAACTTTGACAATATTCTCGCCCGTTTTCAGCATTATATCAGCTCCTGCTGCTGCTACCAGATTGAAATGCAAACACGAAATAAGCTTCAAGGCAGGCAAAGCCAGGCAGCTTAGGTTACTCGAAAAGCGACGCCTTCTACGACTGAGATGTGTAGGATTTCGAAAATTTTGATACAGCAAACATTGAAATATGTTTGCTTTGTTTCAGAGGTTTTATATAGTATAGCATCAGCATCCAAAAGTTGCCTATTCCTCCCAATTTAAGATCTTGCAACCTATTTATGACAGTCAGCCTCAAGGTCTCCATAAACTCGAAGATGATACAGTTATTTATATGCATTACCCTTGGATTATAAAGGTATAAGAAGCAGAAGAAGACCTCTACAAGCCCACAAATACATGTATTCCTCTTTAGAGTCAACAGAGAAGGAGGAACTCATTTCTGTCTGTATGAACAGCTATATTTAAGAGACCATAAGACATAGGGCTGTCAAATTTGAAGACAATATTGTTAATGAGTGCACCCATTGTTTTAGACTATAAACACAGCTCCTTCCAAGCCCATTCATCGAAAAAAGCTCAAGAACCTTAGCAGTTCCTTGTCTAAAGGCGTGTTGAGAAAGGGAAAGGTCTACCACTTGGCTGCGGAAGCTCAAACCCTTCACTTCGTTGCACATTTCCGGCCTGGGCTGCATTGTGACTGCCCCATCCGTCGCTGCATCCATAGAAATACCTTAAAGATACCCACATATGTATCTGCAACTACAAACTGCAACTGGTTCGGTTCGGTTTGGTTCGCACATTTTGTGCATTGCAGCACCCGCACCCTGGGCCACTATTTAACAATGGCAGCCACCAAGATTTGCATAGGCATCGCGACGCATTTCGCAATTGAACTGAACAAACGCCAAGTGACGCGTCTTTTCCTATTGTTGTTGCTGTTATTGTTATTGTTATTGTTATTGTTGTGATTATGACTGCCCATTGTCTTGATGGAGTCAAGGATGCGCCAGCACCATCAGCATCATCATCATCATCATGGTAAATCTTTGGTTATACTCACAGATACGCTCCCTCCCGCGCTGAGGCGACTGGGTGTCTTTGGAGAGTGTCTTGGTATCTCAATGCAATGTGGGGAGTTGCTTATCTCTATTAACTGCAAGGACACAGAGGGGAAATACATAAGAACATTAATCAATATCATATAACATATATATATAAATAGATTTATGGGTACACCTAAATGAGGCTAATGAGTCTAAAATCTTAGCTTTGATCTCTTTTTTCCTCTTTCTTCCATAGACACACTTGGCTGGGTAACCAGCGAGTGGAATGAAGTGTTAAGAGTTGGTTAGCTAGTCTCTAGGCCATATGGAGGTCTTTGAATAATTTTGTATGCCTTCTGAATTGGTGCGTACCGCACTTCGGGCGCCACAGTCCCGGGGCCCAAGGTAGAGCTTGGGTGCCTACATTAGATATCTTTAAAAATAATGTAGGTAAATGAAGTCACAGTTAGATACCCAACACCTTCATAGGCTTAAACCGTTAGCTGCATTATACCATACAATATTTAGGGTTTTAGGTACTGTAAATCAAATATTTTTGATTATCCTGCTGAATCCATACAGGAACTTCCATTTTTGAACTTATCTTTGTCCTTGTTCTTATAATAACTGAGTTATTCGAGTTCATACAGACTTTTGTGAATTTAAGAGTCCGATAATGTATTTATATATCTTAAATTACTTTCCCACTCATTCCCGCTTTATTTGCACAAGCTTTACGTACATGTTTCCTCAGTTTGGAATATCAATAAAATTAATGTTGTTCTGCCTTTAATATAATATTATGCAGTGTCTCGTTTCAGTTCAGACTATAAATATCTCCATATATCTTTGCCAATGTCATATACTATTCGTGCAATTGCAAGGCAAGATTGTATTTATAATTAACTGGTTTGCTGCTCTTTATAAGGCTAAGGTTCCCATCTCTAAATTTGCATGTCAAACGACCCGACGCAGCACAGTAGGTAGTACCTATATATATATATATAGGTAGGTAGTGCTACAATTGGGTATCAAGTTAGGAGTCGAAATGTAAAACGCAATTCGAAAGCGAAAAATGGGTTGGGCCTCGAAAAAAAAAACATTCCATGAGAACTTTTAGGCCGCGCCCAAAAAAAAAAAAAAGAGACTGACGACACGACTCAAGCGAGAGAGGCGTCTTTATAAAGACTTATGGACTTATACGGAAAGAGTTCGTCAACTTTTTTGGGCAGCTCAAAGTGTTGAGAAAGTCAGACAACATTAGGGTGACCATTTTTGGGAGCTACTGCTGCCCCTTAACAGCGCCACAACATGCAAAACCCGCTGACGTAGTACCCAGAGAGAGAGGGAGAGAGAGAGAGAGGGAGACAGAGACAGAGATGTTTTTGGTGCGTGCTTAGAATACTAAAGAGGAGAGCTACACCTCTACACCCACTGCGACATTCAATGAGGTCGCCCTGATTGTGCCCCGACTAGTTGACACACTTTCCGCAGCAGCGTCGTAACTAACCCTATTGATAAGCTACCTAGCCAATCTTGGTGCCATATCAGAGATATCTTAGGCCATTAGCATTATCGGAAAAATAAAAAGAGAGCGCAATACTAACCTATTGCGCATGAGAAGCACGTACCGCTTGACTACTCTGAAATCGAAGAGATTGAGAAACAGCACGCCCCCAAAACAACTTCAGTTCGTATGGTCTTGTGGTACAACCCGAGACCTCTCAGACTTGGCAAATGGAGTCATTAGGCTGCTCAAATATCATTACCACTTAATTGTTTTGCAAATGATTTTCACAGCCTCTGCAGTTCGTTCAACTTGAAGTCTTCCTCATCCTCATATCATCCATATCATCGCTATCATCATCATTATCACTTGCTGCGATTGGTAGCTCATTTCCGGCACACGCTGCATCCGAATTTTCACAGCGTTGCGGGCCCCCCTCCTCCCTTGTATACCATCTGTACGTATTTATTAACCAATCTCATCTGTCAAAATGTTTTTAATAACCCCCTCATTATGTAGTTAAGCTCAAGCACGGCCGCCAACAAGTTGTGCAATCCACCGATTGCCAAGGAAAAAAAAAACCCGCCCCACTGACCCTCGCAACTGTAGACCGACCGAGTGGGCTGAGTGAGATATGGTACCTCCTCTACAACTTTATAAACACTATATATATACATATACAAGTATTACGTGCATAATCATTGATTATCTGTTTAACTGAGAGCTTTAGCTGGGCAAGCAAAGCTAATTGAAATTATTTCTGCGATTTTTTTTTTTTTTTTTTTTTTTTTTTATTATGTATAACGTGATTCTATGGATCTAATGTATCTAAGCTTCTTTTTTATACAGTATATACAGTAAATACCCAAATACTGATTTTAAGTAGAAGAACTATGATTATAAGCATTATTTTAACTTGGATTTCCATATAAATCAAAGAAATGTCTAAAATTATGGCTAGTTTTTATTATACTGAAATTTAAGCACAGTACAATGAGAGGAATTGTGTTTATAAACATTATTATAACTTAGATTTCTATATAGACCCAAGAAATGTCTAAAATTATGCCTAGTTTTTATTATACTGAAACTTCAGCAGAGTATAAACCTCTTTTCCCACAATTTCCTCTTTAATACCTGTGAAAAAATCAAGGATTTCAATTGGTTCTCCCATAGGGTCAAGGTATTCCCTGCCCAGATGAACAGTTCGAGCAGTCCATATCGTGAGGTTACATGACCTGGCGGCACACACACACACACACACGCACACACCCCTTGTACCATACTATATCACGTAGCACGTCAGAACAAACCCATTGACGTCAGATGCTACGGTCGGTATGGTCGGTACGGTACGGTCAGTGAGACTGAAGGTTACACAGCGCCGGCGTCATGGCTGGCTGTGAAACTTGAGCGTGGCAACTCTGGCTGAGATTGAGCTGAGAGCTGGCGCCAAGGTGAGTGCAAGAACTGCAGTTGGCAGCAATATTGGAGTGGAGTGTAGCGGATTGTTGTTGCCTCAGCAACTTTCATTGGGGGCGCTGCGCTGCCTTTGTCTCTCTGTGTGTGTGTTATTGATTTGCACGCAAGCCAAGTGAATGAAGAGTGAGTGAGACGGACAGACAGACGGACACCCATTTGTATCATTGCGCAAACGATAAGCTAATTGGAAACGGTCCCTTATGGGGGCTACCCGTACACCCGTGCACCCTACACTACATCGTGCATCGTGCAGCGTTTTGCACACTTTTACTTTCGTACATTCGTTAATTGCGCTACTTAAGCAGCGGGCGGGCGGGCCTCAGCCCCAGTCCCACTGCCAGTCCCAACCCCGTAGAGCACTTTCCAAAAAACCGTTTTCTCGCCCCATTGTCCGATTGGTAACAAAAGAAAATTTTCGAAAATATTGCTTGGAAATCCAACAAATCGCACTTGGCGACGCCAAGAGTGACATAATGAGACCCCCCACCCCTCTCTCTCTCTCTCTCTATGAGACCGTAGATTGCACAACTCTTACATTGCACTGACTGCACAGCATAATTAATTGTAATTCGTAGTAATTAATCGTAATTAAATTGTTTACCTCCGCTCTCGTTCAAAGATGCATAAACAGCGGCCACATGCAACGAGCATAATGCGATGCGACTATCTCTATACGATACATATATGGATGTATAATATCTGCACATAAGTGCTGTCAACTTCGGGGGAAAAAAGGCTAGATAAAATAGCTAAAACTAGCAAGAAAACGATATTATATCTTAAACTCAAGCAGCGCTGCGGGGAACTAAGTTAAAAGATAACTTATATAACTTCTTTGTTTATGCTTCGATTGCTCTTAAATTTGGGGGACAGATATACCTTATAGCTAGCTTAATATAAGTCACAGCAAAACGTTGTAGCTTTATTACATCGCTTAATAATCGCACTACAAATTTTTATTAACGATTTCTGTACTTGCTGAGCGTGACATTCTTTATTTAAAACAAACTCCAGCAGCGTCTGCTAGACAGTAACTTGTATGCCAAATTTGATGACTCTAGCATTTTTAATAGCTGAGATCTGTGTGTTCATACAGACAGAAATCAGCTAAATCATCTTAATTATTGATTATTTTTCCCGCTAAAGAGGCAGCACTAATGCTCACACACACACACATACGCGTACACTCAGTATACACGTGCTGTGGTTCCTGCTTTCTGCATCTGCTGCTGCCTCTCCGCCTTCTCTGCAAATACGGATATTAACACCCTAAGCATTCCGATTGCTTTTGGGGAAGTGCCCGTAATTGCATCCGCGAGATGAAAACTGCAAAAACAGCACGAGGGTCCAAATTGCCTTGGCTCTTGCGGTACCTTATACCATATACCATCAGCTTTAAGCAAGTGCTTTCAATCGGGACTCTAAAATGCTACGAACCATTCAAATTTCGTCTTGGATTTGAAAGTTTTTAGCTTTATTTAGCTATAATAAAACCGAAATAAATTTCTAAGCATATAGAGCTATACTTATTTAAATCAAATTATAAATTATTATGTTACGTTAAAGTTTCTGTTTGTTTTCGCAAAAATAATGAAGTTACTAAAGAATTATTATTATATTTGAAGCAAAACTTTAGAAATTGAAATATGATATAATATTAGAGCATTTTATGTGGTATGTGAGCATCTATAGGGTTTGCTTTGTCTAGGATTTATTCTTATTTTAACTTTTGCAGCCTGGAGGCATAATTCAATTGAATTGAACTGGGTAGGGAGACTGGGTAAACCCAGCAGCAGCACTGGCCAAGGTCGCCAGTGCAGGAGTCACTCCCACTTCTTTGTTCATCTCTCTCGCTCCCTCTCTCCCATTCTGTCTGTGTGTGTGGGCATCAAAGTGGGTAGGGTTGGTTAGGGGGGTTACGGGTTCAATAACTTTGGCTCTTTGTTTATACACGTGCCGTGACTGTGCTCCCATTTCAAATGCCACGCTGAATACTTTAGTGACTTTATTTACACTGGGCAACAAAGTTGTGGAACAGAGAGAACAGACAACACACACACACACACACAACTAGGCTATATACATATAGACATAGATATAGTATAATATGTAGAAGAATTTGTAATTGAATTGCGCTCGTTTTGAATGGAAATTTGTGTGGCCAAAAAAAAAAAAAAACGCTAAGAAACACGTTTGTGCATGCATTATTTTTTTTCTATTTTTGAGTGTGTGTAAAACTGTTAAGTATCGTATTTATTTGCCGTTTTGACACGCAAACAGATACCTACCCAAACCTCATGGGGTAAAGGAGGCTGCAGCAAAAAAAAAAAAAAAAAAAAAAAAATGATTGAGCTGCATTTCATCAGTCATCGCGGATTTTCTTTAATTGCAGGTGAAAGTCGCAGTGTATATGCAGGTGTGTGTGTGTGTGTCTGTGTGTGTACTGCATATGCATAGTTAACATATTTATGCATATGGATTATGCAAAAACCAATAAACAATCGAGAAACCAAATTGAAATCTATCTGAAGTCGGTCTGTTTGTGTTGTTGTTGTTGCTGTTGTTGCTGCTGCTGCTGCTGTTGTTGTTGCTGCTGTTGTTGTTGTTGCTGTTGTTGCTGTTGTTGCTGTTGTTGTTGTTGTTGTTGCTGTTGTTGTTGTTGCTGCTGCCATTGTTTGTTGCTATTTTAGCAATAATTAGAGCGACAATAACAACAACGCGAGAGCGTTTTTTCCGCATTTTATTCGTTAAAACTGAACTGCAAAAAAAAAAAAAACAATTCGCGCCTCTTTCGCAGTGCAAGAAATTAACGTCGATTTCGCTATTGTTGTAAAATGCACAACAACAACAACAGCAATGACAACAATAGCAACAACAGCAACAACAACAACAATAGCAGCAAAGACAACAACAACAAAGACAACGACTATAAAGACAACAATACAGAATGAAAATCAAATGAAAAAGTATTCAGCAAAAAGTCACGTCGTCGCTGCCCTGTAATATATTATTATACTATATATATTACCCAGAATTATGATATGATTTCTAACTGTCACACATATCTTTACATTTTTTTTTTTTAAATAAGATACTATGCTATTGGTATACATATAAATTATATATAACACATGCAGAAAGTGCAGCATATGTTCGGCTTTTGGGCGAATGCATTTTTTCTGTTTCTGTTTTGTGCAGGGAAGCCCCGCTTTATCGAGGGCTTAGGCACATTGAATGTGCACTTATTTATACATAGACACACACACACGCACACACACACACACACAGAGAGGGACACACACGCACAACATCCGCACAACGGGACGTATGAGTAACGTCAATTGAATTGACGGCTTAACAAAACAATTACGCAACATGGCGACACAGGGCGTCAAAGAGGGCCAAGGGGGAGGGGAAAGAGTAAAGGGGGAGATAGGGGCAGCTAGGCTAGGGAACTGGGTATACATAGGGGGGGACAGCCTCATTAACTGTTTACAGTGAAATGTAAGCTAAGCTAATTTTTGCACTGTCCGCCGCTCTCACATTATTTGTTGCGCAATGCAATGATTGAGCTGTCCATCTCTCTCTCTCTATTTCCCTCTCTTTCTCTCTCTCCTACCATTTACCGCTTCAGCCCGCTTGTGACGGAAATGATATGCCCGGAAAAACCGGCGAAAAACCGTTGGCATCCTCAGAAAATGCCAAAGAAAAAGAAAAAGAATTCCTCTAAAAGAATTCCGCTAATTGAATCTACGCTACAGTGTGCTCGATCAGTACGCTAACCTCTAATTTCACAATTAATTTCATGACACTGCAACAACATTTTCCCAACACGGTGATACCCTGTAAAAAACTTCTCATATTTTAACCCTGAATAGCAAACAAAATGGGCAATAAATTGTGTATGTTTGAATCGTGATTAACATATATTTTCGGATTGATATTGCCAAATCAATTCAGCTTGAAGTCAAATGAAGGTGTCGTCCATAGAAATGGAGGGGAAAAAATCCATATATATGTTATTTATTAATTTATCGCTGGCATTGTCTGGCAATCAATGACAGCGAAAACAACAATCATATCTGCATTACGTTGCATTTGTCTTGTAACGCGTGTTCAAGGCGATGTGTTTCCTACATGAAAAAAAAAAAAAAAAAAAAAAAAATTAACAATTTTGGCATCTGCCCAGCCCCCCCTGCTCTACCCTCTCCCTCTGCCTCTCTTCCAGCTCAGCTGACAGTCATCGGAGCGCAGCAGAGTCATCATTGTGGAAATGAAAAGATCATCAGCGTAGCCAAGTGGAAGCTCAAGTGGAAGTCCATAAGCCGCAACTGCTCTCCCTCTCTCTTTCTCTCTCTCTCTCTCTCTGTCTTTGTCTCTGTCTCTGTCTGCCGACAGTGACATTGTCTTGCGCTGCTGAGATGAAGATTCAGATACTGAAACATATGCAGCTACAGATACGCACGCAACGTTACGGAACAATACAAAAAAAGCAACACGCACGTATAAACAATACCAAAAAAAAAAAAAAAAAAAAAAAAAAAAATACTCACGTTTATAT
This sequence comes from Zaprionus kolodkinae, assembly GCA_018901885.1. Taxonomy (NCBI): domain Eukaryota; kingdom Metazoa; phylum Arthropoda; class Insecta; order Diptera; family Drosophilidae; genus Zaprionus; species Zaprionus kolodkinae. The sequence goes on along the minus strand of JAEIFM010000155.1, from coordinate 577,795 downwards.
ATACATGGTACTCTCCCATTGAGCCAAGTCACATATGCATAATGCAAAAATATTGAATTATATTTCTTGTTATCAGATATTCGACAGGTTGGCACGAGATAAAAAAAGAGATATCGTACAAATGAGTCAGCTACAGTCTGCTGATGTGTATATACGGTATATAATACTGTAATCTTCGGCTAGTAACAGCTCTGCTTCTTCTTACAATCCTCAAACCTACAGGGTGATCATTTACCCCAGTTTTATTTTTTTCTATATTTTTTAAAGATTAAATAAACACATTTATTAAAAAAATAATACTTTCTTTCAATAAAAAAAGAAAGAAGTATTGATAACTTTACAGCTTTTGACTTTGACCGATTGTATATTTTAAACCATCTATATTATTTAATATATTAGTATTTATAGTTCTGTGATTCATTTGATTGTTAAAAAAGCCATTTATAAAGAAATTGTTATAACATATTTGTGGTTTAGTGCAAACAACATGCAGGTTACAAGACCCTCAGCTTCAACATGATTGTATTATGGTTATAGTGCTACGATATTGATACAATTTGAACAGCATATTATATATGGTATATAGAAAAAGAAAGACTAAATAATATGGTATATTATGAAGCTATAAAACCAATAATCCATTGTGACTTTAGTAACAGAGTATCTGCTGAGCGAGCTGCGAATTCCAGCCTCGACAGCTGATGGTTTTCCCAAACTTGTTTTTATCTACAATTTATGCGCTCTATAGACGCGGCATTTAATCTACTACAATATACTATGATATAAAGATATCTTAATATTTATCTGCTGAATGGGCTCCTTTTGTTGTTGTTGTTTTTCTTGTTGTGGCAAAGCAATAACAATATTCAATAATTTGTTACAAAAAGAAATAATTTCGGAATTGGCACGTGCTTTTGTTGTCGCTGACACAATTAACATAATAAGCACATGTGTGTGTGTGTGTGTGTGTGCGAGTGTGTGTGTGTGCGAGTGTGCGAGAGTGTGTGTGTAAGTAATTTCCATGTCTGCTTGGGCATTGTGCGGTTTGTTGTCGTTGTTATTGTTATTGTTGTTGTTGTTGTTGTTGTGTTTTCGCTATTGTTAGCAATTGCGGCTCTATTGCAGATGTGTTGCCTGCACTTGCCGCACTTGGCATTTGGGTCAGCGGGCAAAGTACCTCATGCCATGATGGATGATATACCACACACTCGCTACACACACACTCCACACTTATTTATGCATTGAAACCTTGACAATCGGTATAAACGGAACCACAAGCCATACCTTATGGAGGAAGGTCAAAAAGGCCTGACAAGTTCTTCACAGTTCCAAAACTCTTCAAGCCATGCCATGCCAAGTTCAAAGTCAAGTCCAAAACAAGGAAGCGCAAACATCAGTGTTGCCACAAAGCGTTTTTTTTTCACACCATTAAATTCGGCTAGATCTCAGGAGCTATAATAGCTAGAATCAGCAAATTTTGGCACAGCACTCCTAAGTTTTGCAGTATTTTAGGGGGTTTTCAAGAACTTGGCCACGCCTTCGTATATCAGTTATATTTTAATTTTTAGTTTCATTTTAAGCTAGAAAATTTGTTAAATTTAAAAGCTAACTTTACAATATTTTTCCCGCTTTATTTAGCCCTTTTCTACCCGTTTAAATGGTATATTAATTTATTTGTTTAATTTATTATTTAAATTAATTTATTTTAACAGTTTTGTTACTCAAAATTTATCAAAAGCCTCATCACAACATAGATAATTGCCAGTATTTCTTTTTAACTAAATTTGCAGCTTTTTGAGCGGCTTTTCCTCATAGCTAGCCGCTAAAATCAGCCTTTTTTAAGGGGTTAGGGCAACACTGGCACTGCGAACGGCTGAAGATGAGTACTCGATAGACAAACAAACAAGAGGAGACCAAGCAGACACAACATATTCATAAATAGGCGCTAAATTACTTAGTATTGTTGTTGTTGTCTCTGTCAATAATTAATAATTATTGATTTCGTGTTTAACTGTGACTTTCTGTGTACAGCCCCAAGTGACTGTTCACACGCTAAAAAACCGCCAAAGCCGGCAACCTCCGAATATGCATACAAACAAATATGAATACATGTGTGTGTATAAACTTTTGCCAGTGTCTGTGATTCGTTTCTCATATTCCTCACTCACTTGCCGTCATGCAAATTAAAGTGTCTATAATTGAGTTACTCGAATCGAACTCGATGGAACGTGCCTGTAATTTGAAGCTCATAAGCAAAAATCCTAAGTAATTGGAAAATTGGTTCTGTAAGGTCTTTCGATTTTATAGACAATTTAACCGAAAGATCATTAAGAGAATATTTTATAACAAGTCGCTGCGATTGAATCATTAAATTTTCTATAAATTCAACAGAATTTAGCTTGTTTTTCTTTAGTCATATTTACATGTGACATCATTATCATGCGAATTGTTTATATTTATAAAGTTAGCTCTTCGAGTTTCTTGATGAATCAAGCATTTACTTGGAACATCTCTAGATAAATATAATGTATATATTTTTAATATTTAATCAAGCCATTTCACCCTATATAACGAATGAAAGTCGTGTGCTATTAAAAGATTGAGTAGGATAATCGTCATTAAACTGTGAGTTACTATACCATACAGTTATTTATGTTTTTTTTTCTCTTTCTCTCTCTCTCCCTCAGATTTATCAGCTACTTACTGCCTGCTCACCTTGCGAATCAATTAAAAGCATTTCCATTTTATAACATTTTTCTACGCGTTGACTTTCAAAATTGCGCAGCGTGAAAAATGTTGACTGGAAACGCGATGAGGAAGTTGCGCTCTCATGTTAGACATCCCAGCAGAGACTTCCAGCCCCCAATTATCCCCCAACCACACACACACACACACAGACACACACACACAACGAGAGCGAGAACCAAGTTTGTTTCTCAACTGTTTCTCAAACTGGTTTATCGACTTTTCGTTTGTTCTTTACACAACACGTGTGTGTGTGTGTGTGTGTATGTGTGTTTGAAACGAGACGACAACAAGCTGAGACTTGTTGGGAAACTGATTTGGTCATATCCAGCCAGAGACCGTAAATAGATGACCGGCAGCAAGTTAAGTTATCAATCGTTCCGATCAGTTTCCAATTGGAGGAACATCGCTGCTGAGTCACTCGCACAGGCTACTCCCGATTAGATAAGAGCGAAGTGACTCGTGTCAGCTGATTGTTAGTGCGATAACTATAGTTAACTAATAACCGATAACCGATAACATATGTTCAAGTAAAGTAAACACACACAATTTGAGCGTGCTTAAAGCCTTCGATGATTTATGGCCTGAATATGCCTGCCTTTATTTACTATATGTATATCCCAATCAGAGCATGGCATGAGCCATGGCCAAGAACTGCTATGGCTAACTGTAAGCTGTGAAAATTGCATTCTTAATTACTTACAACAAGTACAAAAACAGTAAAAAGAAAACCATAAAGACCAACTAGATAATATAATAACTTTTTCAATTGTCGCCGTTTTTAGCAGCAGCAGCAGCAAAAAAAAAAAAAAAAGAATGAAGAACTTTAGTGAATGTTTCGAGGCAAGACAACAAAAGCCAATTAAACAAAAAAAAAAAAGAGACAAAGAGATAATCAAAAAATGACTAAGAAAGTCGAAACTGAAATACCCTAAGCCAATTCGAATTTGACTAAAATAAACGTAAATTATCATTATATTTAATAATTTATTATAGGACCAGAGTGAAATATACTTGAAAACTATTTTAATATTTTAAGCATATCATATCATATTATATCATATTTTCAGCTTTAATACTACAACATTCTGTCTGCCACATAAAGTGGCTAAGAGACACTACCAAAAAGGTATTAGCCAGCCTGGTAATTAGTAGTATAAGAATCCGCCAGTCAGCCAGACTCGCTAACCACTTTATTTAACCACAAGTAGCATAGGTAGTATGACTATATAAGCAAGAATTTAAAAAAAAATACTTAAGTAGAAACTCCATTTTGACAGAAATTTATGGGAAATTATACAAAGTGGTAGCTGGGATGATATTGCAATTTATCTGACCGTGAGTCTTAAGCTCGCTCTTAAAAAATCTACAAAGAACAGAGTTCCTAATCTTTATTTCAGACTTGTATTTAATTTAAACTAAGCTAGTTTTAATATTTGATATAATTCTAATGCGGTAAAAATAAATTCAAGTGCAATAAAAGTATGTCTAAATCAATTATATTGTTTAATCTCTGCAGTACTGCAGTTGATATAGGGCTTTTTCAACTAGAAACTTGTTTGTGAGTAACAAACCGATCAAACTGATCGTTTATCGCAATTTAAAACGATTTCACAAGCTGATTTTAATCGAAGCTTCTTTCCTTTGATACTTGTTTACACACACGCACACACACACACGTTCCTAAGTTCCGCTGGTAACTGGTTAGGGCAATTTTCCTTAATAGGCAACTCTGGCTGCACTTGGGCCTGGTGTGGGCCTGCTGCACCTGCCCTGGGCTGCTGCCGCTGCTGTTGTTGTTGTTGTTGTTGTTGTTTGTAAGTGCGTTTCAAATATCGTCGCTTGTAATTGGCAGCTGCCACAGCAACAACAACAAAACCGTTAACAATAACAAGAACTTCAAAACAATAACAAAAGCCGAGTAGCTTAAGCATTTAGAGGGTGCTTCGGCTTGCTTTGGCCACGCTCGACTGAATAAGCGCGCGTATTTAACGGTGTTTTATTAATTTAACGCTTTTAGTTGTTGTTGCTGCTGCTGCAACAATTACGAGCATGTGTGAAATTGTCTGCAATCGCCAGTTGCAACGCGCATAATTGGCAAACAGAGAAAAATCTTTATAGAAACAAACGAGAGCAGCAGCAGGCAGGATTGTGTTGACTCCCTCCCTGGTTCTTTGTTGTTTGATTTTCGCACGCGCGCGTGCTTTATTGATTTTTGGCACAGGTTGACAACCCACCCACCCACACACATACACGCACAAACGCACAGGCACACTGGCACAGGAACACACCCTGTGGCTGGTGCAGCGATGGCATGTGTATCTGTATCCCTTGACTACGTGAAGTCAACACAGCAGCAGCAGCAGCGGCAGCAGAAGTCACTGATTTCGACCAATTGGTATATTCTTAACGTTTTTGTTAAAATTAACACACACACACACATACGCATTTCTGTATATATTTTGGCCTACAACAACTGGGCCGAAATGGTCGTATCGTGCATTTTGGGCGAGTGTGCGCTTTAAGGAGCAATTTCAGAGCGAGCCTTTCGGCCACTGACATCCAAAAGTAAAAGCACGTCGACAAAAAAAAAAAACAAAACAACTCACATTTTATTCACTGAATTTGTTAGCATTTTTGTGAACTGTTTACGATTTTTGCAATTAATCGCGCGCGCATCGATTCGCATTCAAAAGCGCGCAGCACGCACACACAAAAAAAAAACAAAGTCACACACTTTAAACGCGCGCAACGTTTTGCGTTCCGCTATACGTCCGATTCGGTTGATGTTGTTTTTTCTTCTGTTGCTGCCTGCAGGTGAGTCGTTATCGACAATTTGAACATGCAAACATGCAGCGGCACTCGGCTATCGATATATCGCCGGCGAGCCTATCGTATGCTAAAAATATTGAGCACGACTCAATTCATCGCTGCTGCAGCACATCGCTAACGGCTTAGACATTTTGTATCGAGTTGCATTCATTGCCAGGAAGAAAGTGTATAAAATGTATTAAATGGTAATTTATGACGCCAAAATTGCTAAATACTAAGTTGTAAAATACATTTATAATGGCTCAAACATATGAACTTAACTGTGAAGTGATCTGAAGAGCATGTAATTCAGTATTCCAAAACAGTGGAGTACGCAAAGCTGAAACACACAGAAAAATACGCATTGTTATGCTGCTGCTGCTGCTGTTGTTGTTGCTGTTGTTGTTCCTACTCCTGCGGCAATTGCTGGCGGGCAGGCAGGTTATACGCGAAAGGAGGAGGAGATGGCGGCAGTGTCGACGTCGACGCCACCCGAAACCTGCAAATCTATTGATTTTTAACAACACTCTTTGCCAATACAAGGCATACATACATGTGTAGTCAATAAAGGAAACACGAGCACGCACACTCGCACAATGATGCATGCATGTGTGTGTGTGAGTGTGTGTGTGTGGGGAGCAGAGGCCTTTGGATGTGATTTAACTGGAGATCTAGAGTAGCACCACCCCACCACCACAGCCCCTACTGCACTCTTACTGAGATGAACGCGCTGCTGGCTGTGGCAATTTTAGAATTCACCCAAAACAAAACCACACAGCCCGCTTACAGTGTCCTCTGGCTTCCAGTGCGGATCAATCTAAATTATTAATTTACAATTATTGAACCAGCAAAAATGCAGCACTTAATTACAGTATTTCGAAGGAAGTAATTTTTGCTTCAAATCGAGAACTAATTGACTTTGACGACTTACATAAATAATTCAGCTGGCAAGCTAAGCAGGCTACAGCCTGCCTTGTCGTCGTCCCATCCGGTTGTTTGCAATGGGAGCACACTGTAGTCGTCGTCGTCGTCGTAGTCGTTGTTGGTTGTGCCAGTAATAGCCCATACCCGAGGTACGCACACTCGCATTCTCGCACTCTCGCACCTTTGTTGCCAAACAGGGTCCTCGCTGCTGCCTCTGCTGCCTTTTCGGATGTGTATTTGTGTTTGTTTTACATACATGTTTAGAGGCCAAGTTTACGTGCGGGCATATGGTCCCCAATAGAGACACACACACAGACCACACACACCCATGAGATAAATACTCTGGCACGTGTGCAAAGTTTGATGTCTTGTTAGTGGGTTAATTGGCGCAGCGAACCAAGCCAAGCCACCGAGCCGAGCCATGCTGTAGCGACGCCACTTTGTGTATTGATTTTATGCACAACTCCAGGCAAATCTCGGTAGTGTCGCAGCAGCACTTGGCGTGATTCATGCAACCCAAGAGTACTCATTGCATTAGATCATCATCGTCGTCGTCGTCGTCGTCTACTCTGAGCTGCATACGCTCAATTGAACTACTCACCTATCGTGACTGATCCACCTCTTTTTTTGTTCTCTTGTTTTTTCTTTCCAGGCATTACTAAACCTGAAGCGCAGCAAGCCAGCAGCGGCAGTTGAGATATCCACTGGCTGCTGAAAAGTAGCCCAAGTTGTCGCACCCAGCTACATCACTACTCCCGGCGCCCAGTGTACCTACAGATCTACAGTAGCAGCAGCAGCAGGAGCAGCAGCATCATGAACTCCTGCAGCGACAGTAGCAACGATTCCATGGAGGCAAATGTGAATCATGAGTCAGGCGGACGGCATGCAGAACTGCACATGAGCTTCGGTGGTGTGGGCACAGCTGGCGGCAGTAAGTCAGCCTCACAGGAGCGCTATGTGTGGGAGATGCGCTCCCGTAGTCCGAATGTGACACCAGCTAGCACCGTGTTAAACTCACCGGATCTGAATGCAGAGCTACAGTATGCACCCATGCATCATCATCAGACATTTGAGCAACTGTCGCCACCTCATCAGCTGCCTGGATATCTGGGTACACAGCAGCAGCAGCAGCAACAGCAGCAGTCGGCTTACTACTATCAACGGCCACTACCTCATCAGATACGAGTGGGTCGCAGTCCAGGCAGCAGCCAATTTGAACCGGAGGTGGGTTATACCTTGCGGAATTTAACAAATAATTATCGGGATATCAAAGCATGTTAATAACTCAATTTGTATTCGCCTACAGGGCTTGGCCAGTCCCGGTTCGCCGACGGATGTGGGCAAGGCGGATGGACAGTGTTTGCGGGATGGCGAAATTGTAGTTTTCGATGATATTGATACCAACTGGATGAACAAATCAACAGCATTGGCAGCAACTGATCGAGCAAGTAATGAGGATGTGCTGAAGGTTACCAAGATGATTGGCCAACTTCCCATAGCGGAGTATGAAGGTTCGCCACGTCGATTTGGTAATCAGCAGCAGCAGCAGCAGCAGCAGGTCACCGGCAAGAGCAGCAGCAGCAGCGGTAGCGGTTTTCCCAAACGTGCGCCCGGTTTTCCACAACGCGTATCCCCAACTACGCAACGTCTGGATAATAACAATGTGATGGGCAATACTAAAGCTGGTAAGGCATCTGTGGGCAATCTGATAGATTTGATTGATCACGAAAGCACATCAGCAACTGCGTCCTCTAAGACGCCAACCTTTGACTATCTTTACGAGTTCTCAGAGACTCGCAAAGTTCTGGAGGAGTTCTTCAAAGCGAATCCCGACGATGATGAGAAACGCTTTACAGACTACACAACGGAAAGTGGTGACGATATGGCCAGCTCGGTAAGGCAGCAGATATAGTTAATAATAATATAGCTAATCATTTTAAATTGATTCTTTCTCAGGACCTGCGGCCCCGTGTCTGCGATGTAGATAAACATATCGAGCAGGCGTATATTGGCCAGCGTTTAGCTAGAACACCCAAAGATGAACTTTACATGGTGCACCGCTCGCCCAGAATGCAGGTGAGTGCAGCTGCAACAGGAAAGAAAGTTTCAGCATAGAAAATATAAATATTTTTGTATTCTCATTGCCTGCAGTCTAGCGAGCCCAATGCGTACCCGGAGCACAACGACATCGAGCTGTATATTGATTCGAACAGTCGCAGTAGCGGCGATTTGGCCGACACCGAACTGGAGGCAAATCTGCGTCGCCATTCACGCAACTTTACGCTGTCCCCGGAGACCACAGATTACGATTCCAACTGCGGTGACTTGGATAGTCTATCGAATGATATTAATTGCGCCACCACCGACTATGGCAAGCTCTACACAAGCATGCCAGTGCTGGAGGATGGCCTAAGCAGTGGTCATGCTTCTGATACCGAAAATAATGTATCTGTTGTCTGCTACAACAAGCAGCAACAGTCTCAACAACAGCAGCAGCAGGTTGTCGTGGAGCACAATGGCAACAGCGACGGGGAGCGATTGCAGAATGATTACAACAGTCCAGAACTGGGCAGTGCAACAGCAGATGTTCTACAGCCGAACGATTTCGTGGCATCAATGCCAACGTCATCACCCCCGCCGCTACCCGAATCACCAACGGCCACGCCGTCACCTCAGCCATGTGAAGAATCGGCAGAGATTGCGGCGACTGCAGACTGCAGTGCTGATAACATCAGCCCCGCAGAAACGCACTATGGTCCAGTGTATGCGGCAGCGGCAGCAAACAGCAAACCATCGTCGTCAGCGGCAACAGCAACACCAGCAGCAGCAGCAGTAGCTGCTGTAGCAGCAACATCACCAGTCGAGATACAAGAGGCCATGAAGGAGATACGTTCAGCTATACAGCGCGCCAAGGCACAGCCAGATAAACTTAAGTTCTGTGACGAGGTACTGCCGGCAGATCCAGATTCACCGGTGTGGGTGCCGCGTAAGACGGCATCGGTGACAGCGACACGTGTGGACGAAGAGGAAGCTGACACGGATCTAGAAACAGATCGACTACTGGGCCAGCAGGATTTTTTTGCTGAGCAAGTAAGTGTGGTGAGTGAATATGCCTAATTTTAATTAAATTTATAATATCCATTTTCGATCTACCCATAGACTACTACACTGCCCGCCATCGCCGACAGCAATGCGAACGGATTGGCCAACAACAACGGTGGCAGCGTCAATAGCAGCGATAATAATAGCAATCCAAAGCCCCAGAGCTACTCAACGGCCACAATACGGCAAGGAATCGGTACCTCATTGACACCAAATTCCCCAGACATATGTCAAATTGTGGGCAATGCAGATGTTTCGCTTAGTTCACCAGAGAAGTTGCAATATACAAAGAGTCCTACTGGTTCTATAAAGTCGCTAAAGGATTCCACGAACAGTGATAAGAAAGCCAAGTCGCGTAACAAAGAAGGTGAGGAGTAGGGTTTGAAACGATGCACAATGTAGAATCGTGTACTCTATAATATTATACTATTTATGTGTGTGTGTGTGCTACTAATACGCCCCACAAATGCAACGATAAACAATCTATCTATCTATTTCGTACTGTGTGTGTTTCTCTCTTCTCAATCCATTCACACTTTTCTTTTGTCTCATATACGCTGCGTATTGAAATTATCATTTATGTATTTGGTGGTGCTGTACCTGCCATGTAAGTGAATGCTATCTATCCTCCCGTTTCTTCTTACATTAATGTTTCATTTGCTTAGAAAGAGATTTATTAAATCAAAAATACTAAGCAAATCAAACTGTAAATTATTCTTGTTGTTTCATCATTTCTTTTTTGCAACTTGAGCTTATTTCTTAATTGATTACTAAGTGATTTTACTTTATTGTTTCACAGGTCTATTGGAACCCAAAGTGCTCATCGAGGGCGTTCTCTTTCGCGCCCGCTATCTGGGATCCACTCAGCTAGTGTGCGAGGGACAACCCACGAAGTCAACTCGCATGATGCAGGCCGAGGAGGCTGTATCACGAATAAAGGTTCGTTGTTTTAGATAAGATCTTTTATATACATTTTGTGGCGTTCCCGTAGAATACTACGCTCAGTAATTGCTCTATGTCTATAATTCGTCTCGCTTTTCTCGCCCATTCCCCCAATAACAATTTCCAATGCTGCGCACTCCTTGACATGTTTAGGCTTTGGTAAGCAGCAAAACACATACTAAATGTTCTCATCTCCAATGAAGATTCGAGAGGCAAGCTTATGATTCATGTTGTTTCTATTGTTGCTCTTTCACAGGCACCAGAAGGTGAGAGTCAACCCAGCACCGAAGTGGACCTGTTCATATCAACCGAGAAGATAATGGTGCTTAATACAGATCTTAAGGAGATCATGATGGATCATGCCCTGCGCACAATCTCCTACATTGCCGATATTGGTGATCTTGTAGTGCTAATGGCGCGTCGACGTTTTGTGCCCAGCGGTGGAGGTGTTATTGTTGATTCGCTCTCCTGTCAGGCACCCGGAGAGATTAGTGATGGCGAAACGTTAAAGGAGAACAGCAGCAGCAATAAGGAGACCGGCTCCTCTACCAAGCACAATCGTACTCCGAAAATGATATGTCATGTTTTCGAGAGCGACGAGGCACAGTTTATAGCCCAGTCTATTGGTCAGGCTTTTCAGGTTGCGTACATGGAGTTTCTGAAAGCCAATGGTATCGAGAATGAGAATTTGGCCAAGGAAATGGATTATCAAGAGGTACTTAACAGTCAGGAAATATTCGGAGATGAATTGGAAATATTCGCCAAGAAGGAGTTGCAAAAAGAAGTTGTGGTGCCCAAGGCTAAGGGCGAAATACTTGGAGTCGTGATTGTGGAAAGCGGCTGGGGCTCTATGCTGCCCACGGTGGTCATTGCCAATCTTATGTCTGGCGGTGCAGCTGCACGATGTGGCCAATTGAATATTGGAGATCAGCTTATAGCCATCAATGGAATGAGTCTTGTCGGATTACCGCTATCCACCTGCCAGAGCTATATACGCAATGCCAAAAATCAAACTGCCGTCAAGTTCACCGTTGTGCCCTGTCCTCCAGTTGTTGAGGTGAAAATACTGCGTCCCAAGGCGCTCTTTCAGCTAGGATTTAGTGTGCAAAATGGCGTGGTAAGTTGGTTTATTATTTGGCAATAAAATAGGCTCTTTATATATATGTTTTCACTCACGATTCTTTCGCAGATTTGCAGCTTACTACGTGGCGGCATTGCAGAACGTGGTGGTGTTCGTGTCGGCCATCGCATCATCGAGATTAACAATCAGAGTGTTGTGGCCGTTCCACACGATACCATTGTCAAGCTGTTGTCATCGTCTGTGGGCGAGGTAAATATCAATAAATATATTTTTAAAATACAATATATTACTACAAAAAACCATTTGCAGATCTTAATGAAAACAATGCCGACGTCCATGTTTCGTTTGCTCACAGGCCAGGAGACACCTATTTATATCTAATTAAAGTCTTATTAATGCTCATGCACCTCTCTCGGCACACTCTGCGCACACACTAACTAAGGACTCACTCGTTTGTCTCCAAAAAACCCCCAGTTAGTAGTTGATTGTACTTTAATGTAGCCAAGCAACGCAAAGTGCAATCAAGCTACGGGGAACCTTTTCAAATTATATAAGCCACACGTATTAACGTACTATACTCATCATCTACATACATACATACATAATAACTAAGCTCAGCACTCGCATATGAAAGATTACGTGGTATGATGGTACTGGTACTTATTACTTTCAAGCAAGCCATGCAACAAATTTGCTCCAATTATTTTAATTTGCTTTTTGTTTTCTCTATGGACATGAAAAAGACTGAATTTTGATTTTCTTGTATGTGCGTGTGCATGCGTGTGCGTGTGTGTGTGTCTGTGTGTGGGTGTGTGAGACACAGTTCTGTAATAGCCGAAGAGTTTTCAATATTTATGTCTGATGTTATAAGAAAGGGATTGGTAAACTTTTCGTATAACACAAATCTAAAGGGAAATGCAGTGGAATAGAAAGAGATAGAGAACGTGAGCGAGAGCGTAAGTGAGGAGGACAGACAGACAGACCAACGACTGGGATGTGTGAAAGCGAAATGATAAGGCAATAATGTATAAAACAAAAAAAATGAATTGAATTTATTTGCCAACTCGAGAGATGGATAGCAATACATTATATAATATAATTTTTTTGTAAATTAATTTTATTAACTACATTTATAATTTGCAATTATGCCAAAAACCGATATTCGTTATACGAGTAAGATGAGATGAGATTTCGTTGTGTTTTTTCTTTATCTTTTCCTTTTTGTATACATAGATATTAACACATTATATCGTATTTGATCCGATGTCAAATACTTAGCTTAGTCTTAACAATGCCTGTTATAAGTGATCAGTAACCTTAAAACAGTAAACAAAACGAAATGCATTTAAGTAACGTCGTCAAACAATGTGTATACCTAAACAATAACGATTAACAATAAACAAATAATGCCATTTAATGATTAAAGATTGAAAATTGATGGAAAAAAAACAATAAGCAACATAGTAAACAACAGCAACAGCAGCAGCAACAAAAGTAATAAGAAGAACAATAAATTGTGCATTGATACATTTTTGTTAAGCTAAAGTATAAAACAAAAACACAAATACATACATACATACATATATTAAAAGAGAGCTTATTTTTGCTATAATTGAGAGCCACAAAAGCGAGAACGATTCGTTACACGCAAATAAATAAATAAGTATTACGAATGAATAAGCAAATTAATCGATTATTATGTTTGTAAAACAGCAGCAAGCAAATGAGAAATGAAATGAAATGATCAGCATAACAAACGCTAAACGTGCAGGTATATACATACATACATACATACGTATACATATATATAGTATATATATATATATATATTATTTATACATATTTATTGATAACTTTGATCGTTCGCAATGGCAATATTTTTGCATACAAACACAGCCGGAGCAAGCAAAGCAAATGAAAATTTAAATTGAATTGCAAATAATAAGTTTATAGATACAATTAACAAATTACTCGTTTATACAAACAAAATTAATATTTATAAATTTATTGCTATGCGCCCAAAACTAAACTGATTAACTACCATACTAAATGTATACTAACTTATACTATCTACATACACATACATATTTATTTGAAACCAATTCGAGTCCATCAACAAACAAACAAAAGTCGAATTCGGTCCGAAGGCCATTCAGGTGAAGCGCAGCTTACTTTGCTATAATTAAAACTAAAAATAAACAAAAACGTAAATCCAAACTGTAATTAAACAAAAAGTAACAATTAAATACATACATACAAAATACATAACATATTTATAAATTCAAAAATGAACTGTTAGTTTTATTTTTCAAGAGGGTGAAAAAGAGCGCCGTAATTCAAATCGTCCCAACATTACTGGTTCAGAGATGAACCAATTGAAACAAAATTTTATCGATGACCAGCCGATAGATATGTGACTATCGTTGCGTTATTCCTACATTTGAATTGAGCGCAATAAAACAAATTGATGTTCAAATTATATTAATTTATTTGCATGAACAATAAGATAATACGATTATTTAACTGACACTTAACTAGGACTAAAATGCAAATTAATTTATGGAGATATACGCAACTGGATCAACATTGCAAACATAAACTACCAAATAAAACATAAAAAAATACAAATATTATTTTCCCGCAACAATTGCTATAGATTATTAAATGGAATGAACAATTGGGCTACAGCTCTAACGGCGAACACGTGCACGATTAGAGGCATCGCCTAGGAGTGGCAGTTCAACAGTATATGTTGCTCTGCTGTCGTCTATCGTTTGATTTGGATCATCGCACCGGGCACATGGTCCAAACAAGCGAAGCATGCGCGAGGCCAGCGGCTTCTTTTGCCTGACAATGGGAGCAGCGACCCTGAACTCCGTTTGGCTAAACGATTGATTGTTTGTTGCAGTGCTAATTCCCTCATCGCTGCTGAAGTTCAGAGGATGTGACGTAATGCCCGGTATATCCGAAAGATCAGATATATTCCACACATGTCCTGTGGCCAATGACAAATCCGTTTGGGTGGCCCTTGCAACGCTACACTCAATACCAATGCGTGATGGATGACCGTACGCATGGGAGTGTATGGCGTTTCTGACCTCAGTCTCCTTAATCAGGGCCGTCTGACGTTTCAGTTGATCTTTACATTCGGTTAGATCATTTCGTACAACTTCAAAGTTTTTCTTCAACTGGAAATTAGCCTCTGTCTGCTTGGATAATGTTTCCTGTAGATAATCTATGTACGACTGCATCGATATCTTTTCATTGATGAGACGTTCATAGCTCTCGTCGCGTAAATTTATATCAGTTCCACTGCTGTTGGCCAAGGACTCGTCCAGCTTTTGCTGATCCTCAGCATTGCCACGTGGTGTGAGACATTCTGGCATAGAGCGATGCCGTTGAAATGTTCCCGAAGTGTTGCGATGCTGTTGTTCCTGTCTCTGTATGTCGGCAATATATTTTCGCACCTTGCTAGTAACATGTTTATAGGTTCTTCTGGTGTACGCCGAATGTATGTCCTGATATGAGACGGCTTTGCTGCTGCGTCCATTGCCCAGTTGCAGATTACTGTGGCTGTGGGTATGCTTGTGCGTATGATGGCCACTCTCAATACTTTCGCCATGATTATTATTGTTTATTTCTAAAAGAAAAACAAGAAAAACATTAATTTACTTCTAGTTTTAAGATCTGGTTCATTCGTTTGGTTTCACCTCCTTCACTTTTCTCATAATCCACTGAATTAGCGGCCGAATTTTTTTCTGAATCACTATTCGAAAATAGTGATTTATTGCGTACCAAAAGATCAGGCTCCTCGATGTTTAAACACATATTAAATTGTCGCTGAAGATTTCTAGCGTGACATTCTCGAGTATTATTTAATCGGTCAAATATTTCGTCAGAGGGAAAACTTTCATCCTGTAAACTCATTTTGTGCTCGAGTCACACATTAATGGCTGCAAATGGCTTCAAAAGTTACGGGAAAACAACCGCTATGGGAAAGCACAAGAAACATGGTATTTTTTAGTACATTTTCTTTTCCGATATATTTTTAATTTTATTTTATCGAATTTTTGCACGCAAAAGCCGGGTACTCTGTGTTCTGTGAGTTATCGAATTATTTAACATCTCTTGTTTCTACGTTGTGGTTGCACAAATTTTGGCACAGTCAAATTTTTATACAAACTACAGTAAAATGGGTCTAGAGCAGGTAAGCTATAGTAATTTGAACAAATTATATAATATTAATGCACGCATATATCGAAACTATTAGCTTAAAGCCGATGTTGAGGAGTTGACAGCCTTGCTTCAACAGGCAAAAAGTGCGCGTGCTAAAGGCGCGCTCACCCAAGCCAAAGCTGAAGCGGAACGTGAAATTATCAATTTGGAGATCAAAGCACGTCTCGCTGCTGAACGTGCAGCTGCTGGCACAACAGGTGGTGATTCCAAAAGGTAAGTGCGACTAAAACAGTCCTTTGGCATGACAAAGGATTTTTGTTCGTCGAGAAGCTTCTAGAAGGTTCATTCGTATTATTTTATTGTTTAACTTTCCAGGTACTTGCATGAGCTGACCGACTATGGCTGGGATCAGAGTGCCAAGTTTGTCAAACTGTTCATAACGATAAACGGTGTGCAAAATTGTCCAGAGGAAGCTGTCACTGTGAACTATACGGAACAATCACTGCAGCTTCACGTGCGCGATCTCAATGGCAAAGATTTCGGACTGACAGTCAACAATCTGCTGTATGCCATCGATATTGCGAAAAGTTATCGTAAATTGAAAACCGACATGGTAGCAATATACCTGAAAAAGGCGGAAGAGGGCAAGGACTGGGATGTGTTAACGTCAATTCAGAAGCGGTTGAAGCAAAAGCAAGACAGTGAACTGGCTAAGGATAGCGATAACCCAGAGAGCTCGCTGGTTAACATCATGAAGAAAATGTACAACAGCGGAGATACGAAAACAAAGCAAATGATCGCCAAGGTCTGGACTGAAAATCAGGAGAAAGCACGTTACGGTCAGGCAGCTGGTGGTGGTGGTGCATTAGACAGTCTGGCCGATATTTAAGTATAAGTAATTGTCAAGAGGGTATACTCGATTTTATAAAAAAAATATATGTATTCCTTTTGATATGCCCTATCCATTAAGATTTAAGGATTCGCGAAAATTCCAATATATTGCAAAATAAAAACATTAATTTGTATATTCGCTCTTGCATTGATCAATATATCAATATCGATAAATGCGGCAGTGCTGCGAATTATCGATTTTATATACGACTAAAAGATGACTGCTACAGCACTTACAGGTGTATATGTAACGCTTATTTAAATTTATGTGGCACATGGACCATATAATTGATTGAAAACGTTAAATGCATTAATTTTTGATGCATATTTAATCTAAAGGCCAAATAACGGATAAAATGTGCCCTCTCAAGGAAATCGGATGATTTTTGAAGAAGATTTCCATACTAGAGGCTTTATAGGGATCCTGAAATCGAGCAAGAGGGTAGCATAAAAGACATGAGGAAGGTCCAAATTTTTGAAATCGTTAATTTGCTTATTTTTTGATGCAGAATCAATCTAGAGGCTAAAAATTGAACAAAAAGTCCTCTCTCAAGGAAATCAGACGATTTTTGACGAAGTTTTCCATACTAGAGGCTTTATAGGGATCCTGAAATCGAGCAAGAGGGTAGCATAAAAGACATGTGAAAGGTCCAAATTTTTGAAATCGTTAATTCGTTTATTTTTTGATGCAGAATCAATCTAGAAGCCAAATAATAGAGAAAAAGTCATCTCTCAAGGAAATCAGACGATTTTTGACGAAGTTTTCCATACTAGAGGCTTTATAGGGATCCTGAAATCGAGCAAGAGGGTAGCATAAAAGACATGTGAAAGGTCGAAATTTTTGAAATCGTTAATTCGTTTATTTTTTGATGCAGAATCAATCTAGATGCTAAATAATAGAGAAAAAGTCATCTCTCAAGGAAATCAGACGATTTTTGACGAAGTTTTCCATACTAGAGGCTTTATAGGGATCCTGAAATCGAGCAAGAGGGTAGCATAAAAGACATGTGAAAGGTCGAAATTTTTGAAATCGTTAATTCGTTTATTTTTTGATGCAGAATCAATCTAGAAGCCAAATAATAGAGAAAAAGTCATCTCTCAAGGAAATCAGACGATTTTTGACGAAGTTTTCCATACTAGAGGCTTTATAGGGATCCTGAAATCGAGCAAGAGGGTAGCATAAAAGACATGTGGAAGGTCCAAATTTTTGAAATCGTTAATTCGTTTATTTTTTGATGCAGAATCAATCTAGAAGCTAAATAATGAATAAAAAGTCATCTCTCAAGGAAATCAAACTATTTTTGACGAAGTTTTCCATACTAGAGGCTTTATAGGGATCCTGAAATCGAGCAAGAGGGTAGCATAAAAGACATGTGAAAGATCGAAATTTTTGAAATCGTTAATTCGTTTATTTTTTGATGCAGAATAAATCTAGAGGCTAAAAATTGAACAAAAAATCCTCTCTCAAGGAAATCAGACGATTTTTGACGAAGTTTTCCATACTAGAGGCTTTATAGGGATCCTGAAATCGAGCAAGAGGGTAGCATGAAAGACATGTGAAAGGTCGAAATTTTTGAAAACGTTAAATGCATTATTTTTTGATGCAGAATTAATCTTGACGCCAAATATTGGATACAAAGTTCTCTCTCAATGAAATCTGATGATTTTTGACGAAGTTTTCCTACTAGAGGCTTTATAGGGATCCTGAAATCGAGCAAGAGGGTAGCATAAAAGACATGTGGAAGGTCGAAATTTTTGAAATCGTTAATTCGTTTATTTTTTGATGCAGAATCAATCTAGAAGCCAAATAATAGAGAAAAAGTCATCTCTCAAGGAAATCAGACGATTTTTGAAGAAGTTCTCCATACTAGAGGCTTTATAGGGATCCTTAAATCGAGCAAGAGGGTAGCATAAAAGACATGTGAAAGGTCGAAATTTTTGAAATCGTTAATTCGTTTATTTTTTGATGCAGAATAAATTTAGAGGCTAAAAATTGAACAAAAAGTCCTCTCTCAAGGAAATCAGACGATTTTTGACGAAGTTTTCCATACTAGAGGCTTTATAGGGATCCTGAAATCGAGCAAGAGGGTAGCATAAAAGACATGTGAAAGGTCGAAATTTTTGAAATCGTTAATTCGTTTATTTTTTGATGCAGAATAAATTTAGAGGCTAAAAATTGAACAAAAAGTCCTCTCTCAAGGAAATCAGACGATTTTTGACGAAGTTTTCCATACTAGAGGCTTTATAGGGATCCTGAAAGCGAGCAAGAGGGTAGCATGAAAGACATGTGAAAGGTCGAAATTGTTGAAAACGTTAAATGCATTATTTTTTGATGCAGAATTAATCTTGACGCCAAATATTGGATAAAAAGTTCTCTCTCAATGAAATCTGATGATTTTTGACGAAGTTTTCCATACTAGAGGCTTTATAGGGATCCTGAAATCGAGCAAGAGGGTAGCATGAAAGACATGTGAAAGGTCGAAATTGTTGAAAACGTTAAATGCATTATTTTTTGATGCAGAATTAATCTAGACGCCAAATATTGGATAAGATGTCCTCTCTCAATGAA
This sequence comes from Zaprionus kolodkinae, assembly GCA_018901885.1. NCBI lineage: Eukaryota > Metazoa > Arthropoda > Insecta > Diptera > Drosophilidae > Zaprionus > Zaprionus kolodkinae. The sequence continues at coordinate 558,554 of JAEIFM010000155.1, read as the reverse complement.
ATCTGATGGTTTTTGATGAAGTTTTCCATACTAGAGGCTTTATAGGGTTACTGAAATCGAGCAAGAGGGTAGCATAAAAGACATATGAAAGGTCGAAATTTTTGAAATCGTTAATTCGTTTATTTTTTGATGCAGAATAAATTTAGAGGCTAAAAATTGAACAAAAAGTCCTCTCTCAAGGAAATCAGACGATTTTTGACGAAGTTTTCCATACTAGAGGCTTTATAGGGATCCTGAAATCGAGCAAGAGGGTAGCATGAAAGACATGTGAAAGGTCGAAATTTTTGAAAACGTTAAATGCATTATTTTTTGATGCAGAATTAATCTAGACGCCAAATATTGGATAAGATGTCCTCTCTCAATGAAATCTGATGGTTTTTGATGAAGTTTTCCATACTAGAGGCTTTATAGGGTTACTGAAATCGAGCTAGGGGCTAGCATGAACCCATATGGAGTCGAAATATCGATTTTATATACGATTAAAAGATGACTGCTACAGCACTTGCAGATATGTGTGCAGCGCTTATTTAAATGGATGTGGCATACGCAGCAATTAATTGGATGTTAAAAAATGTCTGATTATGCTAATTAGATACAGATGTATATACATTCATGCTAATATACCATGACGACTCTCCCGACAGCGAATCTTTTTGAGGAAACAACTTGCGGAAAATTCTCAACCAGGCACAACGTGATGCTGTGCATATCCATCCATAATGACTCTATTTCTATAATTAATCCAACTTATTAGTCATGGCACCAACTGAATAGATGGCCAGATCCCAAGGTAAGAACAGGTGAAACATTTTAATTCTCATTTTTATATAGTACATATATATGCTCGTGTTTATTTATTAAACTCTTGTGATTAAAATCAATAATGTTGGTTGCATACATTTTTTGTTTATATCTTGTAATCTATTCCATTTTTAATAGTTAGTTTGCTTTAAATGATTTAATAATAATTAATTGTATTTTAAATACACTTTATATGTTTGAAATATATATTTATTCGTTCAAAAAAAAGTGGACACAAAAGAAATCAAAAGCAAATAAGTCAATATCCATTGAATTCATCTGTATCCGCAAGATACCGCAATATTGTTATCCATCATTGTATTATAATTATTATTATATTTTAATGTTCTTATGTGCGCGTGTTGTAAACAATTAAATTGTCGTTTTTTTTTTGCTGAAATGATTCGTAATTTTATCGTTTCGATTTGATCTATATATATGTATGTGTGTGTATTGTATGTATGTTGCGAATTAGTTTAGGAGTGTGGAGAGGCTATGCGCCTTCCTTATACATATACATATAGAGAATATATATATAGGTATATCCGTTAAATCGGCATATATACGCTTGCCTTTTAATTTGTTTAGTTTCGTTCGAAGAACATTTGGTTGACGCTACAAACTGAAAGCAAATCGCGACTCAAATCATATATCATATTCTAGTAAGAAAGTATACAAGTATTTTACAACATTATGAGGGCCGATTTCAACACATACATCTTCTATATAGTAGCTTAGTGAACAAAGAATAAACGAGACATACGTTCCGTTTGTTTAAACTATAAAGGTACGATGTACTAAATATGTTTACATTGCTATAATCGAAGGCAAATTAAGTTTATAGAAAAAAAAAAATCAAATTATTATTTATTTATTTTGATTGTTTAATTAATCTAAGATTTATCAAATGAAAATTGTAGCATAGTATAGTACGGTAAGGGGACTCGATATAGGTAGTATCGTAAGTATATTTGTATACGTGCATACACTGCATATATGAGAAAGTAAGTTTATTTAAGCAAAGTACTCAAGATTCCAAAGTTTGTGACCGTTGTCAAGTACAATATATAATATATGGTAGAGCGCATCTCTCTCTCTCTCGCATCTTGTGGTGTTTGTGGGGAATCATTATACTATATATTATGAGTTACAATTTACTTTCGGTGTTTGCCTGACCAAAGTAAAGCACCAAATTCGTTATGTTCTATGCTATCTGTGTGATCGGAACCATGCTTCCTAACTAAATATTATACGAATATATATAGATTTATTTGCTTTTGTTTGTTAGCATTTTTCTTCTTTTTTCTTCATATATGTAAGTATATATATTGTTTCGTACGATTTTTGTATGAGTAAAATCGAGTTTGTTAAAAGCTTTTCCCTTTCACATTGATGGCTTTTGCTTGCATTGGGTATATATAAAAAATAAATCCTTTGCTTTCATTTCTTTTAAGACTATGCTGGAAAAAAATCTTTCGCACACACACACACACACACAGCCGTCTACATACCGTCTACTACAATCAGTCCTACCAATTTCATCCTGCAAGCCCTTTTTTTTATTTAGTAATATTCTAATTTCATAATTGTGTTGTATTTCTCTCTCTATATACAAAGGTAAGTATCAATGGCTAAGTCTGCATGTGTGTGTGTGTGTGTGTGGACGAGTGTGTCTACATTGCTCGTAAAACTTCTAGAAAAATTATGCGCTTTCTATGTGGGAGGCATGGGGCATCGGGGATTTCTAAGAACTATCACGATCGCAGCAGATTGCAGATTTCATTTAAAACGTCTCTTAGTTCTATTTGAAAAAAAAAACCAAAAATAATAAAGATTGTTTTTTTTTTTTAAACTGTATTCGAAGAAAGTCTCAAGTTTGGATTGTAAACGGTTTGTTGTCTGAATTTACCGAACGAGTAAAGAGTTTTTTTTCTTTTTTTTTGCCTCTTGCGAAATGATATGATTGCGATTTGAATACGGGCCTAAGATTCGGATCAGCTGCTTCTGCGACCTTTTTGATTGAGGCAGTTGTTATTACAGTTTATGTATATATAGTGTATATAATATATTATCTGTATGTATTTCTTCTTTACTATATACGCTACATGTCTGTATGAGGTCTCTTGGAACGATTTAATGCATTCTCTCTTCGCTCTGCTTCGGTACGGTTCAGTTCGGTTCGGTTCGGTTTGGTTTGGTTTCGCACACGCACAACCGCACAGACGGACAATTCCATTTTGGCCCTATAATTATCTTATAAGCTAACACACCGTTCACATCCCTACCCACAATCCACATCCACGCTGGCGGCAACTGCATCTCTGCAACGGTTTTCAGAAAACACTCGGAAGAAGCTTCACCCTGGCCGTGGAGCATGATCGTGTTGCTGTTGTCCTTGTCCTTGACTTGGGCCTGGTTCGGACGCTAGGCGTCCGTACGTGCCGTTAATAAAGCTCCGTATGATGCCGCACCGGCGCCGGTATCTTGGACATGCCTCGCTCACGGCGTGGCGATACAATGGCCACGGACACGGTGTTACCCGAATTATTGCTACCACACGATGAAGCCGCCGAACTGCGCTTGGATCGTGCCTTGGCGGGCGGTGAACAACTCTCCGATCTCTCCAGATTGCCATTGCTGTGCACCCAAGCTGTGGTGAAATCCTCGTAAACGGGTGTCTTCTTGCCGCCATTGCAATTGCCCGTGCTCACAGGTCGCTGCTGCTGTTGATTGCCAGCGGCATAGCGCGACAGCAGCGTCTTCATCTTCTCCAGAATCTGTGCATCATTCTTGGCACTGCTCGCCGCTTCAAGCAGCTGCTGAGCCAATGGCGATGAGGCGTGATTCTTGACCGGTGACGTTGTCAATGAACTGCTGCAGCCGCGCAAACGACGCCCATTGTTATCGTACTGAATCTGGGTGGAGCGTCCTTTGGAGCCACGCTCGAAGGGTGAAGGCGATGGTGATGTTGATGTCGATGCCGATTTTAATGCTGCTGGCGGTGCAAATGTGTCTGTATTGATGGTAGGCCGCTTTTTGCTGGCCACAGGCGCAGCAGCACTGCGTCCGCTCCACGTGTTGGTCACATCGCGCACCATCGGCAGCTTGGTGCGTGTCGTTGTTGTTGTGGTTCCTGCTGCTGCAGCCGCTGGACGCACTGGACGCACTGAGCGATAGACCGGTTGTTTGCGACTAAAGCTGAGTGCACCAGATCGTGTGCTCAGATCCTGCAAGCTACCGCCAGCATTGTTACTATTATCCATGCTATTGCGACGACGTCGCTGTGCCAGAGGAGAGCGAGGTATCTTGCTAACCGCAGGGGCCGCTAGAGTGGATGTCTGTTCCTCAGGCTGCAGGGTTGCCGCTTTGCTGGCCTTACTGCCATCAATTGTGTCCGTCTCGGTTGTTACTGTGATGATATCATCGGAAATGAAGACACCAGACTGCTCGAACTTGGTGTGAGCATCATAGTCGGCTGGCTGAATCTGTAGCTTGGGCAGCGCCAGCACAGCTGGTAGCGATTGTGGTCCATCAATCTCAAAGGCAGCATATTCCGGTTCCTCCTCACCCAGCATATTGTTGACCTGTTGAACTGATTCCGTGCCTGCATCGGCTTCTGGCTCCTCACTGGGTGAGATCTGCGAGTCACTGGACGTTTGATCAAGACGCGCTGGAGGAGAAGAGAGAGAGGTAGAAGCTGTAGAGGCTACTAGCGTGTGGAGTGTGCAATTACTACTTACCATTACTTTCAGCATCCTCAATAGAAGCCTGACTGTGCAGTGACTCGCGCTTCTGTGCTGTGGATTGGATGACTCCCAGACTGCGATAGCCTTCGTCGCTAATCTCGCTACCATTGTCACTGATGTTCTCGAACTTACTGCTCTGCTCCGGCTGTCCGGCAGATGCGGTTCCCGTGGCTGTTGCTCCAGCATTGGCAGTGGTTTCCTCCACAAACTCCGCGCTTGGCAGCGATTTGGGTCCACTGCTGTTGCCATAGGACTCCAGTGAATTCTGCTTTCTACGCATGTCACCCATCAAACGACGCTGACTGGGCGACATGGAACGCCTAACCAAGTGGGGTGAACCCAATGGCATGCCTTGCTCCACATGTCCATTGCCTGCAGCCGCTGCATTGGCCATGGCATTCGATTGATTGAGAAACTTGCGCTGCGGTGTTGGACTGCGACTACGATGCTTCACAGTGGCCAAGGCACTGGGTGATACACTGCTATTAGCTGCTGGGACACCAGCTCCCACTCCAGATCCTGCATTAACACGTCGAGCTGCATGCGGTGAACTGCAAAGGAATCAAGCATAGAGGAAAACCAATTAGAGGGGATTAAAAGATATAGAAGGCAGAGCTATAAACTACTCCAACTAAATGGAATATAACGTCGACTTTAATCAGTTCCCTTCAAATTGAGTACTATAATTGCGTATGTAATAATATTGTTTTCGATTAGCAAAAGAAACCTTGTTCAATATCGCAGATAATGCCGTAATACGCGTGTCTATAGAATGACAGTTGATAATAAATGTTTTATAACCGTCTCGTCTTTCTGTCTGGGTAACAACTAGACAAAGCTGTCCAGGCCAGGCAGCCAGAGTAAAGAAATCTATGAATACTCAGCGTGAGTCTCGTTGCCCGTTGAAGGACAAGACCGGAAAGACAACTTGTGAATGAGATGTGTTTTCCCCCCCTGCTCCACTGCTCTGCATCTAGTGCTGGAGTGCTGCTAATGGAGCACTCAACTGCAACGATTTCCAGTCTGTCTTTGTCCATGGAAGCGCCATCATTATGCAGTTTTATGCACGCAATTAGCGAAGCGATAACAACTTAATGCAGCTTGCCAGACGCAGTGTAGCTTAGCCATAAGTAGGAGGAGGGGGAGGAGGAGGAGGAGGAGAAGTAGGAGGAGGAGTAGCGGGAGGAGTAGCAGGAGGAGAAGCAGAAGGAGTAGTAGGAGGAGTAGCAGGAGGAGTAGCAGGAGGAGTAGCAGGAGGAGTAGCAGGAGGAGTAGCAGGAGGAGTAGTAGGAGAAGGAGGAGAAGAGCAGGAGGAGTAGCAGGAGGAGTAGCAGGTGGAGTAGCTGGGGGAGTAGCAGGAGGAGTAACAGGAGAAGAAGCAGAAGGAGTAGCTGGAGGAGTAGCAGGAAGAGTAGCAGGAGGAGAAGCAGGAAGAGTAGCAGGAGGAGTAGCAGGAGGAGTAGCGGGAGGAGTAGCAGAAGGAGTAGCAGGAAGAGGAGTAGCAGGATGGATAGCAGAAGGAGTAGCAGGAAGAGGAGTAGCAGGATGGATAGCAGGGGGAGTAGCAGGATGAGTACCAGGAGGAGTAACAGGAGGAGTAACAGGAAGAGTAGTAGGAGAAAGAGTAGCTGTAGCTGTAGAATCTCGCTTGACTTACCGTTCATATATCACCTGCGCATTGTGCAGCTCAATGCCACCGTTTCCAGAATTGGAGTTACTGTTGCGGGGCAGCAGGCGTGCCGTAATGGAGCTACGATGCTGGGCACGACAACGGCAAGGATCATGCTTATCCAAATAATGCGAGAGTGTGTCCCAACCGCCGCCAACGCGCACCATGACATGCGAGCGTAGGATCTGTAGGTGAGAATCAGTAAAGAATATGTTATCTATAGTTAGAATATACTATTTATATCCGTGGACTAAACCAGTCTTGGAGCTAATCAATACTTACGCGCACAAAGATGAGAACTTTGGTGTCACCAATGCGATATTTGCCCTCGGAGACGCGCACCATGGGAAACTGTGAGGGGCACGTGCACTTCTCCACCAAATCCCTGACCTGCAATACAAAGTTAACGTTACCATCTATGTACGTGTACGTGTACATGGGGACGGGCAACTGAGAGTGGGGTAGGGGTAGGGGCAGGGGGTGGTGTCGTGCAATGCAACCCCAGGCCTGACCCCGCAGGGCATTGCATAAGATCAAGAGCCACAGGCGATCAACTACCAAAATCCCAACAACAACAAAAAAGACCATACACAGAGCATGGACTGTTTGCCCTAGAGATGGGCAGATGGCGAACACGCCTCAAAATAACGAGATCAGGTTTGACAACCAAAGAGAGATCTACTGTATCCGCCCTACTTACTATGTATCCCACTTTCCACATAGATCATTATCTAGTACATTGTGCTCTATGTAGCTCGTGTCCCTTTGTCGTGTCACGCGTCCATCTATAGCATACTGTATATCTGAATCGCAATGGTTTCCACTGCATAAATTCACGCGCTGCCATTGTCCGAGCAAATGATCAAACAAATGAGCGGAACAGCAAACGACTTGGCTTCCAGTTGCCATCGTCGTTCGTTGTCGCCGAGTCCCAGGCCAGAAGACAGTCAGGAAGACAGAAGGCAGCCAGTCAACCCAACAAGAGTCTAGAGCCCAGCAACAGACAGGGAGAGGGAGAGCAGCAACTGCCTCGTTTCAATTCGTGTGTCTATAGGGAGCTTGGCTTCGCTTTTGGCTACTGTGCCGACGACATCGACATCGACATCGCCATAGCCATCGCTTTGACAGGCCTTTGACTGGGCTAACAAAGCTGCCTCCAACTGGCCGGGCCAAGCAAGCAAACCGAAACGAGGCAACGAGAGGCAACGACAACGAAACAGACAAAACGCATTTGCACCTTTGAACTTCGCTAGTTGCATACAAGCATACATACCTAGATACCCTATGTGCAGACAGAATTGCCAGCAAGGGGTATGCTCAATGAACTTGGCCAGCTTGTAGCACTACATAGCACAAATTTGGCGTCTCTAGCTCTTATATTAAGCGAGATATAGGTGTTCATACAGACAAAAAGGCAGATAGAGGAGACTAAAGAGACTTGTGTGAACTATAACGACTCGGCTGGACTATATACACTTTATGGAGTATTGAAATATAGGATTATGGAATATTAACCGAGATATAGGAGTTCATACAGACAGAAAGGCAGATAGAGGAGACTTAAGAGAATTATATGGACTATAACGACTTGGATGGACTATATATACACTTTATGGAGTATTGGAATATGGGAGTATGGAATATTAACCGAGATATAGGTGTTCATACAGACAGAAAGGCAGATAAAGGGGACTAAAGAGACTTGAGTGATATATAACGCCTCGTCTGAACTATAGCAGCTCTATCTATATAAATATACACACTTCATGTAGTCCTAGGTTTCTTCTACTACCTCCCCAAATAGACTATAGAGTATCTGCAAGTCGTTTATTGCATTCATATTGCAAATTGTTATTTTTGCAGCAAGGAAAACCACCAGGAGGGCCCAGGAGCAACTGTCTGACTAACTGGGAACTGTGCCACATAGCTGTACGAGTGTATAAGTAGGGGAAGGAGGAGGAGGAGAAGGAGACGGAGAGGGCGTCATGCCTGGTGGCACGGTGGGTAAGTCGACATCACAATAAATCTGGCATTGGCGATAAGCCAGAAAAGAGATCTGGCATCGACAAACGACGGATCCGACTGTGCAACGCATGCGAGATTAGCTGGCGCGTCGGCAATGGCGCTGCGCTATCCTGGCCAGGCCATAAATCGCATGCGCAGCAACAGCAGCAGCAGCCGAGGCAGCCACAGCAGCAGCAGCAAAAGTCACAGCAGCAACAACAACGCTGACGACGACGACGCGGACGTGCCAAACGGCAGCGACAAATAGTTGTTGCCCGTTGTCCGCTGCAAGTTGCCTGCCTGCCTGGCTTGTTGCCTGTTGCCTCTTGCTCGTTGCAAGTTTGCTGTCTGTGGCAGCTACGTGGTGGCACATCATTTCATTTTCGACAAGTTGTTGAGGCTATTTGCTGATTCGGCAGGAGCTGCTGCTGCTGTGGCTGTGGCTGCTGCTGCTGATGCGGCTGCAAACAAATTGATTGGCTAACTGAGTGATCGCCGGGGCATGGAGTCACAACAGCAGCAGCAGAGGCAGCAGCCAGAGCAGTCACAGCTTAGGCCAGAGCCAGGCAGGGGCAGCCTGCCGATCCATTGAGCATGTCCGCCCGCCGGGCCACTTTGTTGCTGTTGTTGCTGGCGCTGTTCGCCAGCCACGTTCATGTCCATGTTGCATCCAATAAATGCGCAACGATTTATCCATCCATCCAGACGCTGTCGATCGCAGGGAGGCAGTCAGGCAGGCAGGCAGGGGGAGATTGCTGAGCATTGTTTGTGCCGTCGCGACGTCAATGTTGCTGGCGGCGTGAGGAAATGTTTGCATGGCTTTTCATTAGTTTTCCGTTTGCCGATTTGCCTCCTGAGACTGGCCAACAGACTTACTATACATACTGCCTCAACTGCTCCTCAATCCTTGGGCGCTGCCGTTGTCCGTTTGTCTGTCCACAGTGTCTCCTGTCCGCTGTCCGTTGCATGTTGCCCATGTGTCTGTGTGTTGTTGTTGCCTGTGCATGTTGCTGTCGTTGTCCGTCGTGTTGTCATCGCGCAATCGCTGCTCGCAGTCACACTTGCATTTACATTGCCAATTTCGATTGCGATTGTTGTAATTGTTGTTGGCACATCGCTGGCGCCACCGGGCGACAACAGCAACATCAACAGCAGCAACATCTACAGCAGCAACAACAACGACAGCAACAGCAGCGTGCAACGCCTCGAACATATTGTCAAATTAATTTACAATATGAGATGAGCCCGTGACATAAGCATCGACAATCGTTGATCGGCAATCGGTAATCGATTGCAGCCAGCAATAACAATAGATCAGTCACAATATAAATACGTGTAGGCGGAAGAAAAGTATGCAGGCAACTCAAGCTTAATAGAGCGATTTCAAAGCCTATCGATAACTGCGGAACTAGCTTCATCTGTTCGATAAATCTAGAGACTCCGATAACTATGACGAAATGCGCTAACTTTGATTATTCGACTACTTAATTAAATCAATTAAAATTAATTTATTTAATATATTTAAGATATTTGTTTTTTTTTTTGTATACTCTGCTTTAAAATTCTGAAAGTATATATATATATTTTACGATCCCCCACCGGATATCCTATGATTTTATGTGCTTTTGTAGACTGGCTGCTCTCACAGTTTACATTCTTTTTTTTCTCAAGTTTGATCGGTCACATACGATTTCCATATGTAGTATACAAATATATACCATGTGTCGGAAGACCTTGTTGTTTCAGAACTCTCACTAAAAAGCGACAACAATCACGATCGCAATCACGATCACGATTCGCAGCTGCTCCCGATGGTTATGGCATGGCATGGCATGCATGGGGGGCGCGATTGACAACGATTTTGGATAGGGTAATACGAATCCGTTTTTAGGCAAAGTATCCGCGCAAATCATCTGAACAATTATCCATCGCATTTGTTCAACTTTGTTGCATTGTTTTCTTTGTTGTTGTTTTCGTTGTTGTTGCTGTTTACTTTTGATTTGTTTTGCCCAAGTTTGAAACTGGAAACTTAGCCATGGCTAAAAATGGACATAAGAAAAGTAGCTACAAAAACTACAACGACAACAATAACAAAAAATCGTGAGGTCCGTTGCAAAAAAAAAAAAAAAAAAAAACAAATAAAAGAGAAAATACAATCCATGGAACCTACAAACACATACAGAGAGAGACTTAGAGCAGGGAAATGTCAAATTCGGTAGCCGGAAAAGGGAATCGGAAAGAGTGACTCTTGTCTTGGGTGTCTTGTATGCCGTCTGGGCGGCTGCCCCACTTACCATCTCGTCGAGACTCTTCAGATCATTTGTTACAATCTGCGGCTGCGGTCCGTACATCATCATCGGATCGTTATCATCCTCATCCTCGTTCTCTGTATCGCTATCATAGAGTTCTGTCTCATCAGCCTCACACTCGACACCCACAGATGGCACTTCGGTTTGGGTGCCACTCTCCGAGCAACCGTTGCTCGTCTGTGTGCCACAACCGACGCCGTTTGCTTTGTTATCGGCCGCAATTTCGCGATCGATTTGTCGCTCCATCTGCACCAGCATCGGTGCAAGCATTCCTATATAATCAATATACAAGTTTAATCCTCAGACCTTCTACACAGATCTACTAGAAACACTTACCAAACTTGGCGCCACGTCGGGCCACCTCCAGCAGGCAGAGGATCACATGTTTCTCGTTTTTTCGCATGATCAGATCGTCCGTTTCGAATAGTAGGCACTCGATGATTTTAAGGCTCTTTCTATAGAAGACGAAGACGAAGAAGGAGAAGAATAGGAAACGTTTACAGACAACTCTGTCAGTTGGAAAGTTCTCAACTGTCGATCAATCACTCAATCTCTGATCACTGATCGTTAGTTAGAAAATGGATAAGCGATTAATCTATAGGAATGATAATCGCAATGTTCTTCACGAATGGGATTCCTTTAATGACAGTACAATGATCTGTTGTTGTTGATCTCTCTCCAGAGAGACTAGAGAAATTTGTCAAAGAGCCCAATGAACGTTGGCAACCTTGGCAACCTCATTAATCTCCAGAGATCAACTCTCATCTCAGTGAAATTAATTCTGCATTGCCTTTGTGAGATTTATCATCCAACAGATTTCTGTTTATAGATTACAGACTATGAGACTCACCTGCACCAGGTTATAAAATTGGAGACATTGTCGCGCGAGAAGAAGGTGCCGCTCTTGGCCGCCGGCAGATAGTGTACATTCCCTAGGGCGAGGATCGGTCCGGCCAATCCGGAAGTCATCGAGCGTGTCATTGATTTGTTGCGCGCCTGTCGTCGGGCCAAATAGTCCTCTGCAGCTTGCCGCACATAATTTGCATGCTGAAAACAGATTAAAGAGTGCAACAACAATAAATTAGACAAAAAGACAAACACAAAAAAAATAAAATACAATTGATAATGCAATGCGTAAGACCGCAAGTGAAAGTCAAAAATATTTTTGGCTCATCTTAAAGCGCAACAAAAATCTAGAAAAAGTTTATTTTTAAGAGTCTGAAGAATTTAGCGCGGCATTTTTAGGCTGACAACGTCCAAGACGTCGACGACGACGACGACGAGGAGGAGGTGGAGGAGAAGGAGGAGACCGCCAACGGGGCACCGGCGTAGCCCCTTTTTCGCCCTGCGTATACCTCGCCCCAATCCAAAGGGGCAGTTTGGTATAGACTGTGATTAAGGGGTATATATGCAAGCAAGGCATGGGAGGCAGGGGCAGGGGATGGCACGAGGAACGCTGAGGCGCCGCAATGTTATGCATAATTAATTGACACGCCGCAAGATTCACAAAGACGCACACACACACACACAGTCTGAGACAGAGAGACACACTCGTCAGTCATCAGTCATTAGTCCCGGGGACCCAAACGGGGGCGTGACACAGATATGACCAGCACGTAGTATGCATTTCAGGTATTCGCATATTCCAAATATTTTGTATACATTATGAATTGTGTCTCTGCTTATCAGGATAATCTTTTCGATATATCCGCTTCCATATTTATCGATCCATTCAATTCTTTGCAGAATGCTTCCAACCAAGCGAACACCTCATCGTAGATTTGCTCTTTCCATTCGGCCTTGTCTTAAGCTTGATTTGTCTATTTGGAAAGTCTTGGCACTTGTTGCGGCCCCCGCATATCAACTCCGTTGCCGTTGCTGCTGGAGGTTATGTCATCATCATCATCATCTTCATCTCTCTCTCACTCACTCAAGCTCAAGCGAGAGACAATCCAATCGGATTCGTTTCGATGCGAAGTGCTGTGCGATGTTGCACGACGTCTCGACGTGTCATGCATTTCCATTTCCATTTCCAATACCAATCCACGTGCCCGTTCCCATTCCCATTCCCTTACGCTCATCTCCCTTCCATCTTCCATCTCCAATCTCCATTTCGATTTCGATTTTCATTTGCATTTCCATTCGCATCATTCCGTATGCATTTATGCACATTTTTTCTGTAATAATTTTTATATTTAAACAATCTCAATATTTGCCTCGCTGTTGTTGTTAATGTTATTATTATTATTATTATGTCTCCTTTTTATGGCTGCGTCGGCTATCTACCTCAAATGTGCATGCGAAGTGCTTTGTTTGGTGTTTATTGTTGTTCGACGCGTCGTACCCTGAGTCCAAACAAGGGCAACGATGCCCAATGACGTCTGCCATTTTTTTTTTTTTTTTTTTTTTTGCACGGGGGCGTGGCACATGGACAATTATTGTATAGGGATATGCGAGAAATCAATTGCGCCCAATTGAGACAGAGAGAGAGAGTGTGAAGTCCGATTTGTTGTAGAGTATGCCGTCGTCGTCTTTTGTCCGTTGCATCTTAGGCTTAGCGCATCGCACCAGCGGCGGTGGTGACGCCCACCACATTGCATGCGGCCAGAGGCGTTAAATGGATCTGAATCTTCGGTGCTGCTGCGCTCTCTGCCCACCACAGTCGGGCTTTTTGGCCTTCTGCAACGCTGGCGTCGAATTGCAGGGTATCACATTCAAATTTATTGCCTGACTCTTTAAGTCGTTTATTTTTCATTATTGATCCGATGAGTCAATTGATGATTTCTTTTGAGCAGCGCGCAGCCAATCGAAGTTGACTTCGACTAGAATCGATATTAATAATTTATGCAAACTTATCGAAAACACACACACACTTGCACACGCATTAGTGCATTCGCTTTGCTCCCTCTTGTTGTTGCGGCATCCGATTTTCACTTTCGAAAGCGTTGACAAGACGCAGGCGGCAACGACGTGGTGATGGCGGTGTAGTAGGAGGCGGAGGATGAGGCGGAGGAAGACCCGATAAGTTGCCATAATGACATCACAAAATCTTGCATGCAACTCACGGCACGCGCCATGCGCCATACCCCACGTGCCAAGTTGTTGTTTTTTTTTCCTTTTCTTTGCTTTCTTCATTCTTCGGCATCTTGATGTTTGAAAACAGTGTTGTACAGCGTTGCATTCAAATTCGAACTTTGATGTCCTAGAGATGGCCGATTGGCAACTAAACGCATTGATTTCTGCACGCCATTATTTACAGTTGACAATTTGAAAATTTACATCATTGGCAATTGCATCAGCCGCTTTTAATTTGTATTAATCATAATGATTAAACTAATTAATTAATTAAAAATGCACTTGTCATGCATCACCTGCCATGTCAGCCATTTTGACGACATATCGATAAAACTTGGCCATATTGTACGTCAAATTGGCAATTTGGCAAGCCGACTGTCATCAAGGATTGTTAGCGAAAAGTAAGTAGATGTCATTGATATAACATCTAATTATCAAACTACTCTTCTTTAAAGCAAGCCTATAAGAGTTACAAACCAGAAGCCATAAAGATGAGTTCGCCAAAGCCAAAGGAGAATGATGAGATAGAATCGAATCAGCTGCAATCGGCTGCGCTTGCGATGCAGGTGAATCTTGTGAATCCTGCGTGTGGATCCCTGCTCCATATCTGCTCTCAGCTGTCGCAGCATAATTTTCACTTGCGACGCCTAAGCTTTCCGATAGAACATTATATGGAGGGATTTATGCGCTGCTACCTCCGACTACCCGGTACCCATATCCTGGGACGTGTCACAGTTGTAAACGCCGCCATTTTGGTTTTACAATGCGCCCGTTTCGACGGGGATCAGATCGAGCTACTTGAGCTGAGAGTAAATAGATGTGCTAAGAGTGATGAAAGGATTGAGCCCTTCAAATGGTCTCTGCTGCCCAAAGAGTATCGATGTTTGATCAATGAAATACCCTCATCAACATCCACTGCCAATCAATCTCTACTGACTATGGAGCCTGACCGAAACTATCAAATGGATACTGAATCGCATAGCGAAGTAGAGTCCAGCATTAATATTCAGAAATTAGAGGAACGTGCGATGGAAATACGAAAACGCCTGAGTGAACCCTGCAGCAGCGAGATGGCAATCAAGTTGCGGGAAGAACTCTTTAAAACTCTACAGAATGTTCCCTATACGCCTGAGGGTATAATTTATGATCTAGATAGAGAATATTCCAATTCCGATTCGGGAAGCCTAACTGATAGTTTAAACGAAATTGAGCATTATGTCGAGACGGACATGGATCCTACAAACGTGATCAAGATGATGGAAGAACAGGGTAACTTGGTTCATTGCCAAAAGGAAATCCTTAATGTGTTCCAGCAGAAGGGCGGAGAGACAATTACCATGACCAATGTGATGGAAAACAAACCATCGTCCCGAGTATCGGAATATTTCATGGCTTCCCTGATGCTGGCCTGCGAGAATAAGGTGCAACTTCAGTCCACAGGGAATCAGGATGGAGCAACCACTATGGATGAGCTGCACATAAAGCTCAAACGGGAGACTTAGCCAGGTGCAATTTTCCCAAATAAGATATTTATTTACGCAATTATTTTACAAATATGATATATATATATATATCAAGGTTGTCTGATCCCAAAAGTGAAAGCATTAAGGTGCTGCTTCCTCGCTCGACATGATCTTTTGATCACATATGAAAACATACATTGTTTTTCAATATTTATTTACGAATTTGAAGTTTGTGAACTTTTCAATAAACTTTATAAATGATATAATTAAACAAGCTGTTGATATTTGTACAATCTATCATGTATATAGTATATAGTATATATATTTACTACTACTCTGCCCATATCGTGGCAATCTTATTATATGTATGTATATCATTAATCTTTGCCACAGTGCATCTTTTAACTCAATTCATGGGTCAGACACGGGTCACAGGCCTCTGCTGCTGCGCCGGAGTCGAGTGTCAGATGTCGAAGCAATTAACGTGACTTTGTAGCCCACGTCAGGTGGGTGGGTTCCGGCCAGTACGGAGGGTCGGCTAACGCTGCGAAAGTGGGCCAACTTGGGGTACTCAAAACGTAAGTCGATGGCTGCCACAACTGATTGCTGGCAGTCAAGCTTCAGCCAGGCGGCTGTCGAGCGTGCGCGTCGAGCTGTCTGGCTGCTGCCACAAACTGTGTGGCACAGTTGCAACAACGCAACAACAACAACGCCTCGAGAGTGAGTACGTGCCACACGTTGGGCAGGTGGAAAAGAGAGCGAAAGTTGGTTGAGGAAGCAACGAAGATGTTGCAACGCTTAACGTTTTTTTTTTGCGACGTGCGGGTAGGGTAGATTATGCCAAGGGAGGGGAAGGGGATCGAAGGGACTTTGCTGTCACGTAATTAGCTTAGATTTTTGCTTTCTTTGGTCCCAGAAAGTGTGTCAATATGGCGTTAATAACATTAGGTAAAAGGCAATTGCAAAAAGCCTCTGTAGCGTTATGCATACACATATATAACATACAGACATACATATATAACAATATGCCCATAGCATAGAGCACCTACCAATGTCTTGCTGGCCGTAACACAGCTTTTTGCTTCCGCAAAAAAACAAAGTACAAAATGACATTGCAAATTGTTCGCCAAAAAATAAAATCAAGAAAAAAATAAACTCCCGTTTATTCATTGAACAATTGCTAACTTCAAACTGTCGTGTCGCACATACCCTATAAATCAAACAAGCTCGCAGTATGCTCGACTAAAGAAGCATAAAATAATTATATCTACTCCTATTTAATTTATTGCCATTTAAAGCTATCGAAATCGAAAGTTGCACAGTTAATCGATACCTTTGACCAAAGAAGTATTTATATTCATTATATCTGCTTCTATTAATTTATTGCCATTTAAAGTTATCGAAATCGAAAGTTGCACAGTTAATCGATACTTTCATTCAACATGCACGCCTGCATTTGCCTCATCTCTAGCTGCAATACCCTGCAAATGGCAAACAAACTAGGCCGCTGGGCATGCTGTGCTGTGCTGCTGCCGGTTCGTCGACTTGGCCAACGCCTAAGCGGATTTAGCCCGTCAACAAGCAGCAGCAAAAAAAACGTATGTATGGTAAATGAAATCAAAATAATAAAATTCGCATTGTGCTGCGGGTGTGGAGTCAAACAAAAAAGAAAAAAATAGAAAAAAATAAATAAAAATAAAAAAATTAAGCATTAAGAGTTCAGACTCTAATGGAGCGAACTGCCACCGATTGTCAGATAGCCGGCGGATTGTTTGACTGTTTCGAAGCTATCGGACGGCTGAATCGGCTGAATTGGCTATAACATATATATCTAACACCTCGCAGGGCCAACAAAGCACGGCGGCTTTTTGCCTGATTTCTTGTTGTCATTTTGTTTTTTTTTGGTTGTTTTTGTTTTCAACTCAATCAAAAGTCAAAAAAACTGTCCACGGTTTTCCATTCAAAAATTATATTTCAAAGCCGCGTGTCGACGTTGCCGTCATCAACGGCAACGGTTGTCGTTGTTGTTGTTGTTGTCGTTGTTGGTTTGTCTCGCTGGTTTTTCTATCTCGCAGAGAGTTCAAGGTTCTCATGGACGACTTCCTAGCCAGCACACACAACCATCTGTTTTGTTGCGGTGTACATGTCTTTTTGGCCATTTGGCAATGATAGATTGCTGCCAAATGATTATTGCAACAGCAACAGCAACGGCTACGGCAACACGGCTCAGACAACAACAACAACATCGACAACAACAACAACTGAGACAGCGACAGCGACTGTTGTCGATTGATCGGCGGTCACCTGCTCGGGGGCCTTTTGATCTTGGCCAGCGCGCCAAGAAATACTTATGAATTTTGATTGGCTGTTTTTGGCCCGCACTAACGGTATTTCCATAATGCCATAAAAGGCGTTTTGTTTGCCAAAGTTTGTTGCTCCCTCGGTGTGGGAAACGACCATGGACTTAAGATCGATGAGATTTTAAAGAATCACAGAGAGTGGGTGAGAGAGAGATGGGAGGGAGATGAGATGTGAGATGAGATCACTGATCGATCGCTGGATTGCAATGATCTGTGTGTGCAGTGGAAAATCTCAAGTGTGGGCACACACACACACACCTATATATCTTTAATAACTGAGTTGAGCTCAGGTAATTGATAGCTGCACTGTGAGAACTTTAGCTTGAACATGATGACGCCGCCGCCGCCTTCTCTAATCGATTTCCCACAGATCAGAAAGACTCAAGAATCTCTCTTAATCTTATTGGATTGGATCTATTGCACACATTGTAGTATTGTGTATTATTTTATTGTACTAACTATCTGTAGCAATTCGTGTGGAACTTGACTTGCCGACACACACACAGACACACACACACACACACAACAGGCGGCTAACGAGAGACAAAGCCGATGCCAAAAAAACTAAACCAAATTGCTGAACTGGTTATTGTTGTTGCCATTTTCCAAAAAGCCAAAGCCAAAGCGAATTTTGAATGTGGGTGAAGTTGTTAAAAATGTGGCAAACGCAAACGCAATCGAGGCCAGTCGCCCCGTGTCGGGTTCCAGAGCAGCAGCGGTAGAAACACCCATAGCACCCCCCACCCCCTCTCCGCTGCTTCGCATAGACCACGCCAACCTGCTAAGCGCATATTTAGCTATAAACTTGAATTTAGACTCGGCCCAAATTAGACAGATACGTGTGTACGTACGAGATCGACTTTGGGCCGCCACAAAGAATTCGCGCAGAAGAAACGCAACACGACAACGAAACAAAAGAAAAGCAAAGCAAATCTCAAACAAAATGAAATCAAATCAAGCGACTCAAACGAACGAACGAACAGAGTCGTAAAACGAAACGAAACCGTTTTTGGCTATAAAGAATAACGCGCGAGTTAGTTCAGTTCCGTTTCAGTTCATTTTGTTTTTTTTTTTTGTTGCGGGGGTTTCCTGCTGCAAAAATGGCCATATTAACTAATTGAATGGCCGTTTAGTAATGATATTCTCTGCCAATTTGGCAAATAAAGTAAACGAGAGTTTCTATTTTATTTGCATTGTGAAATTAGTTCACAATAAGAGAGAGAAATGAAAAATGAGTAAAAACAAAAAAACGAACTGTATTTTAGGTTATCTTGATTTATGGCAAATAACATTTTTGATTTATATTTTTATATTTGCTCAAATCAAGGTCATGTTAGTGCATATTGTACTTTGGCTAATGCTAATCACATGCCAAATCAAATTGGAATCTCACATAAGCAAAACCTTGAAGCGGATTTAGTTGCAGGAACTAGTAAAGTTTAAAAATTTGGCGTTGATGTTATCGATAGTTTTTTTTTTGTAATTATCGTTTGTAACTTTTGCATGTGACCCAGCTCAGCAGCTGCATTCAAATGCTTCATATTATCGTTTAAGGGAATACCAATTATGCACATGTATGCATGTGTGTGTGTGTGTGAGCTGCCGATCTGGGGGCAATCTTTGACGGAGTCGTGCAAATTGCCCCGCCATGTTTATTTTGGACATTTGTCCAGTTTTGGTCACAAACACAACAAAAAAAAAAACGCGAAAGCATTTGCGAGCAGGTAAATACGAACATATGTAAATATTAATTTTATTAAACAAACGTGACGCTAACTCTGTCAACAGCAACAGCGACAATTGCAGCCCCCACGCATACACACACACACACACACACACACAGATAGATGAGCGCGCGAGCAGACGCACGCACACAAATGTAGATTACAGTGGAACGGTGCGCGCTTTTCATATTTGGTTTTTCAATTCACAATTGTCGCATGCAAAACTGTTGTTTATTGTTACTGATATTGCACGCCTCGCCCCCCGCTGGCGTTCCACCCCCGCACGCAGAGTTGCTTTGAGGTCTTCGCTTCGGACTTGGACTTGGTTTGCAAAAGTCGTCGCCTATCTTTCTCCCTCTCTCGTTGCCCCTAGGCCTCGGCTGGGCTACGTGCTGCGTTGACAGCGTCGTCGGAATCGGATTGGGAATCGGAGGCAGTTCATCAACAACGCATCCAAATGCGTGGGAATTGCGCCGGCCTTGCTTTGAAGTCGCTTGGAAAAGGCTATTTGCAGAATTTCAAATGCGAAAAAAAAACGCTGTGTAAATACATGAGTGGTGTGTGCAGTGCTGCCTGCTGTGTTAGCGGTAAAAAGCTAAACAAGTCATAAGAGTATGACGATTTTATGCGCAGGCTATTTTAAGACTGATTTCTAGCTATTTCTCCAAGCTAGGCTCCTTTTTGCTTTTAGCTTTTAAACTCTCCTCTCTGCACGCAACACTGTGTACGTGCGCTCGCATTTAGCAGAGAAAGTCACATAAATAGTGTCTCTTTCTCTCTCGCTCCGTGTGTATTTGTACACACTGGCGGCCATCACAAGTGTGACCCTGCCTGCCTGCCTGCCTGACTGCCAGGCGCGCAACAATTTGTCGGCTTCGGTACAAACGAGCGAAAAAGTTGTTGGCAAAAAACGCTTTGCAAATATGGCTTGAGAAGCATAATTGTCGCAAAATAGTCACAATCGACTTGACTTGGACTTTAATTGGCCAAAAGTGATTCATCGGCAACAGCAATAACAACAATGGCAACAAAAAACAACAACAACAACAACAACTGCAACAATAGTCGCATTTCGTAGGCGACTCGTCGACAATTTGGACTTCCTTTTGCGGCGTCGCCATTGAGACTGCACGACAACTGCAACGTGACGCATGAGCAGCGCCGCCCTCCGCGACGAAGTTGCAGTCGCCGCCGCCGCCACCGCCGCTACAGCACCAACACGTCAACAACAAACAGCAACAAGAACTGTGAGGACTGCGCAGCAAAAGCCGCCGCCGTTGTTGTCGCCGTCGCTCTTTAACCTTTTCTCGACTGTGCGCTCTGGCCCGCTCCCCCCCTGCGCGTTGCCGCTCCGCATACGCGTTTATTTCTATTTTGAATGTGCGACAAAAATAGAACTCGAGGAGCCTCAAGACGAATGACCGTTAATGGAGACATTTGTGCGTCGTAGTAGACCGCGGGGGCTGGTTGGAAGGAGAGGAGGAGTATGTGGTGGAGAGGATGTTGGTATTAAAAACTATTTATACGCCTGCATATGCGAACATTTCTAGACGATCTTGATCTTAGCAATCAGTTTGCTGCGCCACATGCCACAAAAAGGGGCAGCAGCAGCGGCCGGCCGGCAATAACAAGAGTCACTTGACATACCCATCAACAGCCCGCAGCATGGCAACAATTGCAGGGTATATACTCTATATGCTTGAACAATGCCCCAAAACAATGGCGCACTGTGGCGGCTGCGGCGGCGATCGCTTACAAGAACTTTAACACGCCGCAGTTCAAATTAGTCAGCCACACTCCATAAATCAGACAACGGAAAACAATCATAAAGGCAACGGCGTGGCTGGGGGTCCAGAGCAGTGGCAGCCGGGCCAGCAGCTACCACCAGCAGATCCAGCAGCAGCAACAGCAGCGGCAACTGCTGCTGCAACTGGCCAATCGAGTAATCGAGTTGGCCGCCCGCTGTTGCTGGGTCGAGCGATTAGCATACAATTTGTGTGGCAAGTTGTTGTTGTGCTTGCCGCTGCAGTTGTTGTTGTTGTTGCAGTCCCATTGACAGCAATAAATAATAAAATTGCATTGCTATACCCTGTCCCTTTGGCGCCTCTGGATAGGGCAAGGATGAGAAGTTGGAGTTGGAAACGCAGACTAGAAATACTTTTATATAAACCAAGTTTGTTGTTTTTTGTTAATCTTTGTTAATCCAAAATTAATCACATTTTTTGCCTTACAGGGTATTCAACAGTCGAATTTGGACTGTGTTGCCTGCCCCATTCGGGGGTGCTAGGAAACATAAAAAATAACTGTAGGCTGTTGTGTGCTTTGTGCCATGTCTCGTTGTTGTTGCCGCTGCTGCTGCTGCTGCCGCCGTGGCACAGTGTCGTACAAATTGCACCGTTAATAAAGTCAAAATCGGATTAGACACGCCCCGGCCGACCCGCCGCCGCCCCTTCGGGCCAAACTATGAACTGATACGCTCACCTCTTGTACACACTACTACACCCCCTTTGCGGATCCAACAACAAAAGCTGCCTAGCTGACCAAATGGAACTCAGCTGCTGTTGGCCACTTGGCCGGCGGTTTGACTGGACACACGCTTACAGATCGAGCCCAACGATATCTCGAGCGATATACGCCGAGATCCAGAAACGATATTCGATATTTGCAGCAAAAGAAAAAAAAAAAAGTGCCAAACAATAAATTGGCACTAATGAATTTGATTCATTTCGATTCCGCTGCTGGCAATAACTAAATCAACGTATCTTGTGCGAGGGGGCAGAGAGAGGGAGAGAGAGAGAGAGATAGAGGCGGGTGCTGCAACATACATACTTCATATGACAGTTGTCATAAGGCATGAAATAATAGTGACCCATATGTGTCCGGCAATAGGCAATAGGCGTGCCAGTTACAACGTAACTTGTTTACACACACATGTTAGAAAATTAAGGAAATCGCTGAAGATTGAGTTTAAAAATTCGCAGATTAAACTTAAACCGAAAGGTGATCCTATCTTAAAAAAACGTATATGAAAGATATGGCTATGTTCCAGCTTCCGTTGCGGAAGAACTAGATGATTTTACTCTAAAAATGGTAACTAAATTATTATTGCCAAACTAACTTTAAATATTAACCAAATTTCCCAGTATGTATATGTATATCTCTAGTAATTTCAGTTGGTCTATTTATCTTTATTGCTGCGAATGGGATCAATTGCTGGCATTCTTGGCCCGTATATTCAGAATCAACTAGTATCAACGATCAACTGCAATTGCATTGTGCCACGTCCGTGTCCACGTCCAGGCATTTAGCAGCAAATTTCCCAATAACTTTGGCCACTTGGTATGCATGGGAGAGACATGGGAGACAAAGGAGAAGCAGACGACGACGACGACGACGACGACAACAAGCCAAAACAAGCAGTCGCTGCCGCAAGAGCAAAAACTCAATTAAGAAGCCAACGACCGAAGTTGGACTATAAAATCGGATGGGCTCACGAAGTGTCCAGCGTGGAGTCACGATGCCTGCGTTGCGACAGATCGAGAATTCTCAATCTCAATTTAATGTCTCAGTCAATGTGGAATATTTTATTGACTCGCAAAAAGTATTTACATATATTGGATCCTAAGGAAAAAACATTATAGTATAAGGATTCCGCATACGATTATATAGCTATATCGTGTAATGCGAAGAGAAAATCTTTTGTACTAGCTACAGAGTTCTCTCTCTCATTGTTCTCGAACCGGAATTGGGACCACCAAAAACTGAATGGAAGCAGTAATTGGAGCAATTTCAATGTGTGCCAAGTAACCCAATTAAATAGATTTAGAGAAATTTCATTTCTTTATCACTTGAAAGCTTTTCCCTTTTTTGTAGACTCTGCGGACTGCTCAACGCATTGGAGTCTCTATGCTTATTGTTGATATGCTGGTGCGGAAATCAACTGACGGCACTTGCCACACACAATCACAACGAGGTGCGACGGTCACTTAATGCAGCTACTATGAAACCCGAAATTTTCTTAGGCCAATTGGCATGGAGCATGGAGCATGAAGCATGGATGAATGCATTGAATTATCTACAGAGCGCGAGCCAGACCGGGTTCAGCCTATCGGCGATAATTGGCACTCTGTGAGTGTTTGGCCAATTAAAAGCATTCGTCGGCTTTTTATCAAATTCAATTAGTAGACCCGAGAAATCGTTGGAGGCAGTTTAAGAAGCATAGCAGTAAAAAAAAAAGACTCGGAAATACCCAGAGTGAAATAGTAATGAAATTAACCGAATTTAATGTTCAGATGGCTTGCTAATGTTTCTAGAATGTTTCACATTTCGTATAAATCTGTATCAGATCCTTAAATGTTCCGATTTCATAGCTTAACAGTTTTGTAATAGTTCGGCATATGATTATATGTATAATACTATGTGAAATATGCGAAAAAACGGCCAATGGCTTAAGATCTTTCGATAGCATCTAAGGAATTTATATCGCTTTGGGGGCGAACGTTAATTTAATGCCTTATTTTTCTCAACATTAATTATGATAATTTCGCTCCTTGTATGTATGTTTTATAGTTAGCAAGATGGATAAAGATACACATAATACATGGATGGAAAGATACATATCTAGCTTAATGGTGGAGTCAGTTGCCATTGGTATTTTTGCAACTATGGCACAGCTGCGCCATATAATAATGTGGCATATTAATTAGCTGGCAACAACTGACTAAATTGGCCAATTGGCCATGTTGCACGTGGCCCGCGAATGATAAATGGAGGATTGTGGATTGTCGACGATGGATCGTGGATGGCGAATGGTGGATTGTGGACACACACTGGATCGTTAGACAATTCGCTAATGATGCGAACTAACGATCTGGTACGCTAATTGGCCCGCTCAGAACTGCCAACTATGAACGCGCCTCGTATACCCTGAGTTGTTGTGTACGTTGAATATGAACATAAGTATATACGGGCATAATTAATACGCACATACTCTAAGAGACACGGAGGGATGAAGACATGACAACAAAGTTGCGTTATTTTCATTCAAAGTCGCAGTGTCGCATCCATGAGATACAAATGCATCTAGATACATGCATGCCGCATGCACATCGCGAGTTTCAATTAAAGTTCCATTAACGCTTCGCGACACACACAATTATCAAAAATTAAATTTATGCTTGTGACATTTCCGGCAGCGCGCCTGGCCCCGCCCCGTACCTCCCTCCTCCTCCTCCCAAAAAAAAAAAAAAACTCCCTGTCATATGCTAAATCGAAATGTGACGCATGCTGTGCGCCTGTCCCTCTTCCTCTCTTTCCCCTCTCTCTCTCTCTCCATGAGTAAATAAATAAATAAATATGCATTTGAAGACAGCAAACTGAAGATCAAAGCAACTTTGCAACGATTGTGCTCCATGCGCATCCAACGCCACAGCTGGAGCAGCTGATCGGTGGCACAACCTGACCATGCCCAGCAGCCGGATGGGGAAGCCAAAAGGATGGACATGATACTATGTATTGCGCACATTCAGGTGAAAATGCGCAAACGCCCCCGGGTTCTGCAGGGAACATATCTCACACACGCTCTACCACCCTCTCTCTCTCTCTCTCTCCCTGGCTCACTCTGGGTGTGTTTTTACTTTCAGATATAGCCGCAACAATGCATCAACACACACACACACACACACAACGCACAGCAGGAGAGCCCCCTGAGCAAAGTGATGCCGATATGAATCTGTATACACTGAGAGAATTGAAAGTGAAAGAGCTATGCCACCAAGAGAGTACAGTATAAAAGGGTTAACGAATTAGCTTCTTGCATTTCAAATTGATTGCTTCTTTTAACTAGATTATTTTTTTCAGTGCAGCAGCTCCTTCAGTTGGTCTGCACTCGTCTGCCTGCCGACAACAGCAGAGGCAGCATCATCAACAACAACAACAACAACAACAACAAGTCGCAAGACAAATTGTCTACGCGCTGAGGTCTTGGCTATTGGCCTCCGGCGTGACGTTGTCGGAGCTGCACAGACGGTGGCGCCAGTAGCCGCGGGCAGCGCCACTCAGCGCCATAATCACAACAAACATGGCAATGGCACAAACCACACACACACACACATATACACACACACATGGAGACCGAGACACGGGCACACACGCTGGGGCAGACACTGGCAATGGGCAGAGGTTTTATGGCATGCGCCACGTAACCGAAACCGAAACCGAAACCAAAACCAAAACAGGCAACGGCAACGGCAACGCATTGGTAATTAAAAGTGGCATCAGTGGAATTTGCTGCAGTCAACTAGCCTAAGCGGAGGAGTGTGGCAGGGCAGAGCTAGACAGGACCGAATTGCTGCTGTGTTGCATCCAGGAAGCCTGCCAGACCGACAGGAAGAGGCAGACGCGCTCTCCGGCTACGACGACGGTGGCGGCAAATGCACAAAGCGTGTTCGCAGTTCTCCACGGGCTGCTTAGCATAGTTAAAAGCATCTACCATATTGTTCGATGTATATTTAGAGTGTACTAAGTACCCAGAAGATACTAGATGTTGTCAAGGCAGATGCTAAGCTAATCGATTGTATTTATAAGGTAGAGACTAATCAGGCAGTAAGCTGTAGTATAGTTGTACGTTTATGTTTAGTTTTACTTTGTACTTTTAATCATAAGTTAGACTAGATATTAGCAAGTCCAAACTGAAACTTATTCAGTTGCTCTCTGGATTAATTAAACCAGCTTTGATTATGTTGGATTGAAGCCAGAAATGGAAACAAAATGGGAATCATCGACTTCATAATGGTTCAACTGATAAATGAAAATGAACCTTTTCGACTTGGCAAACGTACAAAACTGGAGCAACTGCAGCCAGTGAAACAGAAACTTGGCTGGCCACTTCAGGCAGCACACAAAGTGCAACATTTTAAGCACTTTACTGGCAACACAACACATGCACATACACTTACATTAACATCTGCATTTGCATATCCAGGTGGATGGGCCTTTGGCCATGCCTATTCAACTCAGCGAGCACAACGAACGGAGGTAACCCCATTTCTGCTGCCGTATCCGAAGTTGGAGCTCTTGCTGGTGTTGGTGTTGCAGGCATAAGGAGCTTTGACCTGCCCACCAGAGGATAATGCAAATGCATGACGAAAGCGAAAAGTGATGTCGCCATGCGTCAGGATGTGCCTAGGCCGGCTTTGGCTTAGTTTGAGTCACAAGCCGGATGGCTTTGATAAAGTGCCGCCCCTGTGCCAACTGACTGACTGCTCATGTATTTGGTCGACTAACTGACAGACGGCCAGGTCGTAAAAGCCGAATGCACCTCAATCCGTAAATCGCCAGCGCTTTTAACACCTAACCAAACAAACATCGATGCAGTCGTTGGAGCTGGGGCTGCTGTTCGTGCGCGTTGCGTGACACGAATAGTGGGGGCAAAAAGTGCCTATTAAGATATATGATATAAGATATTTGTAATATCTTTATTCAGCAATTGTATATTTATTTATAAATCAAATGTCTTTGTGATAATGCCAGCTTAAGTTATAGAGTATGTTCATAAGAAACCTTAGTGTTTAGGAATATATTTTAAGAAGTAATCTGTAAAGATATATAGACTGTAATTTTGGAATTTCGATCAAATGATCGTTAGTTTCAGAGAATCACTATCTATATATTTGTTTAGTATTTAGGCGCCCATCTCTAGAAGTAGCCGAAACAGCCGCCCACCACCAATCAGAAAGGCATGTGTGAATTTGTTTTATGGACTCGCAGAGGCACAAACTAACATAAAGTCGGAACAGGGGAAGATGGGATGGCTTCAACTGCAGCATCTGCCCAAAATGTGTGCCAGAGCTTTTCACCATTGGATTTTCTTAATGCGCTATACGGTGGAGGAGGAGGAAGAGACAGCAGCTGTCGGTCATAAAAACCAAAGCGATACCCCTTTTTTTTAGGCTAACTGGCTGGAGGAGGAGTACGTGGAGATTTCTCTAGATATTTTATAAGCACTACTCACCTTGCACAGTGCAACTCCAGTATCGAGTCGATCCATAAAGTTGTCAGGATTAATACACAATTCTGGATAAAGTGTGCTCAACCATTCAGCCAGATCCTCCTTCATTGCCTCCAGATATTCTTCGCTGGACTTGAATGGCCGATAAGGCCGCGCCTCAAGCATTGCCATGGCGCTCGGTATAGTTTCGATTTGTCGATCAATCTATATTAGCGATCTATTATCGATTTGTCGTTATGCAAGCTATAAAGTGCTTACGAATCTTTCGATTTAATGTATGATTGGATTGGATTTCGTGTCAAGTGTTCAGTGTGGGGAACAAAAGGCAGGAACACGCTCTTCACTTATGGTTCGGAATACAGAAGAGAGTGGTGCATCGTTGTCTCTCGTTCGTCAGAGAGTAGGTCGACTAATAAGGGAGAGAGCGACCTTGCTATCTCGCTCAGTTCTGTAAAGAAAAAAAAAAACAATGGAATTATAGCAGATAAATGTTACAAGAAATATTATTAATTTATTGAAAGTTACACTTGGAAAAGCCGACTGGAATTAAATGGTATATAATGTATTGAATGTGCAGTATCTTTCAGTCAGTCAATTTGTATTTTAAGGCAATTATTATTGCTGCCAAGAACTTTAGCGATTACTGATTGAAAGTGAAAGCCGGAACATGCGCAAAGCTTAAACTGAAGCGGTAAAAATCAACCGCACGTTTAGGAATTTCATTAAGATATAACTCACACACAGATGGAAAGAGAGAGAGAGAGAGAGAGAGAGAGAGAGGGAGACAGAGCGAGTGTGGGAGAGCGAGAGCGAAGAGTAACTACAGCTAAAATGAAGTGGAATCATAAATTTCAATATGCACATTTGCCATTAAATCTGCATTCCGTATAGATATTTGCACTTAATGGATTGCTACGCTGCTGCTGCTGCTGCTGTTACAGCTCGGTTAAGTATGTGTTTCAAAGCAACCTTCCTCTCCTGGCAGACCCTCGCCCTCTCCACCTACACGGCAAACAAATGAATGTAGTACTCGGTAAGACGGGGTAAATTTATGACTTTGGCACTGCAACTGACATAATTATGGGACACAAAACCACAACAACAGTGGTAGCAGCAGCAGCAGCAGCAGCAGCAGCAGCAGCAACAACAACAACAACGAAACAATTATACAAATAAAATCAATAAATAAAACATAAAAGTGACTCGCGGCGGTCGGTTACTTAAAAAAGCCAACAACAACAACAGCAGCAGCAGCAACAACATCGAAAAGCCGCTGCTGGGCGCCAGGTTAATCATGTTGCCAACTGGCAGCTGCTTGCCCTGCCTGCCCCCGTTTCCATTTAACTCCGCCTCCACCTGTGCCATGCCACCACCATCTCCTTCTCATCTTGCCACGCCGCCAGCTAATTAGCGGCAAGCTCAATTGAACTGTGAACTTGCAAGGAGCAGCAACCACCGCAACGAATTGTGGCTGCAACTAAACGTTGCCCGTCCCCCTGCCTGCAAAAAAAAAGCCAATGAAATTAAGTATATCCAAGGCTATGGAGCTCATAAAACTTATCGCTTATCTATTTATCAAGCTGTAGTCGCTGTTGTTGTTGTTGATGTTGCAGTTGCAGCTTTAGTTGCTTGCATAATTCAACGTTGCCAAGTGACCTTGTCTCAGAGACGTAGAACTCGCATCGCATCGTGTCGCATTTACGCTTCGATCTCTGGCGTGTCGTGCACTCCCTACACATATATACATATATTTACATAAGTATGTATGTATGATATATGCCCCCTTAATATGCATATGCGTTGAGATTGTACAGTCAACTTTAGTGGGAAACTTTCTTAAGCCATTAAGACCTCTCCGATCTACAGCAAAGTTAGCAAAACTTTCCAATTGCAACAATGTATTTAAAAGATAGATGCAAACCTTATACCGATTTCGCCAATCAAACGTACAAAGCCACATGGGGTTAGTCTAATTTTAAATCGCAAATGGATCCACTCCACTCATTTCACTTCATTGACTGTGAGTCCTTAACTATTTTACAGGGTATAAGCAGGGCAGGGCAGGTTTTGTGCACTTTTCTCACTTGTTTTTAGCTTTATTTATCTTTTTTTCAGCTTTTTTTTTTTGCATTTTTGCTATTGCCATTTATGTAACGTTCCCGGCAATCGAATCCAATGAAACGTCGTCGACGACGACGACGACGCCAACGAAGCAGTCTTAATTAAGCTGCAGCTTTACCCAGTTTACTTAACTTACAGCTCGCAACTTAATACGAAACAATAAAGGAAAGCTAAATATATTTTGTATAATTAGAGTCGCAACGAAGCCCAAACACCCTACAAGACATTGTAGAAATATCTCCAAAAAGTAAAAGTAATGAGAATATATTTAAAACAAAGCGAGCAAATGAAAGATTTTACTTTGATGTAGGTCTGATTTGAAATACGCAATATTTTCTTATACAACGACCTTCGATCACCCAAAGTATTGGCTAATTATTTGTATTGATGATCGATTGCAGATCGCACAATCATCGTAACATCTTGCACTCACACTATCTATATGCCAAAAACTCTCCTCTATTAGTTTTCGATAAGTTATTTTGTTTTGTGCAACTTTTGATTGGAAATTGTAGCAAAACAATACGCCCCGCGGTCAGTGGGATAGACGGATATATGGGATGGAATGGGAATGCCCAAAGATATATCTTATACCTCATAGTGTACTATGATCGAATCGTTTGTTTTGGGTTTTTCGCTTATTTGGATTTTTGATTTTCGCTTGTGAAAAGTTGCGCAAATTCGCGCACAGATCGATCAATGAATGAATGACTATATAGAAATTGTGATCGATGCGATCGATCAATGAATCAAAAATAACCAAAACGGTATGTCTATCACGCCACGCCTCCAGCCCCCCCACTGCGAGCTGAGTGATGAGTGAAACAAATATGCAAATTTGCGCATATTATTAAACATTCGCATGTGTTTCTCTCTCTCTGTTGTTTTTTTTTTTTTTTTAATTTACTCTTTTAATGATTAGCGGTATTTTTGAAAGTGAATTTAATTAAAAACCAAATTGTGCATAGGATGCACCATCAGCGCCAGCGCGTGCTTATAAGGCGAGAGACTCGTCGGGGCCCCCAAAAAAATCGTTTGAACGGGTAATTGAATTTCTTGGCAAATTTGGCAATTGCAATTTGATTTTTGTCTCTGAAGCTCCCAGGCTGCTGAGCTACTCTCAAGCGGATTGAGAGAAATTTTGGCTTACATCTAAAATACTAACTACTGTATTTAGTATTGAGTTTAAAGCAAGTTTCTTTTCCTTTCTACATGGCAATTTATCCTGCTCTTCCCACATAATTAACTCGATCTGAAGATGTTGCAATCTTACTCAATTTACTACTTGGAAAATGTGTTAATAAACGATATGAAAACAAACAAAAAAAAAAAAAAAAAAAAATACAGCTACCACTTTCGTTAATTATAATTTTAGGCCTCAATTCGATTGCGTTATATCGGTCTTGCTGCTGTTGTTGTTTTATTTTTTTTTTTATTATTATTTTTTTTATTTTTCGTTCGTTTGGTTTGGTCTCGAACGGTTTTTCATTATCACTCGACGACGACGACGATATAACTTTACGAAATTGGAGGTATGCATGTTCGAGTGCCTGTCTTCGAGAGGGTGCTTCAAAATGCTGTTAAGTGTGAATTGCCAAATGACAGACAAAGAGTGCCAGTGCAACAACGATGGCAACAACAACAACAACAACAACGACAACAAAAGCACTTTCAAGTCTTGTTTTTGAGGTGAAAAATCGTATCGCGTATCAGCAAATAGATGTTGACTCTTTCAATTAACAATTGCCGTTTGATAGATGAGACAACCGGGCAACCAGGCAACCCGACTAGAGCTTGTTGCAATCTCAAGACATGCTATAACGGTCTATATGCACATACATCCGTACATACAATAGTTTTGTTTACTTCTTGTTGTTGTAGTTATTATTGGGTCACACATTGCACAATGGAATAGAGTTCGCCACAGAGTTATCTGAGTTATGACAATAATTAAATATGAACTTGAGATTTCGCTTAACTACACACTCTTAACTTATCTCTAGTTCGGAACTCTCACTTCTAGTTTCCTTCCCATTTTTATTGTTATTTTATAATTGATTCCCATGTAGCTAAGCAAACTTATTTCCCCACTGCATACTCTACACACATTCACTTGCATCTCCATTGCCCCCCAGTACCAACTGCAGTTCCCTACACCCTACCTACTCCATATCCAAATCCATTTCCAGTTTCAATGACACTCGTAGAGACAATCGAAACGATTTTGTTTCAAGAAACGACATCAATAGCACAACATAAATTCACACATCGCGTAAACAGAGATATTTGCCATTCCCATTCCCATTCCCATATCCATATCCATTCCCATCGAGCAGCAACGGCATCGCTATTACTTCCTCCACTCTTTCTCCCATTCCCTTGCCCTTCCCCCCAGTCTGTTGTTGCACATGTGGAGCATTGCCGGCACGATTTTGAAGCGTTTGTTGCACTTCGCATCTGTCAGATTTCAGTGTCGAGGCTTTTTTTATTGCATTGAACAGGCTTGAGGGAGATGTTGTTGAGGCTGGAAACGGAGCAGACGACACCCGTGGTCTATGATTTTGACAGCATTTCGGTCTCTGTGTGTGTGCGTGTGTCGCTGAGTGCGGGTGTAAGGCAGCAACTTACATAAGGTATATGCTAGACTAAGAAGTATCCTGTAATCTGCCTATCATACGCTCAAAAACCTTAACTAACCCAAAAGGGACGTCTTAACCTAAAAATTATGCTTTTAAATCGATTTATAGCAAATTGAGGGCGATGAAAGTGGGCGTGTTTATATGCAAACATAAACTGCTATTCATATGAGTGCGAGCACTAAATTTGATAGCTCTAGCTCGTATGGTCTTTGAGATATAGATGTTCATACAGACAAATAAACAAAACTATATAAACTCAGCTATTGTTGTTAATGAAAACTATATGTTTATGCTTCTCAGGCTCTCGCACGTCTATTTAACCCCTCTCTGCTGCTCACAGGGTATTGAAAACAACGAAAAGCAACGTCAAGTGCAAGAGTTATTTTCACAAGTTATTATCTATCCATTTATCCATTGAGCCAACAACGCTTGGTACACAATGCAACAGCTCGACACCCTGTAACACTTCATGACGCCCCCTGCGAACCCCTTCTGAGCTCCATGCAAGCACATACCCCTTGTACACTCGACACTCGCACAACAAACACACACACACAGAGACACACACACATACGCAGATACATGTGCTTGTACTGTGTGGCATGTTAAGGCCCCATGATAGATGCGTTCCCTGTGCACTGAGCGGCTGTTGCTCTTTTTGTTGTTAGAATACCCTGTACGCGACAGAAGGAAGGGTATCTTGGCTAATGATATAAGACCTCTTTTCAGAAGAAAACACTATATTATATTGATATAGATGTTCTCTTGTAAAATCTTTCAACCCTTTCAGCACAGAGTATCTGCCAGTCATGCATACCCTCTACACTTGACACTCTCGCTTGTTTTTTTTTTCCCCCTTTAGTCGGCTTAGTTTTGTGTGTCTTTTGTCTCGACTCGCCTTGGCATTTCCATATGCAACACGCGCAACGTCATCATTCTCCCTTCGTCTTCCTCCCTGGAATGATCATCTTGGGCTCTGTGCAGCGTGAAGTGTTGCCATAAATGTCGTCAATTGATTTTTAAGGGTAAATGCACTGTGCGGTCTTAAAGGAAAATCAATAGAGAGAGAGGGCGAGGAAGAGAGATAGAGAGAAAGGAACACGCCTCGCCCACGCGGCGCCGCCAAAGTTGGCAGACAAAGGATCCCATCAGTGCCAGCTCCTTTTTGGACACATTTAGTAAGTTGGCCAACGAAATGAGTTGACAGTTTCATTTGTATGAGACGCCGGTTTTGACTCATCGTCTATATAGGAGTGGGGCAGGGGCTAGAACCGTTACAGAAAAGAGAGAGAGATAGGGAGAGGGAGACACGGCAAACAACTAGCTGAGTAACAGGACGACGACCTTGGCTAAAAGTCCATTGGGCGCAATGCCAGATAGACGGATAGTCAAAGCAGATGAGGGAAGTGGAGGGGAGTGTAGTGCAGAAGTAGTGAGTGTGTGTGTGTGGAGTGTAGGGTGTATTTTGGGGGGTACGGTGTACAACAAAGTCTGCAGCTGCAACTGAGTCACAGCTGAGTGTGTGTCGGTCGGTCGTGCAACATGCTGAAATGGCTGACAACATTCACGGAATATAAATACCCAAAAGACCTATGGGAATGCGTATAGTATACATATATACAATATACTATATACTTTATAAATATCTATCAACCTTTCTAAAAAACAGTTTCAGCCTTCGTTTGTTTCAAAAAACTGATTAAAAAATAATAAATAAATAAAAAAGCAGCTAAAATTTATAAGTTAGCTAGAATTGACTTATAGCGTATATATCTACAACAATTGTATGAATCATTCCAGACCAGGAGAGGCAACTTCTGATTAGCAATTTGTTTAGATCTCTGAGATTTTATAAAATAACATTTGTATGCTCAGAAATAAGAGCTACAATTGGTATATTTGTTTTAAAGGAACTCTTAACTTTCCCTTTCTTTCTTCTTAGATAAAACTTTTCGAAGAAATAATTAGGTATTGCATAGTAAGCCAAGAAAGAAGATATATGTATGTAGTTAAGCCTTGCCAAAGAAGCTTACGGTATTTTTTATATGCTGCCACAGCTACTGTAATTACAGGGTAACCGCAGTGCGAGTAGGCTCAGCTGGCTTGTTTTTTTTTTTGGCTTAAATTTAAGAACAACAGCAGCAAAAAGCGGCAACTGTCTGCTTAAAAATGTCGCAGAGACTTTGCTTATAACGTATGTGTGTGTGTGGCAAGTTGCTGCACGAGTGTGTGTGCGTGTGTGTGTGTGTGTGACAGAGACAAGTTAAGAATTCGAAACAAGAAACGCAACTTAAGCTGCGTAGGTTTCTTAAGTAACTTCAAATGTTTTGATTAGACTTTAAATGACAACAACAACAACAAGAACAGAGACAACAAAAGCCGTGAATGCCAAATGCCAAGCCAGGCCAAGTCACAGTCGCAATCGCAGTCGCAGTCACCGTCTCAGTCGCAGTCGCAGTCACCATCGATGTCGAAGTCCAACTCAAAGTCGAACTCGAACTCGGGCCGAGGCTGTTTGGTGTGCGCACAGAGTGTGGGTTGCCTCAAAAGATCCGAAAGAGAGAGAGAGAGACCTGACTGAGACTCGAGAACTTAAATTGCCGCTGCCCCTGTGGCATAAAATTGCCAGACAAGTCGACAAGTCGCACTGCAGTTGCTCTCACTTTTAGTTTCAAGCAAAGTTTTCTACAAACTGCGGGCACACTGTGCAACAGCAGTGTGTACACACTTTGCGTCATAATCAAGAAATAAGTAGCTGCAGTTGTAGCCAGTGTTGCCAGATCAAAAATATAGCTAATTTTAGCGGAAAGCAGTGCCAAAAATATTAACAGCTATAAAGAGCCTTAATAAAGCTAGTATTTGCTAGCTTATGCATGCAATTGGCAGACTTATCGATAACTATTTGAATTTTTGCAAAGACGAAAAAAGCTAAATAGGCAGCACTTGCTTTTAGCTAAAAAAAAACTATAGCCAAGCTAGATCTGCAGTTGTAGCTGTAGCTGTAGCTGTATCTGGCTGTCGCTGGCGTTATCCGGCGCGATAAATAATCGACAAGCTGCTTGGGTGGTCGCATACTGCAGCAGAAAAACAACAAATGCAGCTTTTTGGTGGGAGTTGTTTGGCAATGTTGCTGCTGCTGCTGTTGTTGCTGTTGCTGCTGTTGTGTTAGCTATTGTTGCTGCTGTTGTTGCTGTTTTTATGGCCATTCTAAGCTTACTGTTGACTTGGCCAAGAGATAAAAAAGTCAAGAAGATGCAAAGATGCTTTTTGTTTGCTGTTGTTGTTGCTGCTGCTGCTGTTGTTGTTGTTGTTGTTGTTGTTGTTGCTGCTGCTACTGCTGCTGTTGTTGTTGTTGCTGTTCTCGAAGCTTTGTCTGGCGCTGCCTGGCCGCCGCTTGTGCGTCTGCGTCGCTGTGTGCACGCAGCTGCGCATCTCAAACATTGTATCTGTATCTTTGTATCTGTTGCTGTCTCGGCTCACTGTGCCTGTGTGTGTGTGTGTGTCGGTGTGTGTGCGAGAGACCCGCACTTGACCTTGAACTTGTACAGGTTTACTTTTGTTTTCTTTTTGCCGTTTGGTTCGTTTGGCTTTTGGCTTTTGGCTTTGTCCGCTCTTCAACTCTTTCTGAAGTGTTGTTTGCCTTCCAATCCTCTCCGCTCTCATTCCTCCCTCGTCTCTTTGTCTCGTTTTGAACAGTTTTTTTGTTGTTGTTGTCTTTTTGGAGTTTTTTTCTTCTTGTTTTTTTTTTTTGAGTGCACGCGAACCTAATCAGGCTTAATGCCGTCGCATCGCCGCATCCAAGCAGGATTAGTATGTGTGCGAAAGAACGAGAGGCAAGACAGTTCCAGGAATCCTTTTACAGCAAAAAGAAATCTCGATTCGATTCGTACTTAAACTATACTATATGTATGTATATATATATTGCATATATGCAAAAGATTTATACGATTTATGAGAGGCATTTATATCGTTAATATCGCCTGCCTGCCTGCTTTAGCACATTCCTACAGATCTCACGATTCTTGGTACTGTGTTCTCCCTCCTTTTCTCGAGGTCTTTAGGGATTTGCGCGTTGTACTTGGAACATCAGGAAGAAATAGAGGAGAGAGAGAGAGAGACGCAGAGCAGAGGTGTTTAATAATCTCAGGATCTTTGCTTTTTCTATTATGAGATTTATTAGATTTGAGAATTTCTGTCGTTTAGCTGGAATTTTCAAGCTGAAATTCCTTTTCGACTCCCTTGAAATTCCTTTTCTTTATGTCTTATTGAAGGGGTGTTATAGAGTATATGTATATAAACTTATGATTTGCTTTGTTCCGTGTATAAATTCTGAAACAGTGCTGCTCAATTCAGCTTTTTTCTAGTCAAATCTGGCTTTTATTGAGGGTTAAGATGGAAAAGATGATTTAATTGAATATGAAGTTGGCTTTTTCGCTTTTCGAATACTTTTCTATGTAGTATACCATTTAAAAACAGCTCTTTCTTAGCTTCTATATATTGGTATTCCCTACGTTATATACGAAACAACAGATCTTTGTCTACTCATATAGTAAAGTCGCCTTGTTCCGAGCTTTATGATAAACAAAGAATGTTTTTGCTATGAAAGAATAATCATTCTTTTTTTTTTTTTCTTAATGGATAATCCATGCATTATGCTATTTATAGTACATCTTGTAGTCATTATAATACTTGTTTAGCTGCAGTGTGCTTGAAGAGTTTCCATGTTGTTGTTTGTTCTAATGAGTTTTAGAGCGAAAACTAAACACATGATATATGGGCTAGTGTTACAAGCACTCTAAATGGCTTATGACCATATGGGATACACACAGACTCACACACAGATACACACACACACACTGAAGTAGATGCTGCACACGAAGCGTGACATTTTCCTCATGAGCGAATTCACCTTATGCAGACCGAGAGACCCAACGTACCTGACAATCTTAAGCTCCACAACTCAATCTCAATTACCGACACCGTCAGATATATGTACATATATATATATATATATATATATAGTGGGTGAGGGATGCAGTGCAGGTGGGTGGGCAGCTGGGCAGGGATGTGGGGTGAAGGCAGGTGATGCAGGGCTTGAGCTGGAATTGGGCCTGAGGCTAAAGTGGATAAGTGGAGCAGCAGCTAAATCCGCAGTTTCAAGTGCGAGCAGCCACACACATAGATACACACACACACACACGCACACCTTTATAGATCTATGACAAATGACATTGGACAAGCTTGGAGCGTAATTGGAACCAGGTCCAGAGCTCTGACAGCCAAGAGGTGTGACACAATTGTTTGCTATCAGGTGACAACAACAACGACAAGAACTCTAAGACAAAACAAACAATAATAGAGGGGGAAGAGAGAAAGGAGAAGGAGAGACAGAGAGAGAGAGCCAAGAAGAGCGTGTGTGGGGCCAAGACAGAGGCTAATTCAGGCAGACCAAAAGCGACAGATTGAGATTGAGACTAGAGATCAGAACAGAGACATGTACATGGACATGGACATGCGACATAATTGGCATTGTTGCAATATGATGTGTGCAAGTACGTCTGTGTGTGTGTGCCAGTGTCTGTGTGTGTGTGCGAGTGTGTGTGTGGTGCAACATTGACGTGGCTGCTGCATCAGTGCCAGGTGAGAGTTATGCGCTGCTGTTAATTAACCATTTACGGCCTGATTGCAGTGCATGACAGACAGAGAGACAGAGAGATAGACAGAGAGACAGACAGACAGACAAAGAGATAGACAGACAGAGAGTTGGATATACAGAGAGATGGACAGACGGAAAGATAGACAGACAGACAGACGGAAAGATAGATAGGCAGACAGACAGGGAGAGAGATAGACAGACAGAGAGATAGAGAGACGGGGAGATAGTGAGAAAGACAGACGAAGAGATAGAGGCACTGGGAGACAGACAGACCGAGAGATAGACAGACAGGGAGACGGACAGACAGAGAGATAAACAGGCAAAGAGATGGACAGTCAAAGAGATGGACAGACGGAGAGATGGACAGACAGAGAGATGGACAGTCAGAGAGATAGACAGACAGGGAGACAGAGAGACAGGCTCAGAGAGGCAGGGCTATAGACAGACAGACCGACAGACAGAGAGTTCAACCGAGAAAGATATATATAGAAAGACATATATGTCCCATAGACAGTGGGTCAGACAGACAAAGAGACAGAGAGACAGACAGACAGACACAGGGATAGCTAGCAAAGCAGACTGACAGACAGACATAGATAGGACATACCCCATTGCAATCGAGCGAGAGAGAGAGAGGGAGAGAGAGTTACAAATAACTAACGAGGACAGTATGTCGCTCTCTCTCCCATCCAGTCCTACACACATTCCCTCTTCCCCCCACAGAAGTTTCAATATAAGCGAAAGCTTTCTGCTTGCAATCGATAACCCATAATGCGCATTAATCGATAATTGCTACAAATTCAATTGAAAAGAAAGTATGAAAAGAAATGTACTTACAATTTGACAGTGTCTCTAGTTGAGTTTCTGGTTGCATCTGTTGCACATAGCTAGAGAGAAAGAGAAAGAACGAAAGAGAGAGAGAGAGAAACGATTAGTCAAAGCAGAATGCAACAAATTAACATGCAGCACGTCGCACATGGCACTTGAATCAATCCAATTGATGCAACGATATGTCAAAGCGGCAAACTTATTTGAATGCAACCAGGAGGGGGATAGGGTAGGGTAGCAGGAGGGGAGGGAAGGCGATCGTGTCGTGTCTCTGATCCCTACCTTCCCTTCCCTACCACTCCCTCGTAAATATCAAGCAATACTATATGGTCTAAGGAGTTGACAGCAAATCGGGCCAATCAACTGCGTTTTCGGGCACGTTTGCCCCCTCCCCGCCTACCTCCCTCCCTCCCAGCCAGCCTGTAGTCATGCTGCGGTTAGTTACCTTTTGCCTGACAGCCTGGCCAGCTGCCCACTGTTGGCCAAGTTGATAGCACGCACGTGATCTGCAGACTGAACGAGTCGACGACGACGACGACGACGATGACGCCGAACCGAATCTGAATGAAGAATTTATGAATGGAGCTGCGGCGCGTTGCTGCGTGAGCGAAACAGCAGCAGCAAGTTGTGTGTGTGTGTGTGTGTGAGTGTGTGTGTGTGTGGAGGATGCCAAGTCAGCTAGAGTACAGCTAGCTGTATCCATGAGATACATTTGTATCTCTGGCATCGCTACGCGCACGTGCTATCCCATGCACGCTTATCGATAAACAGCAATCGCTAATCGCATCACATAGTTACGATCGATTAGCCAGCCAGCCGCACTTACACAGAGAGACAGACAGAGAGAGTGTGAGAGAGAGAGAGAGAGGGAGAGCGAAAGAGAGAGAGAGCCAGAGCGATCTTTTAACAATTTCCTCGACGCCCACCAAGTTGTTGCACTTTGTGGCAGCGCGTATAACTCAAAGGTTGTTGGCTACTGTATCTCAAGAAATGTATTTGTATCTTTTGCCTGCATTTGTATCTGTATCTGTTGCTGTCGCCGTCGTCGTTGCCGTCGCCGTTGCCGTTGCTGTTTGGCACGCATGTCTCGCGGGGCCGCCGTCTGACGCATTGTCTGTGCGCTGTGCGTGGCTCAACAACTTGAAATTGTGGCATAAACACGTTCTACTATTTCCGGCATGAGTGTTGTTGGCGTTGTTGTTGCTGTTGTTGTTGTTGTTGTTGCTGTTGTTGTCCCTTGTTGTCGGTTGTCGACTGTCGATCGTAGTAGTTGTTGCTGTTGTTGTTGCTGCCTGTTTACTAGCTTCATTGATCATCATCATTACTCGTGCGCTTTGTAGTATTTTGTTTTTTTTTTAAGTGTTGTTGCTGCTCATTAGCGCATCCCTCCCCCAGTCTGTCACCCCCCACTCCCCTCCCGCCCCTGGCCAGGTGCTAAAAAACCAACCGCAGTTGACCTCTTGGCCTAATTGAAAACGTTTTTGATCATCTCCATTCGCAATGATCGCACCATGATCGGCAACAGGTTGCCCCCCGCTTCGCCTCCCCCCGAGCAACACTTAACAGATGCTACAGTTCACAATAGATCTGCGCACATTGATCGATGGATTTGATCGTTAATGATCGCAAATTTGGCTGCTAAAGTGGAGCAGACTACATAATGAACTCATAATGAACTGAAGTCAGAAAAGGCAGACGATCGGTGCGATCAATCATGGAGTTCTTGCTGAAGCTGTGATGTGATTTACCAAATGGGAGTACAAAGTAATACTCCAAAAAAAAAGGTGATCGTTAGAAAAAAATATACTGAGGATCTCTTGTAGCTCTTCTCCTAAAGATCGCTTTCTTTTTTAAGTTAAAAAAAAACTGTAACATCCCGAAAAAATTCTTTGAAATCTTTTACGCGATCACTTAAGCATCCCAAGTTTTCCCAAAAAAAAAGCCAATGGCTTGCAGATCACTTGCTTATAGCAAGATCAACGAAATTAGCAGAGAGCTTAGGAAAATCTATAGAAAGTGTTATGGAAGCCCTACCAAGAGCTCACTTTCCTTGAAGATCGCTTCTTCTCGATCAGTTACAAGAATCAATAGGGCAGGGCTTGAAAG
The DNA here is from genome assembly GCA_018901885.1 of Zaprionus kolodkinae. NCBI lineage: Eukaryota > Metazoa > Arthropoda > Insecta > Diptera > Drosophilidae > Zaprionus > Zaprionus kolodkinae. The sequence goes on along the minus strand of JAEIFM010000155.1, from coordinate 518,045 downwards.
ACTCCATCCAATGCTAGCTGACCTTGCAGTTTAAGGTCTTTCAGCTTCCACAACGACAATATCATATAGTATTTTGCGGCCCTCAAAACAACGAAGAAACCTAATGACTTTGACAAATTTGTTTCGTTTTAGAACAATTAATTGATTTGTGTGTGCGTGTGTGTGCGAGTGTGTGCGATTGTGTGTGCGTGTGTTTAAGTAACTTTTCGATTTTTGCCGATTTTGGTCGAAGCGTTGACTAACCAAATAAACAAACAAACCAAGCGAGTAGCAAACAAACTGATAGAGAGAGGGAGAGAGACAGAGAGAGAGAGAAAGAGAGATACCATAGATGGGGCAACTGAGCTCGAGAGTGGGCTGGAGTCAGAGACCATCGAGAGACCGATCTCAACGGATCTCAATGGAATGACGATCGACCTTAGGCGACAGTCGGACAAGTGCTGCGCTCAAATGATCAAATGATCGTAAATTAAATAAATTTACTTTCGATTTTGTTGGCATTTGTTCAATACCGATGGCCCATGGGGGCAAAGACAATATGAGAGAGTGTGTGTGTGTGTGCGAGTTGAAGTAATTAATTTATGACTCTAAGGGCAATTATATGATCATGGGGCTGGATCGTATAGGGCTGTAGATATAGCCAAAGTTAAATAGATCAAGTTGCAGTCATTAGTCTGCCCTTGCCCACTCTCTCTCTCTCTCTCTCTCTATCGCTCTCTCTATCGCTCTCTGTCTGTCCTCTTTTCCAACATCATTTGCGATAATGATCCGGTAATCAAACGAGAAACAAACTGTGTGAATGCCAAGTCAATGGCATGTCAAATGACCAGGCCAAGTGGCTGGGCAAATGCGTCAGTCAAATGGCCTAGACAGCGCCTAGTTGTCGCTTGTGAATTGACGATTACCCAAAACGACGCAGCACGCAGCACTTCATTTGATTTAGGGCCACAGAAACACAGAGAGAGAGAGAGAGAAGAAAGAAGAAGAGACAAAAGTCGACACATAGATACCCTACCCTACAACTGCAACTGCATGAAATGTTTACGGAAATAAATTCTATTACACATTCCTTTATTTTTAACTAATCATTACTCAGACATCTAATCATAAACAAAAAAATAATCATACTTTGTAAGAATCATACAAAATGGTATGTAGTTCTCTTTGTATAATTCTTATATTTATTTTTTATGCTTAACTCATGCAAAAACAAATTCCATATTGCGGTTAAAAATTGCATGAATACTACCTTATTCAATTCTATATTTACTACACAAACTCAAAACTAGATTCATCATGTGGTTAGCTATGCATAATATGAAATAGTGATTAATCCTTTACAAAAATAGATATAGGTTCTTTTAGGTTTAGATTTTTTTTTTAGATATATATAGAAAAAAACAATGACTTATCCAACACACAACTGAGATTCACCCATTTCCATAGCGAAAACACCTCATTCAATCAAATTTGCAGGGTATACCGAAACTGTCAAACGCAATGTCCAGATGAGCCCTACATAGGCCTGTGCAAACGACGTCTACAACATAATAAACATAATAAAACATAATGAACATGCCAAGAGCATTATAATGAACTTGCATCGCAAACGAAATACGAGTCTAAAATCGAAATCGAAATCAAAAGCGAATCAGAAAAAAAAAAAAAAAAAAAAACAGAAACCCAAATCGAAATCTTCGAAATCCGAAAAAAAACGCAATCGTAGTACAAGAAAACACAGCGGGGCCATTAAGTTGACTAACTTTATTTACAAGTTCGCCAGTTCCGAGCTATAGATAGATAGATAGATAGATATGGTAGATAGTCGGATAGATGGTATGTAAACATGGAAGCAGCAATTAAATCATGTCGAAGGCTTCGCAACCATCTTTAACACGCATAGAAAGTTAATTTGTTTACTTTCGATTATTGGGGTTATAACAAGCTTTACGATCTGATTTTGTAATTTCCTCCAAAAGAGCAGAAATGGTATCAATAAACGAGTAAGATCATCTTACAAGCGCGATCAATAGGAAAAGCTAATGAATTATAGTGAAATTTCTAGCTTAATTCAAGAGATCATTAAGCTAAGCAGTTAATAGGGGGGAATCAATAAGAATATTCAGTATAGATAAGAATAATAGATTAAAGAACTATATAGTTTTTAGAAACTGTAAGATCTTGCTTTAATTTGCAGATAAAGTACTAACTAAACATTTTTGGGATCACTTGTGAATATAATTTTATAAAGATATAAATATTATACTATATATTATAATAATGCTCATTCTTAAGCCCATCTCAGATGATCTCATATGATCTGCCTTTGCCGCTTGTTGTCAACAGGTTTATTAACCATTAAATTATCGCCTTTGATATCGATATTTGTGTATCGAATCGATCGTTTGCTTTGTCATTTCCGCATTGCCTTTGGACCAACATTCCGCATGCATATCGCGCGCACAATCTTCGATGCGGCAAAGCCAACGCCCAGTAGTGCATTCATTATATTATCATATTGTTCCGTCATATATCATTGGCAATTGCCAGCGATCGCGACGGACGATCGACTCTGACAGGAGGTGACAGTGTTGTGCGCTGCCGACAGGCGCCAGCTGCAATTAGAGAGGGGCGTGCGGGAGCAAGGGTTATAGGGTGTATATAGGGGGGTGTAGGGGTAAATATTGATGATAAGAGAGAGAGAGAGAGAGAGAGAGAGAGAGAGAGAGCGAGAGGCGATTAATTGCCAAGAACTGCGCATGCATAGATAAATATTAATGTAAACGACGCCACTCGATTCCAATCTACTATTCCACCCCATAAAGCTGGGACACACACACACTTATACACACACACATACAATCACACTCACACACACTCACAGAAAGGCAGCGCATCGCAACGTAACGAATGACCAAAGCCCAAACGAATTGCGCAGCGATAAATTACAAAGGAATTCGCAACGCCCAAAAAACGAGGCGTAACGATGCGAATACGAATACGAATACGTGAATCGTGAATCAAGTCTGAATACGGGATAACCGTAAAGCAGAAACTCTCACAAGTGCTGCACATTTTATTATGATTATGATCTACTGATCGATGACAGCAGCAGAAAGAACTTTTCGATAACTCATTCACAATTTATCGTGCAGTTTGAATTCTTATGTAATTAAAATAAGAAAGAATTTCGAAATTAAAGGGAATAGCTATAGAATGCTATGGAATGCATCTCAATTAATGAATGCATCAATTTATCAATTGATCAAGCTCTAGATATCTATAAACTATAGTGGGTATTATTGTTATATCATACTTTTTCTTAGAAATGCAATTTATTTGGCTTTAAATTATCGATAATATTGTTTTTAACGCATTTTTAAGCTTATAAGTTCCAAAAATTTTAGGTTTGTTATTTATTTAAAATGTTTTAGTGCTGTAAAAGCTTGAAAATCAATCGATAGTGCTGGAAAACAAGCGATATATCGAACAGATTATTAATTTTGTGTTGTTATCAATTTTTTTTTCTCTCCACTCTGTTCTTAACTTTCTAGCGCTCCCTAGCTATCCTGCCTTGTCTTTCTTCTCCACCCTGTTTTTCCCTCTTTCTCCCTGTCTCTTTCTTTCTTCCTAACTCTCTCTCTCTCTCTCTCTCTACGCCTCTTTCCCACACCTAATGCACTTTTTCTCAGCCGGATGAGCTTTACCGTTCGCACACACCCGTTTCACATACGCACACACGCACACACATCTATATATATGTCTATATAATAGTAAATATTATTCACTCATTCGCAGTGAGTGTATTCAGTACTCGTATTCGCACTGCAAAAAATTATCTATGCAAATTTTATGCGCCAGAAAAAAAAGAAAAACAAAATCTCTTGCATTTTCATGTTTGTATATATTGATAACAACATAGCTATCTGTGTGTGTGTGTGTGTTGTTGTGCGTGTGTGTCTGTGTGTGTGTGTGTGTGCTTTTGCAACTTGAAACGAATCGAGTCGTATCGACTGGGGGCGTCGTCGGCGTCGGCGTCGGCGTCGACGATGTCGGCATTTGTCAAAGGCTTCGCCAGCTACCGATTTGTTTTACTTGCAACTGGCGACATTGGCGGCAATTGTTGCTGCCGTTGCCGTTGCTGTTGTTCTTGAGCTGCGCATGCGCAGCAGGCCAACTCTGTGTATGTGTGTGTGTGTGTATCTAAAGTGTGTATCTTATGGCCAAGACGCATATTGCAGCAGCAGCAGCAGCCACAGCTAATGAGGCAGGCCACGCCGCGCAGCGATCTCTGCATGCAACATGTGTCCACATAATTAAACAAATCTCCACACATGAGCATGAACAGTTTGGCCAGTTAGGAGCCCAGACTCTAGATAGATAGACACACATGGTATACTATATGGTATATATGGTATATATATGGTATAGCTGGCATTAACCAGGCCGACAGGCAGACAGACACAGAGCCAGCGAGTGAGCGAGCAGGCAACTAGGTTGGCCACTCGATGTTGTTGTCGTTAATTAATGCAGCAGCAACATGCAGAAACAGCAGCAGCAACAACAGCAGCAGCAGCAGCAACGCACCACGACGTCGTCGTTGGTTTTAGTCACTAAATTGAACTTTTCAAATGATTTAAGCCAAATGCCACTTTGCATTCAGGGCCAGCGACTTGGCCACACAAACGCACAGCCACACACACGCACACACACACACTGCGCAGCTAGAAAGATACTGTAGCTAGCACAACATGGAAATGGGCGCCTGCAGTATCTATATCTATATTTGTATCTACATCTGCATCTGTATCTCTCCCTCCCTCTCTCTCCCCCTCTCTCTCTCTCTCTCTCACTCGTTTAGATGCCTTGACAAGTCAATTTTAGTCTCGTCTAACGGTAACAAGCTGTTGACAGAGCACTGCCCCCTTTGAAAAAAGGGGTTGAGCATGGGCAGCACGCAGAGGGGGGGCCTTGTCTAGCTGCCTGTGTGTGGGGAGGGGCGAGTTCTTTGAAATCAATTGGATACCAAAGCGACTGCTAATGCCCATTAGAATCCATAAGTAAAGCCATAAAATGCAGTCGTAACATAAAAAAAAATAATAAAATAAAAAAAACATATATAAAATATAGAGAATCTTGTTATATAACGTGTTAAAGTTGGAGATTATTTTAAAGTAGTAAAATACTTGAGTTAGTCTTGTATTTATATTGATAACTTGAGCTATAATTTCGACTGCTTATAGTGGGAGTTACCAGCTTTAATCTTGAGCTACAACTCTAACAAATTTTAACAAGTTAGCTTCAGGGTAAGCTTTTTTTTTTGCCAACCACTTAGCGCATTTGTTTTTTTTTTCTTCCCCCCGTTTAAAATCTTAACTAGCTGCACGTGCCAGAGTTAATTATAGTGCTGGTACCCCCTACCCAACCATACCAACAACTGATCAATCAATGCCAATATTAATGAACGATAATGATGAACACGATCGAATCCCTGACAGAGTTCGCGCCGCTTCTTGCTAGCCAAGATCATAAGGTTTACTTAAACGAATATATCCGGCATAGTAGTACTGGAAATGGAAATGGATATGGGAATGGGAACAACAATATATGTAGTACCCCCATATCAGGGAGGCTGCTGGCAAGTGGATAAAGTGGATAAATGCAATTGAAATTGAATGCGAAATGTGCGATTGCAGTCGCCAAATTGTCGCGCTAGTGCGAGCGAGAGAGCTCGAGGGAGAGAGCGAGAGGGAGAGACTGTAGACTGGCGACAGGCAGACAGGCGTATGAAGCTACACACTTCACTGACTCTGGACACAGGGTGAGTCAGGCAAAAGGGGCACGTGCGTTGTGTGGCAGGAAAAACCAATAAAATTGGTCAAATAAATTTCCAGTAAAGTGATTTCTTACCGCCCCCCCCTCGATAAGGGGTTGTACCTTAGGTTTTTGTCAACGGAAGCATTCAAAGAAAATTTTTCAAATTCAAAAAGAAAAATCGGAAAAAGAAAAAACCCCGAAAAGCGGCAATGGAGACGGAGAGACAGGAAAATCATAAAAATGGCTTTGGCGGTGCTGAAAGGTAATAAATAAGCTAGATGCAGCGGACACGTGTGCCACGTTAATCCCAACCGAGAAGGCACACACAATCCCCCCAGTGTCTGCCTCTCCACCCTGGAATCCCACCCAGTGATCCCGCTAACTGCTGCAGCCACGCATGGTGCATCTTTCTAATTAAAGTCACAGAAAAAAAAAACCGAAAGGAGGAGCAAACAAAACACCAGAGGGAACCAGAGAACCAGAGGGAACCAGAGAACCAAAGAGCCAGAGCCAGACCAAAGCAAACCATACCATACCATGGCATCATAACATACCATACCATATGAGGCATGGCATGGCATACCATATTATACCATATGTGTATGCGTAGCGTACACCGAAAGTGAAAGAAGCAGCAGCAGCAGCAGCAGCACAAAAGATGAAAGCAAGAGCTAAGGAAGAGAAGAAGGAAAGGAAAGGAAAGGAGGGGGAGCTACTTCAGTGTTCTCTAAGCGTATTTATATGCATGCCTCGCATTGCAATTTAGTATAATACATGGGGTTGGTACAGCTGGAGATTGAAGAGCTGCAGCAATCCCTGCAATTGAGACGACAACAAATTCCATTCCATTTCTTCAATTAGGGGTTCGTTGCGAGTCAAAACAAACATCTTTTTCATCTCCCCAAATACATATAGTATACTCGTAGTATTTTCGCCTCAGGGTCGAGCTGGGCGTGCAGATCCGGCTACGCAAAACAGAGAGATAACCGAGTAAAGATTAAAAAAAATTCCCCACAAAAGGTTAACTCTTTTCGTTGAACTCTTAGCGGAAATCTGTGAAACTTGAAATCGAAATAAAAAATTGATTAAGTCTCTCAATCACATCGATTCGCTCGAACCGATAATTATCGATCAATAAATTTTGCCTTACGATTCTCTTATGTTTATTTTGCCCGATTCTAATGAACTATACTTATACGATTAATTGGCTTACAAATTGATCAAATTCTATATTTTTATTGCAATTTTCAGCTAATTGTTATTTTCATTACAGCAATTGATCATTAAGTACCGATCGTAGCTGTGGTAAGAGATCGTTTTTCTTTACTTTAAACTTCAAACTTGTATCTTTTCGATCATATATGTGTATATCTCTATAGTCGTATTAATCAAACGATCGATCTATAGCTGATCGCAGCACTATTGTTTTATTCGCTAATAATCTTTAATCGGTTTTTAGTCGATAACTAATAATTGCCACGATCAGCGGGTGATCTCTTTTGCTACTGTGATCAATGTCTCTGCTAGATCTGCTTATTACAAACTTAGCGTAGGTCTGATCGTATCATTGTTGTTGTCCTACTTAAGTGTGATCCTCCCTACATAGTACATATCAATTTGTTTATGTATCTGATCTTAGCCCAGTTCTTAAACGATCGTAACACTCAATTACTATGGGGGCCCAACCCATGATGCAGTGTACCTCAACATCCATGATGAGTGTCGATTGATGTTTTGACGTGATCGACAGATGCCCCAAGTGGAGTTGGCTTTGAGTAAACACACTCACACACACACACACACACCGAGGGAGATCAACAACAACACCCACCCAACCCAGAGCAATAGATGCAGTTGGGCTCGGTCTGGATAGGGAAACTAAAAACTGGGTCTTCGTTGGGTTGGGCCACTAACCTTGACCCAATTGCTGTCTCTTTCTCTCACTCTCTCTCTCTCTCTCTCTGTCTCTCTCTTGTGTGTGTGTTGTGGTATGTGCTGAAAGCGTGCTAATTGCCAAAATAATGATCTCCCAGTGGTGGTTCAAGTGTAAACATAATAAAAATAAAACATGAGGGGAGAAACTAAATGCAAGAAGATCAAGAAGAAGGCGAAGAGGAAGAAGAAGACGAAGAAGAAGTGTAGCTCGCAGAAGATACATTGCGACAACAAATCGCAGACAAGTTTATCGAGGCGCCCGCGGCAAAAATACCGAAAAGAACAGACCAGAACAGAAGGATTGGGTAAGCTTGGTACTCGTCTGGTAACATATGAGTACAGTATGTGTATCTATGTATCTGTGTATCTGTGTATCTGATATTTATTGTCTACACGCACAGGTGAAGAAGAGCGAGAATCGACTCGATAATCAGTTCACTTCAGAAAGAAGACAAATGCGTTAAACGTTTCTATTTTCTGTTTTTATTTTTGGGTTCACTTTGGTCTCTTGCCATATGGGAATAATACCAAACTACTCTCTCTCTCTCTCTCTCTCTCACACATGTGTCGTGGCTTATCAAATACGTTGCGATAAGATAAGAAAAGCCAGCAAGCATTTGCGCTCGCTTTACTGTTTACATTTGGTTCAAATTCCAATGTTGTTTGCCTTGTGGCTTGATTGATATGACTAGCGTGATTATATATATATATATATATAGTATATAGTGCTGGGGATATAAACATTTGCCCATTAACTGCCTTGTCTCTTACTCTCTTGGCTAAGTTCGTCTTCTGTAGATACAAATGTATCTTTTAAGTGTAGCTCCCACTCGTAAACCCAATTCTTTGCCTAAGATCAGCAGACCTCTTCTTCTTCTTCTACTTCTCTTGGCGTATTTATGAATGAATTTTACGATCACAATAAGCGAGCGAGCACGAGGCGACAGATAAGACACGAAAGTGTTTTCCCCCGACCAAGCGCACCCATTGAAAACGTTTTTAAATTTGTATCGTATCATAAAAGACACGACAGAAACAAAGACAGCTACAAATTGGAATTGGTATTGGTATTGGAAATGGAAAGTTGGCCAAATTGCACTGGAGCAGTCTTATAAATGTTCCAGATATGCAAATTCGAGTCCAAGTTGAGCTCCATAAAATACTCATAAATGAACGAAAATGAAAAGCTCTATGCCATATATCGACTCAATTAGGTGGCACCCAAAAAAATAGAAAAAAAACCTAAAGCTGACTCCATTTCCAGTGATCATAAACATGATCATAAAATCGGGGCGTATGCGTGGGCGTGTCACAAGTCCAAGAGACACGCTTCACATTTATGAGACGATCGTGCGAGTAACCGCATTTAAAATTTAAAATTCACTCGAGTTAAACAAACACCGCAACTCGTGCCACCGCATTTTCGCGTTACTTTTGCGGTGCATCGCAAAACGATTTGATCGCAGCTCAAAAAACTGATCGGGAATCCTTCGAAAGCATTTCATAGTTACAGCACTCAATCATATCTTGAAATCAGAGTAGAAATCCTCAACTCATACAAATTGTATTGTATCTGTTGAATGACTTAAGATCGCATAACAAAAAGCCGAACCCAAGTGCGTTACTCAAGGGATTGGTAAGATGAAACCGCCTTCAGTTTCTCAAGTGTGTGTGTGTGTGTGTGTGAGATCTAAGATCTGTACTCAATTCTCTTCTGTTGTTGTCAGGGTTGTTGTTGTTGTTGTTCTTGTTGTTGTTGTTGTGTCTGTCAGGGTTGCACTTGACATTCACGCCAAGACATGCCGGAAAATTAGCGAAACTTTTGAAAAATGAACATAAAAGCCGACGCGAAACATTAGATTGCAAAATCTCCAAGAATAGAATGGAATGGAAGTTGGTGGAAACAGAGAGAGACAGACAGAAAGACAGATAGATAGACAATAACATGGCACAACACACACTCGCACACACCTCGACACGCACAACACTTTCAAGTGTGAAGTGCAGCATCGTTTGGGGCTATTAAAAAATATGAGGTAATTCAACACAGACACACAACAAATTAGATAAATACCCCCCAAAAAAAAAGAAAAAAAGAGCTGGCTGGAGACCCAAAAGACCCGCAGCACAAACATGGCAACAGCAACAACAACAACGGCAACAACAGCAACAACAACAATACATATGACATTGACATAATGATTCTTAGTTAGCGTTTACAATTTCAAAGTTTCCATTGTTGTTGCTGTTGTCACTGTTGATTTGCCGCTTGTTGTTGTTGTTGTTGTTATTGCTGTGTTGCTGCTGTTGTTGTTGCTGTTGCTGCTGTGTTGCTGCTGTTCTTAGTGTTGCTGTTGCTGTTGTTCCGGCGTGCGTCGCTTGCGAGACTTTTGACAAGTTTTGTTTGGCTTTTGTTTTTGTTGTGTATTATGTGTGTTCGGTTTCTCTTTCTGTTTTTTTTTTCTCACAAAAAAAAAAAGAAATACCCTAACAAAGAGTATGATAAATATGTCACGTAATATGTAAGGCTTAAAAGAACTATATGATCTTGGCTTAGATCTAAGAAGTACATCGTAGAAAAGAACTGCGAGTTGAGTTCAAGATCGCAAAGTTTGTTAGTTAAGTTCACGATCTTTCAGCTCTATATATAATATTTAATATTTCTATATTATATTTAATAATTTCTTTCATTAATTTCTCGCAGTGTACTCAAACACTGACTGTTCAAATTTCTTTGTTATTATTTTTCTTTACTTTTAGCCCCAAAAATAGACTCTCTGCCGCGCTGAACAACTTAATGAGCAATAGAAAACAAAGACAAGAGGTTCTTCTACTACTGCATGAGTAACCCCTTAAATAACGCTGATGATCGCGCCCACCTAATCTACCAAAATTCTTAATTGCGCACCTTCTGGCCAAAACACACAGATTTCACGTTTGCGCGAAACTCTCGATCTCTGGCGATCATATGATGTAAGCTACCTAATTTGTCTTCACCTTTTCATACATCAGGTTCGTCCGGTTCGACTACGGGTACGACTACGAGTCAAGTCTATCATGTTCGTACGCTCTATGGTTCGTCATAATTCATCTAGACTTTGCACAATTTTTTTGCAGCAATTTGGGGAGTTTTTTTTTTTTATACTTTCGGTTCGCATACCGCATGTGGACTTTTTACCCAGTGCAACCACCCAAAAAAAAAGTGAATATAGAAATGAATGTGAAATGAATATGAAATCCCTCGATGACTAAACGTTATTAAGTGTAATGAAATTTAAGTACACTGTGCGTTGTGTCGCTGTTTGTACCCCTGACCCAGTAACAAGTTTGTAATAGGAACGCACACTCAGATTACTCACACACACTCACACACACTCAGATATATATGTACATATGTTCATATCTCATAAATATGCTTTTGATTAGAGCCATAAGCCGCCCGCATCGCTCACTGATGTTGTTAATAGGCTACAATAGGCGGCAAGACGAGGCAAGGCGAGACGAGGGACGGGACGGGACGAGCGCAAAGTGAGCGCCGCATTTAATCGAACACACCCCGCCCCATGTGCCACGCCCCCATTCAGCGGGTTAAACGGTTTGTGCCCCTTTTGCGTAGAGTGTTAATTTCGTCAATTACGTACACTTAACGAGTCACAGGTAAAAGGGAAACTCCCGTAAACTCCAGCTCTGATTAGCTCGATCCATTTGAAGGGAGGATCAGTGCGAGAGATCATGAGATCATGTAGATCTAGAGATCCATGAGCTGCATATATGTATTCTTAGATCTCAAGTATTCTGGCTGCAAGTGCATTAAAGATCAATTCAAAAACAAGTCGGTAAAGCCAGCTACAGTCGAGCACGCCCGACTGTAAGATACCGTTCGGATTTTGTTGAAATTTCATGGGGGGGACCCTTACATAAATTTCAAAATATCAAAAAATTGCTTATGCTACTTTTTAAATGCAGAATTACTCAGGTTCTTAAAACATAAACAAAATGTCATTCCGCGTGAAAATCGTTTGATTTTTAAGAAAGTTACGCTCGGTGTAAAATGAGGGTACCAGGCCTGTTGAGGCTTCTTACATGTCTAATTTTTGTACCATTTCGACATGATTTTTGGGCCAAAATTAAGTATCGCTAAAAAACGTTTTAAATAATTGTTTAGTACTAATTTTGACCTCCGCAATCGATTAAAATTAAAAACTCGCGATTTTAAATTTCAAAAAAAAAATTTTTGTTGAAAAATCATAGGGTGGACCCTTACAAAAATTTTCAAAATATCGAAAATTTTCAAAATGTAATTTAGCTATTTCTTAAATGTAGAATCACTCAGGTTGTAAAAACATAAACAAAATGTCATTCCGCGTGAAAATCGTTTGATTTTTAAGAAAGTTAAGATCGGTGAAAAATTAGTGTACCAGGTCTGTCGAGTGTGTTACATGTCTAATTTTTTGACCATTTCGACATGATTTTTGGGCCAAAATTAAGTATCGTTAAAAATCGTTTTAAATAATTGTTTAGTACTAATTTTGACCTCCGCAATCGATTGAAATTAAAAACTCGCGATTTAAAATTTAAAAAAAAAAATTTTTGTTGAAAAATCATAGGGTGGACCCTTACAAAAATTTTCAAAATATCGAAAATTTTCAAAATGTAATTTAGCTATTTCTTAAATGTAGAATCACTCAGGTTGTAAAAACATAAACAAAATGTCATTCCGCGTGAAAATCGTTTGATTTTTAAGAAAGTTAAGATCGGTGAAAAATTAGTGTACCAGGTCTGTCGAGTGTGTTACATGTCTAATTTTTTGACCATTTCGACATGATTTTTGGGCCAAAATTAAGTATCGTTAAAAATCGTTTTAAATAATTGTTTAGTACTAATTTTGACCTCCGCAATCGATTGAAATTAAAAACTGGCGATTTAAAATTTAAAAAAAAAAATTTTTGTTGAAAAATCATAGGGTGGACCCTTACAAAAATTTTCAAAATATCGAAAATTTTCAAAATGTAATTTTGCTATTTTTTAAATGTAGAATCACTCAGGTTGTAAAAACATAAACAAAATGTCATTCCGCGTGAAAATCTTTTGATTTTTAAGAAAGTTACGCTCGGTGGAATATGAGGGTACCAGGCCTGTTGAGGCTTCTTACATGTCTAATTTTTGTACCATTTCGACATGATTTTTGGGCCAAAATTAAGTATCGTTTAAAATCGATTTAAACAATTGTTTAGTACTAATTTTGACCTCCGCAATCGATTAAAACTAAAAACTCGCGATTTAAAATTTAAAAAAAAATTTTTTGTTGAAAAATCATAGGGTGGACCCTTACAAAAATTTTCAAAATATCGAAAATTTTTAAAATGTAATTTAGCTATTTCTTAAATGTAGAATCACTCAGGTTGTAAAAACATAAACAAAATGTCATTCCGCGTGAAAATCGTTTGATTTTTAAGAAAGTTAAGATCGGTGAAAAATTAGTGTACCAGGCCTGTCGAGTGTGTTACATGTCTAATTTTTTGACCATTTCGACATGATTTTTGGGCCAAAATTAAGTATCGTTAAAAATCGTTTTAAATAATTGTTTAGTACTAATTTTGACCTCTGCAATCGATTGAAATTAAAAACTCGCGATTTAAAATTTCAAAAAAAAAAAATTTTGTTGAAAAATCATAGGGTGGACCCTTACAAAAATTTTCAAAATATCGAAAATTTTCAAAATGTAATTTTGCTATTTTTTAAATGTAGAATCACTCAGGTTGTAAAAACATAAACAAAATGTCATTCCGCGTGAAAATCTTTTGATTTTTAAGAAAGTTACGCTCGGTGGAATATGAGGGTACCAGGCCTGTTGAGGCTTCTTACATGTCTAATTTTTGTACCATTTCGACAAGATTTTTGGGCCAAAATTAAGTATCGTTTAAAATCGATTTAAACAATTGTTTAGTTCTAATTTTGACCTCCGCAATCGATTAAAATTAAAAACTCGCGATTTAAAATTTTCAAAAAATAAATTTTGTTGAAATTTCATTTTCAAAATATCGAAAAATTTGAAAATATCCATTTATTTGCATTATTATCATGGCCAGCAAAATCTCATTCTGGATTACTTAGGGATTTCTCTTCGAGTGATCTACAAGTAATTAAAACTGCACTACAGCATGATCTATAGCACATTGCTCTCCTGTTTAAGGATATTTTTGAAGATCATTTTTACTAGATCAACTACTGCGATCGATTTATCGCTATCAATGGCATCTACAATAGATTCCCAAACCGATTGTCAAAGCGTTTTGCGTTTGTTTAAGCCGTCAGTCTAAACTGACACGCGTTTACCCACGATCATTGAAATATCCGATCCGCTGCGGATCGTGCAAACGACAATGAAAACAAAAAAAAAAAAAAAAAAAAAAACCAGATGCCGTTTCACTTGAAGTGAAACTTTTTGGGGTTATGGTACATTGTCGTATGGCCATTGTCAGTAGTCGTTGAGTAGTGGCGGCGGCTTCATGATGATTTTATTTCACCCACAGCCCACATATTATGAGCATCACATCCATCAGTTGGATGGGGTAACATGCGATCTGCGATCTGCGAACTCCGAGATGTGAGCCGAGAGATCTGTGAGTTGTGAGTGCGCGGCTGAGCAATTAATAAGCAAATGAAATGGCAACAACAATGCGGGTCCATGACCACAGTATGCCCCCTCTGCCCTCCCAAACCAACCCCATAGCATCCATGGAGGGGGGTGAGGTTGCTATGCAGGCAAATTGCGTGCGCGAACAACTAAATTTACAATATTATGGGAATCCGCTGGAGGATGATGATGTGATGCCATCAGAGACATAGAGAGAGGGAGAGATACAAGGGGGTGGGGGACAGATGATCGCGCGAAACCAAAACCAAACGAAGATGCGTCTGCGCAATTAATTGAAACGAAGAAAAAAGAAATATATATACGTATCTGTATAATAAAGCTATGCGACAGCCTAACGTGGCAACATAAAGTGGCAGCTGCCACAAAAAAAAAAAAAAAAAAAACTCGCAGCCCTCGCAATGGGAAGCTGCAATGAAAGGGCAATTGTCGTCGTCGTCGTCGTCGTCGCGAGCTTAATGAATGTGATGGCGACACGATCACTGCATGACTAAGGCATAATGTATCAAGAATCTGTTGGCTATATAACGTATATATACACACCATATCAACTAGAATAATTCGATCAAGCTAACTTAAGAGTCTGCTAACTCAATGAACTCTCAATTAATTAAGCAGATATCACAGACGATTATTGCGATCACTTTAAAGATCAAGTGCAAGATAGTGTGTTTAATAATATCTGATTTTCTAGTATTTGATGTTATAATTGTTATGAAAGTTTTTAAATAAATAGAGCTAGTAAAATGCAACTATTAACTGCAATGCAAGATCTCGGAAACGATCTCTGACTGATCAACTAAGAAAAATCCCTACAAATGTATATTTCAATTATAATAAAACTTTCGCAAGCCATCGATAAATGTCAATAGGTCCCAGTATTATTATCATCATCAGGCAAGAACCTTCCTCGTATTATCCAACACACTATTATCTGCATTGAAAGATCACTGATATGCAACGATCATGATGGTGTCTGTCTGCCTTAACCCTTGGGCAATCACTTGAGACATCTGTATACCAAAACTTGCTGCAATCGTCAATTGAAAATGCGGGACAGCGCTGCAATAGGGATGGAAATGGGATTGGGGGGGAGGTGGGCGATCCGCTGTCCATTTGGGTTGCACTCCAACCAAGCTGGAGCTGTCTCCAATCGTGCATTAGATATTAATAAAATATTGAAATATGGTCAGAAAACGTCGATGGCAGCGACGATAGCGATGACGATGGCGATGGCGATGGCGATTAATGACAAACGACAACAAATCGCTTCCCGGGCGATTGGGCAATCGTCGTCGAACCAATTGAGTCGCTTAAATCAATCGCTGGATGGATCGATCGATCGATGGGATCGATGGATCGTTGGGATCGCTGGGATCGTCGTCGTCATTTATTGTTTGCTGCTCACCTTTAGCGTCAGTTTTGAATCTATGAATTAATTTTTGTGCCACGTTTGACCAATTTGTCTTGGGATCTGTTTTTTTTTTATTTATTTTTTTTTTTTTGTCTTTGACGTTGGCTCATTTGAATGACAATTGAGTTAAGGTGGGTTGTGTATGATAAGCGGGTATGAAAATGCTCTCAAAATCGAAATCGAAATTGAAAAGCGAAAACCCAAACGAAAATGCAATCAATCTAATGCGTCCGTTTGTTTGGCAAACAGCCCATTAAATTATACCACAATTCTTGACCTACGGCATTATACGATATGTATATATATAGATACAGATATGTTGTATTTGTGGCAGATGTCTGCATGAAAATGACGAAATATTTTGGTATTTATATATTTCGTAGCTGCTGATTCACAGGGATTTTCGCCAGAATCGTGTGGGCGTCACGTATATGTACTATATATATTTATTTTTCTTAATGAGTATGATTGTTGGGTTGGCCGTGGGGTGTTTGTGTAGATTTGGCGCCACGTCAACATTGATAAGCCCATTTTAATTGGATTGTTTTCAGTGTGCAGCGAAGAAGAAGTCGTAAAATCATAAAAAAAATGTTATATATGTGAGGCCTCACTATATAGCATTTATCACTCACTACTAATGACCCTAACTAATTGTTATAGAGCAGCATAACATACACACTGTAGCAATCGAGTCTCGTCTCTCTATTGTTCATATCTATGTAGGGCTATAGATAATAGCCCTGTAATATTTATGGAACAGACAATATTACCAATATTGCGGAAATACCGATAAGATAGAGTAGAAAAGGTGTTTAGGGTCCCACAGTGTTGGAAAACCCATCAGTAGAGTTACAAAACCGAACAAATCTCATAAAGATCTATAGATAAATGTAGCATAATGACAAAATACCTATAGACTATAAGGAAAAACCCCCATAAAGCTTACTACAACTTACCGTTCTGTTAGGGGGTACGGTTTTCTGCAAAAAAAAAAGAGAAATTATTAGAAAAACATGCGAAATTTTCTTATTGATCGTAAAAGTATGTGTGTGTGTGTGTGTGTGTGCAGGGTATTGTGTGACATCATCATCAGTTAAATGGGTAAGCTAGAAAACGGTAAATGGAGTTTTATTTACTTTTTGTCATTCAGCGTTACACGCACACTCACACACTCGCACACACACATACACATACATAGGTGCTGTAAGCAAATAAGTCAATAAATAAAGGCGTTAACTTGGTTCAAATGGCCTACGTAAATATGCGATGAAATGCGCGAAAACTACGCGTCGAGTCATGATGAATACGCCGTGGGACAGATAGACAAGCCGACAGACGGACAGACAGACGGACAGACAGACAGACGGGCAGACAGACAGACAGATCGGACAGTCGGAGAGACTGACTGGCATATGGATATATACATATTTATATAGAGAGGAATGGATGGACAGGCGGACAGATACGAGTAAAACCGATACAACTCGTCAGCTTCGTGTAGGCTTGTTTTGCAATCATCCACACACACACACAATTGCAAAATGATACAAAATAAAAAAAAAAAAATAAAAAAAAATTAGCTTGGCAATAAGCTAAAAGCCGACAAATGTTTGACAAGCGGAAATGGCAAAAAGCACAGCAAACACACGCAGAAAAAGAGACAACAACAACAACAGCTAACAGACCCATCCAGAGCGCGGAGAGAGAGAGAGAGAGGGGGAGCAACAAACCCATCCAAAAAGAACAGGAAGTTTTTGCGTGCCAGCGTGTCCTGCTTTCCAGGAACCCTCAAGGGGGCAACTCATTACATAAATCAACATACCATTAAAATAGCTATTGGCAGCTGTTAGGAAAGTAGTATCTCTATAAGTAAATACTACATATATATAATAACTATAATAATATAAATCGATAACATATTTTCAGTTTCTTCAATTTCCTCAGTAAAATCAACTTTTAGCTAACTTCTAACTATAATATACGATTTCTGCTTTAAAATTCCACCTGTAATTTGTATTTTCTCCGCCTTATGCGGGCTGCAGAGGGCGTGCCATAGTTCTAAAACCATTCTGCAATATTGATAAATATTACCACCAAATTTAATAGCTCTAGCTTCTATATTCACAGAGATCTAGCTGTTCACACAGACGCACGTGCGAAACGCAGCACGTTTTCACAGCTCTCACAGATCTTCAGGCTTGTTAGGACCTTCCTTCTTTTAGCTAGTTCCGGTGAAATCGTGCTAAAACTGTTGATGACTTCACCGGGGAAGTCTATTGTGCTCTCTCTCTCGCTCTCTCTACTGAGTTGCTACTCCTTGAGGTTGACACCAGGTAGTATTATAATATCGTGACTTCAGGCAAGGTCAATGCCGTAAGAACTGTTTTATTTTGTATTTGTGTGAGCTATGAAGGCCCCTGGAAAGCGTTAATTGTTGACCTTTTCGCCTCATGTGGTCCTTGGTTTGCTCCTGCTGTGTGTGTGTGTGTGTGTGTATGTGTGCGGGTGCGTGAGCATTAGGCCTTAAAAATGCCTGCGCATGCGGTCATCAAGGTCGCCACCGCCCGCCCGTCCCACTCGAACAGCTGACATGACTCAATCTTCAATCTCCAGTCCAGCTGTGGAGACCCCCTTGCCCCTCACAGCCGCCCCCTAGTTCCCCCACCCCCCTTCGTCACTATGCAAACAACAACAAAGTGTCACAATTTACTCAGCGAAATGACTCATGCGGAAGCTTGTCGACTCAGGCTACCCCCTACACGCACACACACGAGGAGGAGGACTATACTATATGCTAAACTATTATACTATATATATTTTATATGATAAAAAAGAAAAAAAAAAATACTCTCTATACATAATATAGATAAAAACGTGCATATATTGAATTTTCTTTGAATTTGAAATGAATTTCGTTATGGGAATTGTCATACTATAGTATTATATATGTTGTACGACTCTTGTTCTACGAAACTTTCGTACCTCTGAGACTTTTCCGATAAACGACGCACACACAATCAGTATCAACGCAAACAACAAAAGGCACAGCAAACAAACAAACAAACAAACAAACAACAACAACAACGAGTTACAAATTCATTGTGTTATTTACAATTTGAAAATATTTGACATGGGGCATACGGAAGTGAGGGCAGGAGATACCCTGTAATCTAAAGAGTTCTGCCAGTTCATAAAGAGAGATTGGAGTATATGAAACTGTATTTTTAAGTTTATTTTTTTTTAATAAATAAAAAATAATAGAGCTATTTATCTTTATAATTGTAAGGAAACTGTATTATAATACTTTTTTTTGATGAGTATAATTGTATAAAAATGTATTTCTGCGCTAATCATTATATTAGTCATATAATTATACATTATATGGTTTTTATTAGTATTGTATTTTTCAAATTCCAATAAAATTCTGTTCGATTTTGCATTATTCTTTATTTAATTATAGGTTAAAGGTTTCTTAAGAGAGAGAGAGAGCTAAAGTTAGAGCTCTGAAATTTGTATTGTAAATTCGTATGTTTGTTTCTGATATATGCATTTATTTTAAAACATATTTTTTTATTGCTGTTTCCGAAAGTTTCCCAGGATATGCTCAAGTTCTGCACATCCTAACAAGCCTTATCGACATTTGCATCGTATTTATAATTGAAATGCAACTGTAAGAAATACTGCAAATAGTGCATATAAAAATAAATGTGACATATAATCGAAGAGTCGTGTGTATAAGTAGACTATAACACCCTGTACTCACACACAGACACGCACACATACTCATGCCATCTCCACTTACTGCAGCAAATTCCGTTGCATACTCTCACACACACACGCACACATACGTGTGCAAACAGAATGTCAGACAGTCTGTCTGTCTGTCTGTCTGTATGTCTGACAGTCGCCTGTCAGTTACTGACAGTTATTTTTTGGGTGGCCTGGTGCAACATGGAACGCGCAATAATAACAATCATTTTTGGCACCCAAAGCAGACAATCGAATCGGTTGATTTTTTTTATATATATATTATTTTTTTGTATTTTCTTGTTCGGAAATCGCGTTTTCCCATTTGATTTGGCGTCGACTGCGCGTGACACGCAAATCGATGGTTGCCACCCTAAAGAAACGGTAACTATAAAATACAACAACAACAACAACGTAAGCAGCGGCGACAACAACAACAACAACAACTACTTGCAGCAACAAATATCTGAAACTTACGTCGAATTCGGCGCTTAGTTTGCTGCACGCGACGCAGACGCCAACAAATATCGCGATTGCCACTAAAACAGCGACAACAACAACATTAGCAGCAACAGCAGCAACAGCAGCAGCAGCAGTGGCAGCGGCAGCTCAAGCTCCAAAAAGATGAAGAAAACTATCGTCTATCGACAAGGAAGCACGTTATTAGGTATAACGGTAAATGTGCTAAATGCTTGTTGTTGTTTCTTCAAAAAAAAAAACACTCACTCACACTCACAGAAAAATAAAATAACAGCGTAGTAAAAAAAAAGGTAAATAACAAAGAGCACAAGTAACGGCAAACGGCAACGTCGACGCAGACGTCCGACGACGACGTCCGTGCAAAGCCGCAGACAAATCGCGAAAACTGCGGCGAATGCGACAAACGTCTGCGACGTCGGCGAAACGCGGCCCAGGACGAAACGAAACTGCGACAGCGACTGCGACTGCGGCCATATGACCAGAAGGCGTCGGCATCGGCAGCAGCAGCAGCGGCCCAAGGGTTGGCTCTCGTGCGCAGCTTCGGCTAGCCAGGCATTGCGTTCGGATGTGTTCGGCTTTGAGTTTGTGTGCCGAGCAGCAGCTTCCGCGCAAGTCCTGTTTCGCTGCAGGCGCGTATAGTTCTGCATAGTGGGACAAGTGTGCATGAAACTTACACGAAAATAAAATGTTTAATTAATCTTATAATCTGACATAGGGGCAATGATTCATATATATTTTCTTACAGAGTATTGCTGAATATATTTTTATAAACATATTCTCACACTACTCCAATGGTCAGTGTTTTTTTGTCCCGTCTCAACCACTGTGCTTTGAACTAAATGCGCTTGTTCGAATGGAATATTAAAGTAATCCATAAAACGCAATCTCTTTGTTGTTGTTTGGGAAATTTCTTTAGTGGGCAAATGGGAATACAAACGGGGAGAGAGAGAGCGAATGGGAATGAGAAACGCGAGTGGGAAGGGGTGAGAATGCGGGAGGGAGTAGAAGAGGCGCATGCGTTTCAAATAGAATCCATGCATATGTATGCCAGGGAGAGGAAGAACGCACACACGCACACACACACACCATTTATCAGCGTGTGTGTGTGTGTGTTGGTGTGTGATATTGCGGTGGCCTGCGGCCCTTTAGCTTATCAGCAGTTGCATTCGTTCCGTTTGAGGAGAAATTTTAACGGAATTACCACAGCAGCCCAACATATTGAGTTGACAAAGTCATCGGCCAAGGCCTCTCTCACGCACTCTCACGCGCGAGAGAGCGCGCTCACGCAGTCTCTCGCACACTCGCACTCCCGCACTCTCTCGCACTATCACACTCGCACGCCCGCAGTGTCCTCTGTGCGCTGTGAGCGATGGCAATTTCAATTCCGATTGCATTTTGTGATCGCCGATAGCGATGGGACGCGTCCAACAGGCGTAAACAGCTGTAAATTGTTTGTTGACAGACGCAGGCACACACGCACACACACACACATACACACACGCGACGAAGGGCCATGCAAATTAAACAGTTTCTGTTGTTGTTGTTGTTGTTATTTTGCAATATGCCTCTCTTATCACAGTGTATCCTGTTTCGTCGCGTTTCGTTACGTCTCGTTTTGTATTGTTTTGTTTTGTTTTGATTGCTTTTTTTTCTGTGTCATTTGCTGATTGCCGTTTTTAATTAGCAGCCTGGTACCGTTAAATCACAGCTGCATGCGCTATATTTATGTTCATATTTGTGTGCGTGTGTGTGTGTGTGTGTGTGCGATTGCTGATGCACTTCCTGCCCTGCCTCTGCCCCCTACCCTATCATTTGTTGACATGACAAAAGCTGAGCTTCGCTTTTCGTAGCTTCAACTGTGTCAACCTAACGGATTCGAGGAAAATCGCTCAGTGTCGAGAAGAAGAAGAAGAGAAAAGTCGAAGAACTTTAAATAGCAAAACTATGTGCACTACACTGCGCAAAATAATTGTGCAAATCTGTGTTTAATTCGCATTTATGTCGTTATACTTAAGAATTATCGAAAATAAAATATTAAGAAATGAGTGCAGTACACTGCAAAAAACTATTGTGCATGTTATAATTGAAAATAATCGACAAAAAATTAAGAAAACAATATTTCTAATCAACAAGTGCGTGTACTAAGTACCGTAAAGTTAAAACTTGCCACTTGATATAGAGAGAGAGAGAGAGGAACGAGAACGAGAACTCGAACCGATAAACGGAGCTTGAGCTCTTGATATGGCTCAGAAAGTAGAGTGACCTATAGATAAAGGCAGACAAAGGCAGCGATGGTGCCCGAGTACACAAACACATAGTACATATCTTTGTGGAGCTGCTATACATACTACTAGAAACCGATCGGAGGGGAGTGAGATCGTCGTACATATTATTTCTTTTGCTGTTTCTGTTTCTGTTTCTGTTTTGCTTGCTGTTTCACAAACGTGTGTGGCGAACAGAAAAAACTCTTTTTTTTCCACACGAGAGTAGAAAAAGAATTAAAAAAAAAACATTTCTCTGCTCTCTCTCTCTCTCGCTCTCTCGATAAGCACAGCCGCCAGCTGCCGGGGGGAAACAAACAGAGATCGCAGCTTCAATCTGAGATTCAGTTTTTTTTTTTCGCTGCATTCGAATCCGAACATGATGGAACATGTGTAACGGCACATTGGGGCAAAGCGAAGCGTTGATTATTATTGTTCTGTGGGGGAGATGCATATCTCTAATATGCGTGAAATTTGCAATTCCTATATCATATCTCTTTCTATATATAAGAAACTGTAGTTCTGCAAAAACTGTTATAACGTACCTTTTTTCTATAGTTTTCGCCGTGCGATCGCCACGATTAATGTCAATTCTGTTTTAAGATTTTATGCAAATTTATTTCGAACACAAACAAAAACAAACAATGTGAGAGGAAAAAAAGCACACACACGAATTATCAGTTCGGTTTCTGTATCGTTTCGCTCTATTGTCGCATGGGCGTATGATATTCATAAATAATTAATTAATGCCAATACCGTTTGTCTGTCTTAACTCTCTCAACACTATCGGCATTCGCAGCTTGTAAATTAGTTAATCTCAATTTGATATTCAATGCTAATTTTCGAGAATAAAACTGACATTAAACTGTTGGCAGTTCTTTGTTTAGAGTGTTTATCTATTTTTTTTTTGTTATTGTCAATTTTTGATTTTTATTTAATTAATTATCGTTTGCGAGCTCACAACAAAAAAAAACATTCAAAAAAAAAGAACTAACAGAAAAGACCGTCGAAAACTTTGCGCTTAACGGGAACGCACATGCAACGGTGCACGCGATTGATAAACAACTGAAGTTTTTGGCGCGCGAGCAGGGCAGCTGTGCGACCAGGCGATGTATTACATAAAAATACCACACTAAATTTGGCACACAACTGGGCACACCGAACAGCTGTTGCGCGCTGTTAACTAACAGTCAGCTAGTAATGTTAAACAACAGCATGGCTCCACACATAACATTTATGCTAAAAGTTGCAATGTAAAAATATAAATTTGTTTATATTAAAGTAATTATTATTTATATAATAAATTAACATTTTAAAAAATATGCACTCTACCCATTTATAAAATAAAAATTAAAAAAAATAGCAAAAAGTTCTACAATATCTTTACCCCAGATGGGACTCGAACCCACAATCCCCGGCTTAGGAGGCCGATGCCTTATCCATTAGGCCACTGGGGCTCGAGGGCAGGGCTGACAAAACGTAGTGTTAAGCTACAGCAAAAGTGCGTAAGCAGAGCGAGACAGCAATATGTATGCAACGATTTTAGTAAAGAATTCAAAACAATTGTTTAAACAAAACTCATAAACAAACGGGGAATTACACGTTCTAGTAAATACAATAAAAATGTTCATAAATATGTACAATTTATTAACAACATCTATGTTTATTCTTAAATATGCTAATTAAAATTAATTTGTGGAACATGATCAGGACATGATGCGACACCAAGCAGGAATGTGTGTGTGTGTGTGTGTTTGGTGTGTAGGAAATCAGTTCAGTTAGTTGTCTCCCCATCGACATCCTGCCAGAAGGGTTCGGAGAATGTCTCCGATTCAGCATCCTCCTGTGGCACTGCGGGTGAGGAAAGCTCCAGCACATCATTGGAGGTCTCCTCGCAATCCTGCAGCCAATCATGCGAACCCGTGGCATTGGGATTAGCACTCGCCGTGGGTCCACGTACACTGGCACTGTGACTGGGTCCACTGCTGGTGTCCGCAGCGGCAGCGGCGGCAGCTGCCTGCGAGCTGCGTCCCATACGGCGCGCCGCCTCGGTCAGGCCATTGATGCCCTCCAGGGCGCGCTTGCAAGTGGGTTCCAGCCTGCAAAAAGCACAGATTAACAAGACGCCTCCTCCTCCTCCTCCTCCGTTCATCACTCACCTCAGCGCCAGTGTATAGAAATGCAGAGCACCATTGAGATCCTTCTCATCCCGCAGCAGCTCGGCCAACATGGCACACAGCTTGGGATGTGGATAATATTCGACCTGTTTGCGCAACAGCGTAATGGCATCCGGTAGCAATCCCTCGAATTGCAATATGCTGGCCATAAGTGCCACAGCTGGAGCATAATGCTCATCGATCTGCAATGCATTCTCCACAAACTTTTTGGCCTGACGCTTGGCATCCGGATTCGTGGAGTGAAACAATGTGCCAGCAAACATGGTGTGACTACGCGGTGCGGTGGGAAAGAAACGCACGGCAAGGACGCACAAACTTTTCGCTTCCTTGATGCGCTTCTGGCGTATGTAGCATGTGAGCAATCCCTTGTAGACCTCAAAACGATATGGCGCCAGGCTCTGCACGGTGCGAAATTCACCTATGGCCTCCTTGTGCCGCCCCAGGCCACCCAGTAGTTTGCCCCGTAACAGCACGGCCTCGATATTACGTGGATCCATGCTCAACGCACGATCCGTGAACTCCAATGATCTCTCGTACTTGGAACTCATGTAGGTCAACTGAGCGTGCAGAAACCAATGTGCAGATTTGAATTCGGGACAATCTGCACTTGGCATTGTGGGCAACAGTCGCTCCAGTTCGGCTCGACCCTTGCGATTGAACTCATAGACCACCGAGAGCGCAGACAACGCTTCCATGTTGCGTGGATTGATGCGACGCACCATCTCCAGATATCTTTCCGCCTGCAAAAAGTTTCCATAATAATACAAACAACGTCCGATGTTGGACAACAGATGCTCGTTCTGTCGCAGCTTTGTGGTGTCGTTCAACTGTTGGAATGTCTTCGCCGCCTCCAGATGCTTGCACGTATACATCTGTGCATGACCCTTGATCCAGCTGCTAAGCCACTCAATATTGCCAGGCAAAGTGGCCGCTGTGCCGCGAGAGAAATACAGAGAGAGAGAGAAAGCGAGGTTAAACAATTTCTATAGAATTAACATATATATACAAAAGACAAGACAAAATCAATGTAAAGCCCGTAGAGCAGGATATCCATAGCATATATATAACAACGCACCATTCACCACCAATGAATGTACCTCGCTTCCCTCGACGCCCAGCTCCATGAGCGCCTCGATGGATGTCAGCGACATGGGGCATTCACGCAGCACATCCTTATAGGCGGCAATGGGTTCCTCCTTGGCGACGCCATGACCATGATGATGCAGCAGACGGGCGAGTAACATATTGAGGCGAGATGTGCGATTCTTGACCGCCTGAAGTCGACTTATAGCGGATGCATATTTGCCGCATTCACGATAGCATACGGCAATATTGTAGTATAGCTCAGATTCCTGAAATTGTGGATATGATGCCTCCAGGGAGGAGAGGCGACTGCTTTTGTAACGCAACATCGTCTTACGTTGCTCCACCACAGATTCAAATTGTTTGCTCGCCGTGCTAAAGTTTCGCTCATGTAAATTCGCACTGCTCACATAGAGCAGCGTCTGGTACTCCATCTCCAGCGTCGATACGGTGCTGTCGTTCTTCATCACGGTGATCAACATATCGGCCTGCAATTTGCATGTAGTACGAGCGTGTTTGAGTCTGTGTAAGTGCAAAATTCATTGCAAAATGGCTGCTTAAGGAGTTCAAACTCGGGATGCTGCGCCTCGGCGGCTTACGACACTTACGACTGGTATTACGCATTCATATTGCCCATGATCGTAGAGCTTTGTCACATTCGAGAAGAGTGCGTTCTCCATAATGCAGAAGATGGCAGTGCCAATTACACAAAAAGTATCTTAAACAAAATAATAAATTAGAATGTGTTGCCGCCACAGATAATACAAAAAAGAATATAGATACTCTATCGATAAGTCGATTATTAATTAATGGCATGTATCGAAATGTTGCCAATGCGCTTGCCGATGTATATCGCCAGCAGAGAAAATATAAAAACATTTATGTTTATTTTTAATCATATATAATAAGCTTAAAAATTATACAGAGCTGTAATTGTGACAAACAAACTAAATTAGACATTAAATTAAATTAGTCGCACACAAAATCAAAGCGATAAATATGCTTCCAATAAGAAGCAAAATGTTTAATATTTATCGGATTCAGCTCAAATGAACGCAAAATGAACCAGCGCACACACACAAGCAAACAAATGTGTGAATGCAATTGCCGGCTGACTTGTCGTAATTCGATTAACAATAATATATCGAATTGAAAGTAATGGCAATTGGAAAGTGATTGATTTGTTTAATATTTAAAATAAAAACAAAGATGATTTTCGCAAGCCTAGCCATGGACGCGTTGCTCGTCAGGAGTTTGCGTTCAATGCCCAAAGCACCCACATTTAAGCTGCACACACAACTCCAACGGAATTGGAGCCATAATCAACAGCAACAACAACAACAACAACAGATCAGAAGATGGATGGCCACAAGCATAACGACGCCAAAGGATGAGTCCGGAACAGCAGAGAAGACCACAAAACCAACCAAAGGTCGCCTCACCGGTGGCCTAAAGACTCTACCACAGGTGGATGAGCCACTGGAGACGGCCATGTCACCGAGTCGATCACGTGCGTTGCGCAAGAAGCGTATGGCCCTGGATGAGCTATCGGCACTGGGTTTCCTCAATACGCGCGGCTATACCACGGCCGATGAGTATAATCTGGAGGAGCTGCATGCGGCACTGAAGCAACAGAATCTGTACGAGACGAAACGTTTCTTTTCCACCGACAATCTGGGCGTGGAGCAGAATGTGCTGTTTGTGACGGCAAAATATCCGACAGGCGAACAGCCTCGTGAGATATTCTTCTTTCGCGAGGGATCGGTTGTGTTCTGGAATTGCAATGACATCGAGACAAATAATGTGCTCAATTTTCTGCGGAATTTCGAGCGTGAATCCTATGTTAGTGCCCTGGTGCACGGTGAGAGCGAGGTGATGCCCTACACGTACATATCATCGACGGCCATCGATGTCGAGGGTGATCTGGTGGCGGAGGGCAGTGAACTGAATGTTGCTTCTCGTGCCTTCTTCCAAAATGGCAAGTTCTATGTGACACCCGACAGTGATAACTTCCTGTATAAGTACACTTTCTCCAACGCCATCGCGCAATCCATAAAGCTGGGCCTGTGGGAGGCTACGCTGGATCGTTATATCGATTCCATGGAGTATCTAACAGAGGATCTGAAACGTGGTCGACGTTTGCGCATCTCACGTGCAGCGATGCTGCGTAAAACGGGCGAATTGTTTGCCCTGCGGCATTCCATTAATTTGTCATCGGATTTACTGGATGCTCCCGACTTCTATTGGGATCGCGAGGAGCTCGAGGGACTCTATCTGCAAGTCTGTTCGTATTTCAGCATATCACGTCGCACCAAGGTGATGAACGAGAAGATCAATCATTGTGTCGAACTGGCCGAGCTTGTGTCGCACAACCTAAACGATGCCCATCACATTCGACTGGAGTGGATGATCATTATTCTTATTATGGTCGAAGTTGGATTTGAGATTTTGCATTTCGTCGAGGGAGCGTTGCATCAGGGAGGCGATGTTATTCTTGCTGCTAGTCCTCAGGCTACACCTGAAAATATTGCCTAAGTTGTGTGCGTTTTGTATGCATACGCATTTGTTTTGTATTTGAAGTATGTAAAAATCGTTTTACAATATATAAATATTTTCAATACTGTTTATATTTTGTTCGTCTTGTTGTTGTTGTTGTGTGGGCGCCATAATCGATTTTGAAATTAATAGCAATCGATATTTGTGGAACTACTGAATCAATGCTATAGTTCCGTAAGCTATGGTATTTTTCTGTATTCGGTCACACTGCACGATAGCGATAACAGCAGTCAGCTGTGGAGGAAAGACTTGTGCAACAACATTGAACGTGCACTAAAAGAAAAATAGTTATATCGACTGAATTCAATTAAAGTGCTTTTATTATTTATAATTAGGCGCACAGAATGCAGTTGACACTTATCAATTTCTTCAAGAGCACTGTGCCCGGTCATATATTCCGCGGCAAACGGCGTTTCGTCAAGCCGGTGAGCAAACGTGCTATGGAAACCTTGACAAGGGAATACGAACGCCAGGAGCAGATAATGTTTCTCTTGCGACATCCCTATCTGACGCTGGTAAGCAGAATATAGATTAAAACTAAGCTACATAAAGTAACTAATGCTGCATTATGTTTCTAGGAGCAATCTGCTGGACACGCCAAGGAGCTGCAGAAGCGTGACAAATTGGTGGCAAAATGGACAGATGAACAGACAATAAGCAAGATGAAGCCGCACGTAACCATCGAGGAGCGCCTAAACCAGCTTAAGATCAAAGAGGCGTGGGATTAATTGTTTTGTGTTGTTATCCAGCCTTTTTTAAATACAAGTTGTAGAATAAATCCTATTGATAACTAAATATCAAACTAATAATCAAACTTAAAATATCCGATAGCTCTATTTTGCTTCAAGCACCTCTCGCTCTGTTTCATGTAAACAGCTGATTGTTATAGATATATCGATAAGGCCTTTGCCAAATATGTGCAATCGATATTTGCGTGGCAAGTATTATTTGTCGCTGGTATTTTTAATATCGCACTCGCAAGTTTGTTTACTTTTAATTTAAATTAATTGCAAAAATAAAAATGGAAATATGTAACAAAGGCAAACGAAAACTGCTGTCTCAACGTCAAGTGTGTTCCAGAATGAATTATCTATACCAAGCGGCGAATCTGATGGCGCACAGCAACAACAACACACTAGCAGCCTACTATGGCAAGCTGTGCAGGCACGTGGGCACCAAATCGTTAATCCATATGTAAGTTGGATGGGATTAAGTTTAATTAAAATTGCTACTAATCGCTACTTTGGTGTAGGTCGCCGGCAGTGAAACGAACAATGTGTAAACGATGTAGTTTGCCCTTGCTACCGGGTGTAAATACGACACTGAAGCTGGACACGAAGCAGATCGAACAAGACAAGAAACCCGAAGTGGCATCATCTTCTCCAACTGCAACCACTCGGAAATGTCGTCGCATTCGTCGTCTACCCAAGCGTCAGAAGACCGATAAGATTGACGCGGCCGTCGTATCCAGTGTCGCTGCTGCAGCAGACGATGATAAAGTCGCATTGCATTTGGAGTGCAATTTGTGCAGCGCACAACGTCGCTTCCAGATCGACACACAAAACGAATGCTGGCCCGAACGATCGCAGGCAATCGTGCAGACGGTCACCCTAGACAGACAAGTTGGTGCTGTCGCTGCTGGAGAAGAAAAATACAACCAGCGATAAGAACTGCCCACACTTGTGGATGGGAATGGCTTATCAACAGGCCACCCGGCGATGATTACACTCACTGATAACCCAGTCGAGTGGTTAATCTGCGATCGACTGTTGACTCTTTTTTTAATAACATCAATTTAGTAATTTTGTCAATATGCTGAGCTGCAGACGCGCGATTGGCCAGCTGCTGCTGCTGAGTGGGCAGGTGAGGCATCACGCGACCAGCACCACGGCACGTTTACTTGATCAGCGGCGATATGTGGAGCTCACGCAGTTGGATGGCCAGCAACTGAAGTATCCAAGCGTTTGGTTACGTGACAATTGCCAATGCTCCGAGTGCTTCCATGGTGCGACACGAGCAAGGAAAAGTCACTGGGAGCGTGGACCACTGCACGCACAAGCCGAGCTAGTCAGCTATGATGAGCAGCGCCAGCAGTTGGTGGTCACCTGGCAGGATGCACACAAGTCGAGCTATGATTTGGATTGGTTGAAGCAGCGCGATTTCGGTGTGGAGGCTAGGCAGCGCTATTTGGATGAGGTCTATAAGCCGCCGGCTGAATTGTGGGGAAAATCACAATTTGGTGAGGTAACGCGGGAGTTCGCCTATCAGGATGTCATCGAACAGGATGCAGTGCTGCGCGCATGGCTGGAGGCACTGGCCGTGCAGGGTTTCGCTTTGCTACGTGGAGCACCCGACGATGTGAATGTGGCACGTCATCTGGCCGATTGCATAGGTTACATCAAACGCACCACCTACGGGTAAATTTGAATTGCTTCTTTATTCCTTCCCTCCAGCTATAAATCTCTGATTTGTCTCTTCCCAAAACAGAGATGTGTTTGAAGTCAAGTCCAAGCCGAATGCGGGAAACTATGCGTATCTAATGACGCCATTGCCCATGCACACAGACATGCCGTACTATGAGTACAAGGCGGGCATAAATATTCTGCACACGCTTGTCCAATCGGAATCGCCTGGCGGCGCGAATACCATGACCGATGGCTTCTTTGTTGCCGACAAGCTGCGCCGAGAGTATCCCGAGTATTTCCGGCTGCTGCGTTCCATACCCGTTAATTGGTATGACATTGGTCATGATGGAGATGCTGGCAAACCATTTCATAGCCTATGGCGGGCACCAGTCATCTGCCTCGATGTGGATGGCCAATTGGCGCGCATCAATCAGAATACCACAAAGCGTGACAGTCGTTTCACAGTGCCGCTCGAGCAAGTTGTGGCCTGGTATGAGGCATACGATAAATTCCTGCAATTGGTTCAAGAGGAATCTGTGGAATTCAAGACGCGTCCGGGGGATGTCTTCGTCTTCAACAATCTTCGCATGCTGCACGGACGCACCGCATATGAGGATTCACCACAAAACAAGCGGCATCTTGTCGGCGCCTATGTTGATTGGGATATAATTTACTCCAAGCTGCGTACGCTCAGATTCCCGAATGCCAAGGATTAGGTCAATTAATATGTTGTGTATTGCATTATTGTAAATAAACAAGTTGAGCTGTGAAAAAAACATGGAAAAAATCTAAAATTTCAGTATCAAACAAATTATTGCGCGGCAAATTGGTGCGATAGTTATCGATATATCGCTTTGTGTTTTACACGCGCAACGATGGCCTATTTGATGGTATTATTTTGCATTCGCGCTGCGGTCACACTGCATCACAACATCTCATCAACAAGAAAAACGCATTTTGGGTGATCCGAAAATGCAAACTGCTTGCAATAAATAAAAGTGTTTTGGAATCGAATATAAAGTGGGTGTGCGTGTGTATATGTGTGCAGAGGATAAATATGATGCCATACAATATACGTGTCAGTGGCAGCAACGCCATGGCACGTGAGTACGCTGGCGGCAGTATCAATGGCATTTTACGGAAAACAGGAGCCGCTGCTGGAGGAGCAGCCACATCCGCATCAGCAGCATCAGCATCCGGCAGCATTGGCGCCAACGGTGGGGCAGCATATGCGGCTGGCAATCCCACAGATCCACGTCAGCCGGCCCTGGAGCTGCTGGTCTTTGGCTATGCGTGCAAAATATTTCGAGATGATGAAAAGGCGCGAGAAATGGATCATGGCAAACAGCTGATACCCTGGATGGGCGATGTAAATCTCAAAATAGACAGGTTAATAATTGTTGCCTGCCTGCATTGGCACTAAACTTAATTATACTACTCTACCTACATACTACATATAATGAGATATACAATATATCCACATACTACTTGTAATGATGTAAAAGCATACATACATATGTACTACGTAATCCCCTGACTTGGATTGTCCACGAAGAACCACTACCACTACCACTACTATCACTCACGTTCTCCTTGTGTTAGTGTTTGCATACATTGTATGTGTGTGTATGAAGGGAACAGTCTCAGAGACAGCAACAAGAATCGGAAAACGAACATTCCCCCATCTCGTTATCGATGTGATATATGTATTCCAACCCACCCCTCCCTATCCAGAATCGGACTGAGCCCATGATGAATAGAATACTTATTTAACTGACGGACAGGACAGGACAGGCGACAGGTAGAGAGATTCCCGAGATGATTTCTGGTCTCAGCAGGGTGATATACACATTTTTGATTGGGATTGGGAACCGTGGCGGGGCGGGAGACAGGCATGTTTTCTCATTTTGAATAACAGCTCTTTTCAGTGCTTCGCAAACTGTATAACTGTATAATCTACATAAATTTAAACTCTAAACTGTAATTGTAAAACAATTAACTTTTTTTTAGCAACCGGATCGGTATGTATGAATGATTAAGACATAATACTTTATCTACATATCTATATACAAATATATGCATATATATCTTTTATATATATATAAATTTGTATATCTATAAATATGCCTTTGAAAATAACAATATATATGTATAATATATAGAGACATTCAATTACAAAAAAAAAAAAAAAAAAAAAAAATATGTTCAAGTTGAATTTCTTTCTTGATTCCGGTGAAAAATCCAAAAGTTTATTTGATTTTATTATTTGTGTGTGTTATAAGGATGCCTCTACAACAATTGGATCTCATTAACTAATAATGCTCGTCCTTTCGTTTATATTTCTCTGATTCTTGTCTTTGGCACACACACACACACACACACACACACACCATACACACATAGATATGACGTGCGAGGAGCTCTATGCGAATTATCCACATATGAAGCACCACCCGGTGGCTATGGCAATCGCTTGGAATATCTTAGCTCCGAGGAGCAGCGTGCCGAGCAGCTGTGCGAGGAGGAGCGTTATCTCTTTCTATATAACAACGAAGAAGAGCTACGGCTGCAGCAGGGTAAGTAACCATGTTGGCACATCGGATGCATTACCTGCCTCCTCGATCTAAATTGTATGTACTGTTATTTAAATTTTAAGTATCAAGAAAATCAATAAGAAAATCAAGCTAAACTATATTAAAATCCAATAAAAAAAAAAAAAAAAAAAACAAACAAAATTGAGTTAAGAAAAGGTAAAGAGCGCGAAAAAAAAACAGTTTAGAATACCCTGTAAAAGTCATGTAAACTCAACTCAACCCATCGACCACTACCTCAACGACACCATCATCATCATCCTCGCCAGCAACAACAATTGTTGGGAAGCTGCTGCTAGCACTACGGGGAGCTACTCCATAGTTCGAGGGGTCCAGGTAAATAATGCATATTTTAAATTTAACAAGTTAAACGATTTCTTGCAGATACATTCCACGACGCTGGGAGTTCACTCAAAATCCACACTGGACTAAATTTTTAAACAAAAAAAAACCCAAAAAGAAAATATCACCCAAAAGTTAAAGCTTTTATTTCTATGAATTTCTATATTTTGTTGTAAACAAAGAAAAAAAAAAAACAGCAAATGAAAAAAAACACAAAAAAAAAAACTGAAAACCGATCGCTCCTTGCGGCTCGCGTCTGGAATTTCGAATAGTTATTGTTGTTGTTGTACTAAAGTCTATTGTTTGTCTTGTATTTTCTTATTTTCGCCAAACACATACACACGCACACACACACACACCAAAAAACCAAAAAACCACAACAATGGATACAATAATAGAGGAGGATCTAAAGCGTCTACAGCAAGAGACATCGGGTGGCAACTATAGTCAAGTGGATTTTCATTACGATGGACAGGGAGGTACCTCGACATCGACAGCATCAGCTACAACGGGTGCAACATCACCCACCACAGCCACCGAGTCATCCACACCCGGCGAGGAGAGTGAACTGCCCTACACACTGCCCAATAATCTTCTCGTGGCACCCGCACCCGGTATACAATTGGTAAGCTGCATCTCTGAACTTGTCTTGTGCCCCACTAAAATGTATATTTTCTCTCTCTAGCCGGAGACAATGAAGCAACATGCGATCATCGAGAAGACGGCACGTTTTATTGCCACACAGGGCGCACAAATGGAAATTCTAATCAAGGCGAAACAGGCAAATAATGCCCAATTCGATTTCCTATCACAGGGTGGACAATTGCAGCCATATTATCGTCACTTACTGGCGGCCATTAAGCAGGGCAAATACGCACCCTCCACAGATGCTGCACAGGAAAAGTCGGCGAGCGCGTCGGCGACCAGCGATGGCAACTCCACAAGTCCAAAGCGTACTCAACAAGTCATCACTGTGCCCACCATCAAGTACAAACCATCGGCAAATTGTGCCTACACGCAGCTCATCAGTAAGATTAAAGGTGTGCCGCTGCAGGCAGTATTGGACGATGAGGTTGGATCACAGCATTCCGGTGGCACTGCCTCGCCCACGCCCAGTTGCAAGTCTGAGGGACAGAGTCAGAGTAGCAATACAGCCGGCACAACTGCCGGCAGCACTGCCAATGGTGAATTTACGCCTGTCCTGCTGCAATACAATGGCAGCACATTCGCACACGAGGAGGAGAATGCCAACGATGCCATACCCAAGGTGGAATTGCTAAAGAATACCAGCGCACTGGCGTTGGCACAGAACTATAGCTCCGACAGTGATGATGAGGACAATGATGTGGAGCAGGAGACAGATGATAATAATAGTAATGGACAGAAGGAAAAGAAAACTACAACCTCAAACATATCCACAACAAAGCCGCCGGCAGAGCTGCCGCCACCGCCGCTGTTGACTTTTCCGCTGCCCGAGGAGACACTGCGTCACATTATCGATAAGACGGCAACATATGTCATTAAGAATGGACGACAATTTGAAGAGACACTGCGCACCAAGAGCGTGGAACGTTTTAATTTTCTGCTACCCGAACATAAGTTCTATCCTTATTATATGTATAAAATAACTGGAGATGTGGACGCGGCATCCAAAGAGGAGAAGACACGCAAAGCGGCGGCTGTGGCGGCAGCATTGATAAGCAAGAAGGGTCTCAATGCGGGAGCAACTGCGGCAACAGGCACAACCTCTGCTTCTACTGCTGCTGCTGCTGCTAGTGAAAAAGGTGAGCAAAATAAAGATTGGGATTTGCTTCATGTATTTCAATATATTCTCATTCATACCTTGCAGCGCCCGTGTGCTTCTCCATTCGAGCACGAGATGAGAATGCTCCTGCACTGCAGCCCGCACTGCCACAGGAGGCTAGCGATGAGGATGAGGATGGCAAGGGAAAAACACAAGCGGAACGTACGGGCATGCCGGACAGTGTGCAGCGTGCCATCAAGCAGGTGGAAACACAGTTGCTGGCCAGAAGTGGAGGCCCAAAGGCAACCGCAGCGACAGCCTTGCCACTCAAAGAGCAGCGTCAAGGTGAGCGCCAATGTGAGCGAGAACGATATACGAGAATGCTTATCTAATTTGTGTGTGTCATTTCAGCCGAGGAGCGTGTCAAGGATAAGCTAGCGTTGATAGCACGCGACAAGCTAAACGGCATGATATCGCGCGAGAAGCAGCTGCAGCTGGAGCGGAAACGCAAAGCCATGGCGTTTCTCAATCAAATCAAAGGTTAGACCTAATTTCAAATGAAATGGAAACAAATGGCAATAACACTGCAATTTTACACTTTCAGGGGATAGCGCAGGATCTGCTTCTGGTGCTGCATCCGAGGGTACATCTATGGCCACAGATGCAGCTAGCTCGCAGTCGAATGCAATCGATGCAGATAATGATTCCAACGATTCCGTGCGCTCCATACCCATTACTTACTTTGGACCTGATGAGGATGAAGATGAGAAGGAGGCGATTGTGGGTTGTGCTACAGCTGCGGATACGCAGCTAACGACTGTTGCAACCCAAGCGACCAGTGAAACGCTCGAAGAGGAGGAAGACGACGATGGTGATCTGGAGAAATATAATTTACTTAATGACGATAGCACCAATACGTACACCAGCAAGGTGGCAGCAACGACAACGACAGCAGCAGCATCAGCAGCAGCAGCACCTGTGCTGCTCTCCGACGATGATGATGTGCAACTGGTTTCCACAGCCATGGCACCGACTCTCCCAACAAAAGCTGTACGCCATCGAGTCGCTGCTGTACGACGTAGTCGGAGTCGCAGTCGAAGCCGAAGTCGCGGCAGCAGTTATTCCAATACTCAGAATGCTTCAGTGACCTCATCGAGCAGTCGCAGCCGCAGTCGTAGTCGTAGTCGTAGCTCCCATCGACAGCAAAGGCAACGCCAACGGAATAAACACAAGGAGAGCAGCAGCAGCAATGTGTCCAAGCAACGACGACGCCGTCGGCATAGTCGAAGCCGCAGCACGTCACGTGGTTCGCGGCACAAGCGTCGCAGTCGCAGTCGCAGTCGTAGCAGTAGCCAGTCAAGTGCACGTCGTCATCATCGGGATCATCATCATCGCAGGGAGGAAGAGGATGCGAATTCGCGACGCCGCAATAATAATCAGCGGCATGTGAGCCAAAAAAAGAGTCACAAGCGACACAAACGACGCAGGCGCAGCAGCGGCGGTTCCATCTCGCAGTGAGTGAGCAAGCGCAATCCCCTCCTGCCTGCTCTTTAGGATCTTAAGTATGCTGTGTAGCTGATAAGTTCAAAGATTGTACATTCTCCATTGTCTTGCTAATTTTTTTTTGTAAATGTTGAGCAAACCAATTTTTTGGGGCAGTAAAGAAAATAAAAGTTAACAAAAAAAAAAGATGAGTGTGTTCAATTCTGTAAATAAATATATAGTATAGATCAGATCAGACCCCTAGCTCAAACGTAATCAGAATAATATATATTTAATTTCATTAATAAATTTTCCGTTTATATTTTGTTGGATTATGTTGTATACAGTTCAGTTATATGTATGTATATTATTTAATCGAGCTGGATTAAACGATAAGGTTAGCTTTAGTATAGTCACGTATATATATAGTAGTATAAGCATATATGTATATATAGTATAAGTGATGTATAGGAATGTAACTAATCTAGAACTCCAGAACGCCTGGCAAGTACTTGTCGATCAGGGTTTGGTAGTAAGGCCACAAGGCCTCAATATCCGGCACAACTTCGCTTTTCGTGTACAGATCGTAGCGGCTGTGTAAGGAAGATTATTGTATAATAGTTATAGAATAGAATATCTTATATCGCTTACTTGAAAATCAGCACCCATTTCTTGGTCTCCTCATCTTGAGGTGCCTCCAGATGCTTGTAATCGCCACCATTGTGCCACGGATAGAAGGAGTGGAAGCGTATGATGTTGCAGGCAACATGAGGTAACTTGGTCTTGTTGTGTTTGAGCACCGAATACATGTACTCATCGTGTCCCCAGGACATGAGCAAATTATCCACACCACAGTAGGGCTCATACATACCATATTCGGTATTATATTTAGGATTCTCACCATCGGGATTACCCTCAAAGCTCTCGTCACGATAGACAATGCTATCGCCCCAGCGGCAACCGACAGCAAAAGTGTCACCCACCACAGCCCACTGCGGTTCATCGTAGAAGGCCATAATCTTGCCCAGATCATGGATCAGTGCGGTCAAATGCAACCAATCGTGCTGAGGGAATTCAGCGCGTGCGCGTTCTGCAGCCTGGAAGGCATGAATGATGTTGGGCAAGTCCAGATCAGGATCAGACTCATCGACCAGATCGTTAAGCTTCTCCAGCGCCTCGCGCACTGTCATCTTGATGGTATTGAATTTCAGCCAGCGAGCACGACGTCCTGCAAGTGATCGAGCAGGCCATGCGATATAGTACCAGGACAAAGCGACAGAATCTCTCTAGATTCACTTACCATTAACAAAATCCACAGTTTGATTCAGATGCATCTGACGATAGGTACGACGCACACGCTCCTTCAGCGGATCTTCGGTATCCACACTATAGTCACGGAATTTGGAGGGATTCTTGTCCGCGAATGTGGGCTCCGGGCGCAGCAGCTCGGAAGGATCTAGCAAATGCACTTGGTTCTGGAAACACACGCGAAATATTTTCAATAGAAAAGGCAAAAATTAATTTTTTAAATTTATAATAATTTTTTACCTCCTGCAGGATTCTCATGTTGATTAATATAATTTACAAAAAGTATAAAAAAAATGGAATTTTTTTTTAATATTTTTTTTTTGGGTTGCCCTTAAGTAACGTTCACTTGGCTCCACAAGATGCTATTGAATCGTCGCCTTGTCAAGCCGCACATTTTTATAGATCGCCGAACGAAGCAACAGAAATCACAATCAAATCGTACGCTATATATATATATATATATTATAATTCCATAATACATATGTGTGTTTTCCTATATGCTATATGATTTATAGCACATTTGTTGTTTTTCAAAACAACGAAACACTCGCACACACACACACACACACGAAAGAGAATTCCGAGCTCCCGATACACTCGTCGCCCCTGCCGAGCCGCACCTAATCAGCTATCAATGTAGGATCCCGACCCATGTAAATGTAGGAAATGCCTTCGATTAAAACGCTCACACGAGGGTTCCGATATGCACACAGATATAACACAAATACATATATACAATGCAATGTGTGTGTGTGTATCTGCAATACAGTCATATATCTACTTATAGTATTTGCTCAGGGTTTATCCCGGCTCCGAGTCTGAGCGACATCCGCACGTGCTGGCTGGCTTATCTATATCCATGCAACCAAATATGGTATAACTATGGGGACTGCACTTGACCGATAAGCTGTGCACAATGCGCGCGCTCGTAACTGGAGCAAGTGCAGGGCAGGCAACTTGATTGATTGCATCATGTCCCGGCAGGGCGACAGTGTGTGGACAGTGCGAGTGGGATTCGGAATTGGGACTTGAGTATTGCCCTAGTACCATACGATTATTTGCATGTAGATAAATACTCTGAATATACACTCGGATATATATATATAGAATTATATAGTAATTAAATTTAAAGTTTAAGGAGATACCTTATATGGTACATCATTACTATAAACATATTTTATGGAAGAAACAAGTACAAAACTGACTTATTCAGGACAACTACAGATTTTAAAGAATAATCTTAGGATTCATATCATTCCTTTACATATTTGTAAACAAAATACAAAGTAATCTTATGATTATATTAACAAGCTATTTTACAAAGAGATTTATCTTATAGTATAGTATAATTAATTATAGTATATCATTAATTGCCCGATCATTACATGTTGGCAACCGGAACCTAAATATATATAGTAGTTTTTGGTTCCCTTTGTTCGATTTTTATAATGAGATGTAGAATAAGTCTGGGGCTCCACGATAGCATGAATCGTCACCTTGAGCATGTCTCCGGCAAGGGCAATCTGTGCCCGATTTAGCGTACAGGCGAACCTCCAATATCTCATAAATGCCGTCTAATCTAAGTACACCGTCATCAAACGCAGAAATAATGTGCCATCAAGGGGGGGATTGCCTAGAGAAAAGTTATCAGTCGGCGCGGCAAACGATTCCACACAGCATGACGTCGGTTGTCAGCTTCGACGTCTCCGTCTCCGTCTCCGTCTACGTTTGCCATCATCACATCCGAAGTGTTCTGATCCGAATTCCGATTCTGATACTGACGCCTCTGTTGATGTTTTAGAAAACGCCTCGGGGCCGCACATGTCGCAAATGAGAATCCGTACACCCATACACTGTGCGATTTGTGAGCTGCCAATTTACCCACGAATTGGCGGGATGATCGCAATGGGGCAGCACCAGCAGCGGCAACAGCAGCAGCGGCAGCGCTGGCTACGAGCAGCTCCGGCGTCCACATCTGGAGGGGCTTGTTTCGTCGCGGCGCAGTTAGTGTCGCTAGCTGGAGGTCAGGGGTCAAATTGTAGCGATCGAGTGTGAGCTGTCAATAAATCTTATCAATTAGCGGAGACAGTGCTGAGCACACTGCATAACAAAATTGTACAAATCAATTACAATTAAATAACGCGCCTATCGATAAATGCATTGCAAAAGTATTTAGTATTTTAAATACTGTAATGACTTATTAATCAATTATCGAATCAAGTATTAGAGATGAGCTCGTGACAGTTAAGTCGATATGCGATGTTTTAAACAGATAATCAACAAATATGTATTATGTCATAAAATTATTTAATTAAATAAATATTAAAAATTGAATTAGTCAATAAAAATTTTACGTTGTAATCGCAAATAAATTCTTCTTTGTTGCACAGTGTTGGTTTGTTCAACACAAGTGTGAAGCTTTTCTATGAATCTCTATACTATTTGGGGTGTCAAAGTCAATGGAAATATGCTATAATATTAATATACGGTTATTGTTGTTGTCCAATATACTGAAATAGCAGCGTGAACGACATAAGACAATAAATAGAATGTGCATGTAACAAGTGTTTATTAGCATTTTCATTTTCTTTTTTGATTTGGGTTCATTGATGTAATGATTTGTTATTGAATTGAATAATGATGGAGGAAAATTGAAACGTTTGTATAACCGTATAACCCTTGTAATTAAGATTGTGAAATACCATTACAGTCCATCTAGAAGGAAATTGGAACATTAAAAAAAAAAAAAAAACAAAAATATGTAACAATTGCAATTCCCAGACAATTTCGTGAGTTTCTTCCTTTTCGCTTGCCCTTTGCTTCTTCGGGCCGAACATCAATCACTTTAATGACGGGGTCCATGCTAATTAAATGATCATAAATATAATGCGCTGATATAGAGTGCAAAACAAACAAGCCGCAATCGCGATGATGATGATGCAGCCCCCTCTCGTCAATCGGTTGGCCGGCAGCATGTAAGCGGTAGGTCGGTCCGCTCTCAATACGCGTCTCTTGGGGCAGCACAGAAGAGCCTAACTATATGGGTTCTTCCAAGGTTTCTAATTGGGCAAACAATTTAATTTCCTTTTCTTGATAACTATACCTCTCTTTCGATTGTTTATATTCGAAGTGCATTTTTACATCGTGTTATCGTTTTGTTGTGTCTACAACTTTCTCATTATTTATCTCAGTGCTGGGTCTGTCGTAAGGTCGTCTCACTGTGCCCTCCCTACCTCTGGCTCTGGCAAAAGTTAATAATTATCAATAAATCATACTCGTGTGCTTGCCTCGCATTTCGCTGGGCCTTTGATACGAAACTGTCCGAACTCTTCGACTCTGGTCTATTTGTGTCTATATGTTTTTTTTTATTTTTGTGTATATTTTTGATAGATTTTTGCACATGCTTGTCATAATTCATTTGCCATGTCTGACAGTTTGGGTCAGCGGCTGGCGGAGGGTTCAATGCGACTGAATATGTTAGATAATATGTGAGTGTGCATTTTTTGTTTTTCCAAAATTCCAATGTGCGCTTAACGCATTTCCGTTCTTTTATTTATAAGAAAGTTATATAAGTCTCATATAAAAGTTATCTAAACATGCTTTTCAGCTTTATTAGATCATTATGGTATTGTGACACTTGTGAGAATTACACAGTCAAAATAGTAAAACAATAATATAACATTAAACTATGAGAATATTAAGATAAGAGTATTACATTCATGTAATAATCATTCAGTTAGTAAACTCTATAGAACAATTGTGTATTTCTATATTCAGTAGATTTCTATTCGATTAACAACACATTAAGTTATATTTTGAAAAGTAACGAGCTGCACTAAGCGCAAAGTTATCGGTTATCGATGATCGCCTGAAAATATGCTACGCATTTTTGAGGTTAACTAAAAAGCTTTGCAACATCTAGATCCCCTTATTGAAAGGACTTGGCCAGTGCAATAATCGATCCCGATGTTTGTAGTATCTGAAAATATATTTAAAAATAAAATCTAAAAAAA
The DNA here is from genome assembly GCA_018901885.1 of Zaprionus kolodkinae. Lineage (NCBI taxonomy): Eukaryota > Metazoa > Arthropoda > Insecta > Diptera > Drosophilidae > Zaprionus > Zaprionus kolodkinae. The sequence goes on along the minus strand of JAEIFM010000155.1, from coordinate 476,035 downwards.
ATTACAAGATAACAAACTACGTACAGCAGCAAAGGTGACCAAAGAGGGCGAGAAAAAGGGTACAGCCATGGTGAGAGTACGCTGGGAGCGCATGATAAAGAGATAAACATAACGACGTTGCTGTGGTGAGCACAAATGCCATGGACAGCTGCCCATAGCTTCGGCAAGTTGTACACTCTATAAAGAAAATATTAAGAAATTAAATTAGAAGAAAAGAAAATTATCAAACTTACGCTCTCTGCCACAAATGTGCCGCCATAGCAATAGATAAACAATTGACTGAGCGCAGCGACCGTATAACCAATATACAGCAATGTACCCAATCCATTTGCTCCGACAGTCATTAGCAGGAATATGCTAAACCCAATGACCATGCTCGCCGAGACAAAGTGTGCCAAGGTGATGATCCAATAGCGTTCCCTGAAGATGTATGTCAGCTCGAAAATCTGATTCTGACGCTTGATCAATCTAAAGAAAGCCTGCTCGAATCCAATGGCATGCAGCCCATTAATGCGCTCAAAGCCAACTATAGAAAAGAGAGAGAGAGCGAGAAATTAAAAAAGATAGAGAACATATGTAAAAAGTATCATCTACCTAGAAAGGGAGAGAAGAGAGCACGCAAATCCGTTTGCAGAGCCTTAAAGAGCGTTCCGATATGCACACAGAACTCAAAGTAGAAGGCATCGCAGCCGCCGAACATGAAGATGGTGATATAACCCGTGTAGGCGATAAAGATATAGGTGATAGGGAATAGAGGCGCACGGACTAACAGTTCGGGCATGCTGCGAAGAGGCAGATATATAGTTAATTAATTGTAGCATACTTTTAGGCATGGTTTTTAGTTTAAACTAGATTATAGCATGTATAGTTGGTTATAGCTTCCTATTAATCACATATATAAGCAGTTAAAACAATAATCTAAACTTCCCCCAACTTTCATAAGAATCGGTTCACATTTCCCCCCCATCTACTCACGTCATATTGAACGGCATATCCCACACAATCTCCTCCCGCCTTCCCCGCATATAGAGTAGCAGGGCCAGAAGCAGTGGCTTCAAATTGTATGTGGTGCAGGTAAAGAAACCCGCCGAAAGTGGCCAGAAATTGAAACGTGCCGCCATCAGAGAATGTGCGCGTACTATTCCCTCTTTCTGTGGGGTATTACGAGACAAGGGCTCCAGACCGTAGAGCAAATCCTGCTGATGATTTACCACATAGAAGAGATCGGTGCGATAGCGTAGCAGGAAGAACATCTTGAGCAGCACAACCGCAGAGGTTCCTGCCGGGCAAAAGGTCTCCAGCGCGAGTGTCAATTGATTCGATCTGGCGGCGGTGAATCCTGCATGCAGCTCGGTTAACACACCAATGGCCAAGATGATGAAGTGCACCACAGCGCGCCATTGCATGGTACCCCTTGGTCCTGGCCAATAGCCCATGATGTTCAGGCACAGGCGGGGTACAGCGTAATAGTACAGCTCTAGGGGCTGATTCTTGCGTAGATACTGAAAGTAGATGGTCATCTTGCTTGTGTTCCATTTGCAATTTGCTTGGTCCCTTTTATAGTGCCTCCTCCCAGTTCCTAATTGACTTGTTTTTCAGCTAGAAAACTTTCCTATAATTGGTACAAAAGTTTTCATTGCTCAAGCTGCGCATTCTCACAATTTTCCAATTAAGCCACGATTACGGTCCTAATTTGCCTAATCAGGTGGAAAAGCATCCAGCTTATTTGCAATAAAGTCATTATTATTATATATGGTATAGTTTGCAAGTAGAGCTAGTTGCTGAAAATTGTACAACTTCACGATAAGGTTTCTCTTTAATTTTAATATTACTATGGTATATACAGCACAAAAAACAATTAATAAAACTTTAAAAACTAAAGCTAGCCAAATATAGTATAGTATTACTACTATGGGGGATACACAACTTTTGTTTATCCCAACTTTCTCTTTTCACTTTTAGCTCATTCATTATTCATTCTTTTTTTCTTTTTTTTTCTATCTTTTTTTTTTTTTTGTGCATTTGTTTGGCTTAAAGTATGATGTGTAGAGTTTTTTTCAAGTTTTAGCTAAAAAAAAATAATTCTGAGTTTCGATTATGATATATTGTTTTTTCCTTAATCTAGATAGACTGTTAGAACTTAACAACAATAAGGCAAAACAAGTGGAGTTTACAAGCCAAGGGGAATTTCCATCGCATTCTGCGAATAAACAGATAAAGAATGAGAAGGGTAGAAGAGAAAGAGACAGAGAGAGAGAGAGGGAGAGGAATGCCAATTGTCTTGTCCATTTCGCAGTGCTTTGTTTCCCGTAGCCAACCTGATGATAGTTTAGTTCATTTACTACAAACGAACACAGCAAGTTAGTCTGTCTTTGGTATTTAAATTGAAACTTGGCAGATTGCAATGAGATTTGTGCAGTTTGCAGTGCCAATTGCCCAGATTTCAGAGAATGCAAGGTATGTCTATGCTATAGCTCTGATTACTTTGAGTGTTAAATGGAAAATAAGTAGCAAAAGCTACTTCTATAAAAACAAATAAAATAAATAGAGATTATACTGGAGCAGAGCATTAAACAAAAAAAAAAAAAAAAAAAAAAAAAAAAAAATTAATAATAAATTATTATAAAACCTGGCTCTGTTTGGGTTCTGTAAACGGAAATTAGCTGACTGAGTCAGGAAATGGTCAAATCAACATGATGGAGTACTTTAGTATTAAGTTTAATATATATATATATATATATATATATATATATAGACATTTCCAGTACTTAAAGTACTGCATTGAGTTTTGGGGCCTTTATTAATGATGTTGCAGTCGCGCTGGCGATGATTATCGCCCGGCCTGGGCTTGGGCATTACATTTTCACATCATTGATATTTTCATTTCGATAATGATTTCCAGCGAAACGCCAATCTGTGCCAGGGTGTTGTGCCTGGCTCAAGGCCTGACCTCCTTCACATCGGAGTCGGGAGACTACGTCAAAGGAACAGCTGCTGCCGCTCTGCCATGCCTCGGCCATGTTTGCCTTGATAGCTGCAAGGATAACACTTTACTTGACCTTTGTGTGTGCGTGTTTGATAAATGATGACGCCGCCGCCGCCGCTGCTGCCCTCCCCCTGCCTCAGCCTCTGTCTCTTGTTTTTTTTTTTTTTTTGCTTTTGCTGCAGCCACACCCATTGTCGCTGCTGCTGCTGCTGCTGCTGCCGTCGCTTCGCTTCTTTGTTGATACTTATTCGCATTGTTTTAGCCCGTATCCTTGTCCCCCTGCTACCCATCCCTTCCTGCCCTGGCCCTATTCCTTTATCCAGCAACGAGCCAGGCGATTGATACGTGCTCATTTTACTTATTGCCAGCCCTGAGCAGAGGCTGACGGCAAGGGGGGGCTGAGGGGCTGACTTAGCGTCTTGCCAGCATCGATTTGGCTCAATATTGACATTGATTTTGATTTGATGTTCCAGCCCCTACAGACATACATATATGTAACTTATACGTATATGTATGTATGTGTAAGTGAAAGTGTGCTCATAACGTCTTGGAGACCAGTGAAAATAACTCAATCATATTTAGCCTTGCCCTTCAATTAGGCGCATATTTCAAGAGCAGACTTCTTGCCTAGCAGATACCCTGCTCTCCACATGGGAACAATTAATAATAATGCTTAATTTTTCTAATTTATTTTTGCTGAAATAAATACAGTAATTTAAAGAGAAATAACAAAAGAAATAATTAGAATATAAAATACTGTACTATTTTAAAGTAACCATAGCAACCTTAATGAAATTCATGCAGGGTATTCAATCTTCTTTCTTGTTCTAGTCTACGTAAAGCGAAACCAAATTGCGTTTTCATTTATTCGATTTTAATACACAACAAAACAGATTTACTCACACACACACACACACACAGAGAGAGGGCGAAAAAAACAAAAACAACTTGATGTTAATATAAAAATAATTTATGCGAAAAATCCAAATAAATTTCATGGCAATTATTCATTTCCTCGACGAGTCATTTGGCAGACAAACAACATTAATTACAACCATCAACAATATGTTGTATGAAAATTAATCGATCTAATTAAATTTGCATAAATTTTAAAAAAGCCCAAAAATATGTTAAATTTTCTAGCCGAAGGTCAAAATATTACTGCTTGATAAAGTGTTTATCTAATGTATTGTACTTTATAGGGGAGCTTCTTTATTTCTGCAAAATTTCATTACAATCTGTTGTCTTATAATCCCATAATTTATGCTGAATTATGTACATGCTAAATATATGATAGTTGGAAATAAAATAAACAGTATTTTCTTAGGTTGATAACAATTGAGTACAGTTGAGTTAGGCTGACCATGCTATTTTATTATTTTAAGTACATTACAACAATTGATTTGTTCCATTTGCTGCTCTGGGTTCACATTTAAAACAATTGCGGACAGTAATTTGCATCAGTTGCCTCCCGTTGTGGAGTAAATTTGTACGACAAATTGAATTTCCGGTACAAAACGAGTGTACCTCACATACAATGTGAGTGTGTGTACACATGCGGAGACAAACAATGTACCTACCTAACAGACAGACACATGGCCATTGGGCTTGGGTCTTGTGTCTTGCCACTTGGACGACCGCAAACAGACGTGAGTCTTGACCAAATAAAATGAGATGGCCAAAAAGTTTTCTTAACGTCTTATTGTCTGTTGGAATTGCTGTGAACACACACACACGCACATATATATTTTGGGCAATGCAGTTTTATTGCCAACTATGTAGGGTACAACTGCCTTTTCCGTGTTGCACTTCAATTGTTGCGACTTAATTTCATTGTTCGCTTTGCCCCAACACATTCCGTACCCATTTCCCATTGTAACCTCCCCCCTCTCACAGTGGGCAAAAAAAGTCAATTAAAGCAATTTGGGTCGTGACAATTATTTGTACCATTTGTGAGAATTTTTATTGTGGCGGCTTAAAATGACTTTCGCAATCAATTGAGAATTTTAGCAGCTTATTTTTACAATACTTTATAAAGATATATAGCTTATATCTTTTTATTAAAAAAAAAAATTGTATTATAGATGAAAAAAAACATATTAACCGAAAAATCTCTATAGAAGTTCACCCACAGGCTTGATAATCATCTCGTGTACCTGCATGTGAGGAGGCGTGGCAAGTGTAAAGAGCACCGCCTGCGATATATCCTCCGATCTCAGCATAGTTTGGCTAACTGCATCGCGTATGCTATCTGGCAAGATCTCCGTGTCGACCACACCAGGACTGATGCTCTGTAAAAATTACAATAGAGATAGAGAACTAGTACAGAGATAAACTAGTACAAACGTACCGTAATCTTGATGCGTGTACCCAGACCAAGAAACTCCTGGCGATACATTTCTGTCAAGGCAGTTACGGCATGCTTACTAGGCGGATATACATTAAGATCAGGTGCCTGTCCGGCTGTGGCTCCGAATAGCTTGTGGCCCAGGATGCTGTTGATCAAGATGACATGGCCATCGAATTTACGCTGCTTCATATTGTGGAAGGCACGCTGAGTGCAGGCCACAATCCCCATGATGTTGGTCTGCACAGTCTGTTGGACTAGAGAGAGTGGCATATCCACCAGCCTGCCATTCTGCAGAGTACCAGCATTATTCACCAAAATATCGATGGTGCCCAGTTGCTTCTCGATCGTATCGAAGGCTTCCTTCACCGACTTCTCATCTCCCACATCACAGTGCAGCGCAATCAGCTTCTCCCGACTTGCAGCCGGTACCAACTTCTGCAGCTCTCGTACACGCTCTACCCGACGTGCCAGTCCTACCACAACCAGCCCTGCCTTGACCAGATCTACCACAATGGCCGATCCAATGCCGGAGCTAGCTCCAGTGACGACAGCTACGCGATTTTGCCAACGATCCATGTTACTTTTGGGATTTGAAATTTAATTTGTTTGATCCAACTTGGACTTTTATAGTGTTCGCTCTGTAACGTTCAGAACGAAACTGTGCTAAATTAGCTTGATAGGTAGCTTTTTTCTGATGCTGTATCTGTATCTGTATAATGATCGTCGTCTCTATCGACAAACAGGTTTCCACACGAAAGGGGCGTGAACTTGTCAGATCAATTTGAAAATGACAAATTATTAAACAATTTTGTCGAAGAAGATACGTGTAGGCAGAAAGAGGCAGAAGCAATACTCTACAAGATGCCTCTATTTTTAGTACCCCTATAGAGTCTCTGGAAAACTTCGCCTTAAATCATTATATTTCCTTAAGAGAGAACTGTTTATCCATTATTTAGCCTCTAAATTGATTCGTTATCAAAAAATAATGAGTTTTTAAAATGTTGAACCTTTTTAAAGTTTTCCAAGCTATCCTCTTTTTCGATTTCAGTACCCCTATAGAACCTTTAGTATTAGTATTTATTTTCCGATATCCAAGAATCAAGTGCCGTCTAAAAATATATAGTATTTAGGTGCCAAAAAAAAAATATATATTTGCTGCAAAAAAAAAAGGAAGAATATTATTGAAAGACTGTGTAAGAAGTCTTCAGAAGAGCTCTCCCATTGGCTTGATAATCATCTCGTGGATCTGCATGTTTGGTGGCGTTGCCAGAGTGAACAGTACCGCCTGCGATATATCCTCGGATCTTAGCATTGTCTCGCCAACCACAGCACGTACATGATCCGGTACAATCTCTGTGTCCACCATGCCAGGACTGATACTCTGTCAGAAGTAGAGAAAAGATAGAGATAAGATAGGATAATATAGGATAAAAGTGGGACACTCACCGTGATCTTAATACGTGTACCCAGACCAAGGAACTCTTGGCGATAGATTTCCGTCATGGCAGTCACTGCGTGCTTACTAGGCGGGTACGCATTGATTTCCGGTGCCTGACCTGGTGCAGCACCGAATACCTTGTGGCCCAGGATGCTGTTGATCAAGATGACGTGACCATCGAATTTACGCTGCTTCATGTTGTGGAAGGCACGCTGAGTGCAGGCCACAATGCCCATGACGTTGGTCTGCAGAGTTAGCTGGATCCGCGAGAGTGGCATATCCACCAGTCTGCCCTTCTGCAGGGTACCAGCATTATTCACCAGGATATCGATGGTGCCCAGTTGCTTCTCGATCGTATCGAAGGCTTCCTTCACCGACTTCTCATCTCCCACATCACAGTGCAGCGCAATCAGCTTTTCGCGACGATTAGCAGGCAGTAACTTCTGTAGCTCTCGTACACGCTCTACCCGGCGTGCTAGTCCTACCACAACCACACCCGCCTTGACCAGATCCACCACAATGGCCGATCCTATGCCGGAGCTGGCTCCAGTGACAACAGCTACGCGATTTTGCCAACGATCCATGTTGCTTTTCCGAAGAGTTGAAGTGGATTTGCAGTGTTCGCTTTAAAATAATCTGAATATATATAGAGCTTAAGTCATAGCTCTAACCTAGCCTATAACAATATAACATCTAGAACTACTACTATTGTGTTCAGTGTTTCCTACTTGGATGAACTTGGGCGCAATATTATGAGGCACACCCCTTGTCACATAGCGAGATCTATTCACAATCATGTCATGTCGCAGATATGTTTAGTATGCAATTAAGAGTAGCAGATCTCATAGCAATATTCTTAAGTGAGACTGTGTTTTGAAAATTTCTCAGAGAGTATCTGAAAGTCGAATCAACTTGAAATACGCTTTAGATACGCCTTAGTGTAGTGAGCACGCTATAAACTGAAGATTAACAATTTGTGCTGATTACATCTATCAGTTTAACTTGCAATGCGTTTTTGTGACTCGCAGACAAATGATATCAAGTGTCAAACTTTAGGTTAATAACTGAAATTTCAGCATGTGAAACGCACGTATTATTCAGATCGTATAACCAGATCTTAACTCTCTCTGAATGATAATAAACAAGAGTAAACAATAAGAGTAAACATCAGAGCGAGGTACAATACGTGATTATATATAGTTTAATAAGTTTTCTAAGACCTTGGAATACCTTAACCTCAAACAGTGTCCAATCAATCTATACTTAATTAATTTCACATAGGTTTTTTTTTTTTTCATGTCATATCATATAAGAAAAACATGTAATTATATATAAGAGATTGATTACTTTGCATATCAGAGAGTATTAGTTCAGTTTCAAGATTTATGTGTATATTAATGATCTATGAGATTGGAAGTAAATATAGAAAAGAGATATCGCAGCTTATATAGGGTACACTTGCTTTCGCTATGCTCTTTTAAGTGAATATATTTCTATTATTATTATTCAGTATTCAATTAAGTTTGATAGTCGCAATTCAGCTGAGCTTGTTAACAAGTCGCTATTACGTGGCAATAATTCGTAAACCAATTATTTTCATACTATATAGTGTATATATATCGTATCGTATCATTTCTACGTCATGTCAAACAAAACGTCATCCTCAATTACCTGTCATTATATCATTATATCTAGCTACATAGTATAGCAAGGTTGCCGCAAATATAGCGTGGGACACTAAAATACTTTTCTACTTTATTTTCTCTTCTGGTAAGTATAGTATATCACATATATCATGGATAGAGGAGCCACATAGTACTTCGGTTCAATTGTTGCAGTTCATCATTTAAGCAATATCGATTTATTTCAATTGGTCAGCATTTAATACGAATTGTAGTTATGAAGAGAGAGCAGAGAGAGTCTTTATGAGTCTAAGGTACCGGCGGGACGTAAGTTTAAATATTTGCCAAGCAAAGAGCAGCCCCAGCCTTCTAAAGTGATATTGGCCATGCACACTCACTGCAAAGGGGGAGAAGGGTATATGCAGGGAGGCGGTACATCCATCAGGGTCATAGAGCAACTGCCTCAATTGTTTCGTGTGTGCATTTGACAAAGTGAATCGCTTACACATTGCTGGCTTGAGAAGGGTTGCGTAGGGTTGCCAACACATACAGATTGGCTGCCAAAAAGACAACTCTAACTGGCCTGAAAAGTTATTCAACTAGAGAACAGAGTAATGAGTAAAAAAATGAAAGATCAAATAATGATGCGATGGGTTTTTTACATGCTTCATTTTTTTGCGCTTGTTAAAAGTACTCGGTGTATTTTGATGCGGTGTTTTTTTTGAATGTGTGTAGTTTTTTACTGTAAAAGTATTAGAATCACGCTATGTAGAGGCTTAAAATGAGTACAACTTGTTCAGAATTGAGTACAGAGCATTGCAGACTCAACTGTACCCCTACTAAGCTGCCTGCTGCATATTTGATTTTACAGGGTATACAACTAGTGAGTAGTTCAGACTTTGCTGATTTTTTTTCTGCTGGCTACTGTGTTAATTTTTTAAAAGGACGCCAACTGTCATGATGCTGCGCGGTTGATAATGATGAAGACATGGCAAAAGCAAAGAAACAACAACAGGGTGCGCGTTGTTATTTATCTTGTGCAGAGCATGAAATGTAAAACACTTGAACTGAGTGGAAACGAAGGCGAAAGCAAAAGAAAAAAAAAAATAAGCAACAAAACAAAACACTGACAGACAAGAATAGAGACTGAGAGAGAGAGAGAGAGAGAGAGACAGCGAGAGACAGCTACACCTACTTACAGGAAAAAGACAAGAAGATGAGCGCGAACGGCGGTGTTGATAATGACAGCAGTGACAAAAGCTCTGCACAACCCCCTCCTCCTTCCCTCCTCCCCTCCCCCCCTCTACCCCCTTGTGCACAGTTGTAATGTGGATAGACCTAGGTGGATGGGACTGTTGTTGTCCGAGAGACGAGACCCGGTTCCTTCCCACATTCTACCTATGTGTGTATGTCCTTGGTCCGTTTGCAGCCGTCAGGCTGTTCTAGTTAAATTGCCTGTCCTCGAGGACATAGTAGTAAATCAGACCCCGACAAAAGATCTACAAAAATTCTCAGGGAGAGAGAGAGAGAGGGCGCACAAAATGGCCAAGACTTAAATGATATATGCATGTATTATACTATTCATAATAACAGAATAGAACATTGACTGCCCTCACACCCCCACGCCTGCTAATGAGCTGCATGAAATGAGAACATCCTCAGGCGAAATGTCCTAAAGACGCTACCCTATAGAGGTAGTGCTGCCGAAAATAATCGCCTATTTACATGGTTTAATATAAAATATGTTCAATTTATAGATATCAATCAAAGTAATAAGTTAAGTTACTACAAGTCACTTTGTAGCCACTAAAATTTGAATTTAAGTTTTGCGGTGCACCGCATTGTATGAATCCTTAAGCGAAATATCCTATTATATTTAATATATATAATATGTTCAATTTATCAATGAAAATCAAAGTAATCAGTCAAATTAATACTAGTTACTTTTGTAGCTGCTAAAATATTGATATAAGTTTTGCGGTGCACCGCATTGCTTGAATCCTTAAGTGAAATATCCTATTATATTTAATATATATCATATGTTCAATTTATCAATGAAAATATAGGTAATCAGCCAAATTAGTACTATAAACTTTTGTAACTGCTAAAATATTGATTAAAGTTTTGCGGTGCACCGCATTGTAAGAAATACAGCAGGCTAGATTATAGCACACACTACATACCCTACCCATGCAGTTGGCAAGAAATGAGCTCAAGTTGCTGCGCTTTCAATGATCTGACAAACATTGGAAGTACATATCTGTTGGGGAACCTCTTGTAGGGTTTCTTTTTTTTGTTAAATATGTGTGTGTGTGTGCCTATTGCTGAGTGGTTTGCTGGCTGGCAGTAGAGTTGCCAACTATGCCAAAGCCATAAGCAAAGCGAAAATCAGCTGAAGCATCCTGCACATAGTTCATCAAGTTGGCAAACAAACGCATGCCATACCAACGACGCAGGCAATGCATATCTCAGCAGGGTTGCGATGGGTATGGCTTGGGGCGGAGGGGATTGTATGGTTGTTTGAAATATGTTTGAGAGAAGGGGAGGGCAGGGCAGGGCAGGGTAGAGCAGGGTAGAGCAGGGCAGGGCAGGGTAGAGCAGGGTAGAGCAACTAACGGACAATGCAAGTTATCGCATTACGTCCAGCAGAGCAAAATAAAGAGAGAGAGAGACAGAGAGCGAGAGAGAGAGGTAGCTGGTCAAATAGTATAAACTTGGCCGAAGGTTTCGTAGGGTCCCGAGTGCCCCCGAACCAGGCACTTGGAACAAGTGGCAAAATAATTACCGAAAACACACCGACACTGAAATTCGGTTTTCCAGCGACGACAAACTTTGCTTGCAGCCGGTTGCGCATAGTTCAGTTTTACGTTTAAAATACCCTAGCAGCAGCTGCAACTGCATGCGGGTATGCTAGACTAGCAGGCAGCAGGCTTGCCAAGGTACACATACCCCAAGTAAATAGGTTTATTAAGCTAGCGAAAATTGTTATTAAGTTTTTCAACTTTTACTGGGTAACAGCTAGTCTATCATTTCTCTAGGTGCTGCTGCTCCTCTGTGCTCTGTTGGGTAGCTCAACTTACATAAATTCAATTGTGTCGGTGTTGGATTCGATTCTCAAGTAGATTGGAGTCGGTTTAGTTTCTGCTTCCTTGGCTTTTTTTTTTTTTTTTGGTTGCTTGTTATTGCAGTTGGCCCAAACCGATTTGGCCACAATGCTTGAGCGTATGTATGTGACTTTTGGGCGCTTTGTGTCAATTGGCAGCACTTAGGCCAATGGCTCAGTGAAGCAAGAGCACAATGCTTGACTCTGTGTGTGTGTGTGTGTGTGTGTGTGCTAACTTGGCCAACAAGGTCGAGACAGGTGTGAGCAAACATACGTAGAGCACATCTCTGGCCATCTAATCGTAGCTATTCGCTATCTAAACTCGAAAAGTGACTGTTTTTCTTGCTTGCGCTCATTGAAATGGGGTTTTCTGTCTGTTTGAACACATAGATCTCTGGTATTATAAAAGCTAGAGATATCAAATTTGGGTTGAAGATTGCTGTCTAAGATACGCATAGGAATGTTTTATCAAATATTGGATGCCACGCCCACAACTTGAGAAAATCGCTAATTTGTTTGTTTTTTGCAGGGCATCTAACTGTCTATGTATTTTCCTACTAGTTGCTGATTTATTCCTAAAGAGATACCCAGTGTCATTATCATCAGCTGCCTAGCAGCTGCCTTGAGTTTTAATGGGTTCAGGATATGAAATCATTTAGAGTTGGGCATAATAATCAACTGTCGGTTGAGTCACAAGTTTTGCGCATTGGAACCCTGCTGCCCTGCAGAGCGCCTCTGCATAATCACTCGTCTCCAAGTTCAGTTCCAAGTCCATTCCATCGGCTCAACCGTTTACTAAACTGAATCCTTGTCTTACCGCATCGCATGGCAATGCCAATTTATTTAATATGCCGTACGTGAGTTTCCGTCTTAAGTTCTGTTTCTGATACAGATTGAGCATTACTAGTGACCGAGACACCTTACTCACATCAGCTTGCCAGTCTGGGATACCCTACACTGAGAGTAGACTTGATTTGAGCTAAAGAAAGAACGCTTGCCCTTTAAAATATTAAATGAAGACATTAAATTAAAATAATAAAAATATAATAAAATAATAAAAATATATAAGTATTTTTTTTTTCTGCTTAGGGTATGCCAAGTGCGACTCTAAGTGAAGTTCTTCAGAATTGCTCCTTTCGTTTTGAATTTTTTTCCATTCGTTTTGCCGCTGTTCGTTTCATTTCACTGGACGTTTTCAAATTTTTCACTCCAATGCATTTAAGCAGCGCCACAAGAAGAGGAAGAAGTAGAGGGAGAAGAGAAGGAAGATGATGATGATGATGATGATGAAGAAGATGAAGTGAATCTTCAGCGAAGAGGCGATTTTTTATTTGTCATATTCTGCTGTCCGACCATTTGTAATAAGCAATGCCAGGCATGGCTGAAAAACATGTGAGAACCGCTCTCGCATGGTCGAAGGGGTCGTGTTCAGGGAGGGATGGGGTAGGGTGGTTATGTGGGGTTTTTCTGGGTCGGTTCTGGTCCCTAGTTCTTGGTCCGCTGGGTCGAAAAAACAAAACCTTTTTAAATATTCGCTTTTGACTGCAGTCCCCACTTCTGGCTGCTGCTGCTGTTGGAGAGGCGTGAGTTGGGCTATGTGTGTGCATAACTGTACTTATACACATACACATGTGTGTCTGTGTGTGTGTGTGTGTGTGTGTGTGTGTCTAAACAGCTGGCTCAGTGTCCAACCGTCTGACTGGCCGACAGCTTGACTAGTTTGCCCGCCAGCTTAGCGTTAAAGAGGATTCCGTCAAGGACACCGGCACAGGCGAATTATGTTCAAGTTTATGTGCATCTCTGTTGTATCCATAGGCGCGGCCCCGGCCCCCCATCCGGTTGGGTTCCTCATCTGTGAGTCTTTGTGTTTGCGCATTCAAGTGGCGTCGCTGCAGCAAGTGCAGCAGTCGCGGCATATGTCGTGCCTGCCTCCTCCGTGTCCACTTCGTATCCCTCAGCGCCCTCTTTACTAGGGGGGATGGGAAGGGAGGGCTTACAATCCCAGGCACTTGATTTCTTTATTGTTCAGCCGAGAGAGAGTGAGACTGGGGAGAGGCTGAGGCAGTGGGTCAGGGAGTGCTCTCATATTTATAGAGATTCACGCGAGCTACTCGCACTGCAGCTAACCTAATCCAGCTGCGTCCCTAATTGCAACCTGCTTGGGTGAAAATCTCCACTACGCCATTAGCCAACATATGTCCGCAAATCCGATCAGTATGCAGATGTATGCAGTGGTTATAATAGTACTACATACGATATGCAGTGTCCTTGTCAAGGTATTAGAGGAAGCAGATCTCCTAGAGCGGTCTCCTAGTTACAGCTTAAGCGGACGATTGAAGAGTTACGATGTACAGGGTGCTCTTTTAGTTATTTAAACAAAAAACAAGAGAGAATTCTTCTTGCGATGTATCGCAAATGAATGCGATGAATGCGGTGGTTTCCCAAAAGTATCGCAAAGTATGCGATGGCACGAATTGCGGTACTTGTAGGACTAAAACGTGAGTGAGAATGCGTTGAAAGCGTTTGCGGTCGTTAATGTATCGCAAAAATTTGCGATGGCTTGCATTGCGGTACTTGTATAAAAATGCGGTGTTTTAAGTGCAATTCCTTGCAGATCAATAGACTTTTTGCTGATTCGGTTAGCCATGATATGGGTGTATTTACTACTTATAGATATAATAAACAATGCTTTCGCCAAGTGGTCGAGGTGCTGTAAGGGGGAAGAGGCACTTCGTATAACTGTTTTTGTTTACTACGCTGACCTTCGCCAGTTAACTGAGTTTTTATAAATTTTGAGAGGGTTCATAGGTTCAATAACAACAACGCAGTATGAGAATATTTATTGTCACTACGTGTTCACAACGCACATAACTGGACACACACACACACACACACACACACACTCATACACACACAGAGAGAGAGGCATATCGAACGGAATATTGATGACAGAACTTCATGAAGCATAAAAAAATGTTGTGCAATGCGTAAATGTCAGATAAACCACAGAGAGGGAGAGAGAGAGGGAGAGGGAGAGATATGCCAAACGATATACTATATACCATGCTATTTTTTTTGTCAGTTCTGCCTGATTTGCTGCGCTTTTCCTGTACGCTTGTTGTTGTTATCGTTATCGTTATCGCTGCAGTTTTTTTTTCTTGAACTAAACTTAACCAAACGAGGCGAGAAGAGTGCACGATGAATCGCTCGACTATGCATGAGTTCTATCCCACAACTCTTCCCCCTGGAAACCGTAGCCAGGCTAGGCATGCGATGTGGCAACGCCGGACATCGCAACATCGCTTGGCGTTGCCAAATGAATTTCGTCAGCGGCAGCGAAGGTTGAAATTGGCTTTTTTTGGCCTTTTTTTTGTTTTTTTTTTGTTCTTTTGGCGAACGCACTTTGAATTTTAATGTGGCTCAAGCGTTGACGCAGAGCAACAGTGGTTCGTCTGCCTTTTTACCCTTTTTTATTCTTTGTTTTTTTCTCTTTTTAACCCTATGCCAGCTTTTTGTTTGTCATTCCTTCACACACACACACACAGAGAGAGGAGGAGCATGAAATGTTAGTCTATTTCATTAGCAGCACAGTCAAAGAGCATAAGAAATTGTGTTTGCTGGGGGGGAGGGAGGCGTAGTCGATTCTGGCTTTGGTTTAGTGGCCATGTCAGCCCATCCCCCACACCCCTCCGCTCCCTCCATTCCGCCTGTGCCATCAACACATGCTTTTCACGCGACGATAGACGAGGCACTACAAAAAGACCGCAATGCGATTGGATTAACATTTACGGAATATCTATAGCATACTTATGCGGGCGACGTCACTCAGCCTGTCCCCAGGCTGTCATTTAGTCAGTCTGACAGTCAGGCAGTCATGGAGTCAGTCAGGCAGTCAGTCAGTCTGTGAGTCAGTCAGTCAGTCTCTCAATCAGTCAGTCAGTGAAACAGTCAGTCAGTCAGTGAGACAGTCAATCAGTGAGTTAGACGTTCACTCAGTCAGTCAGTCAGCCACATAGTAAGTCAGTCAGTCAGTCACTGGGGCAGTCAGTCAGCCATACAATCAGTCAGTCAGTCATTCACTCATTCACTCAGTCAGTCTGTGAGTGCGTGCGAGTGAGTGCGTCTTAGTTTGCGGTTGAACACTTGGGTGAATGATTGGCAAGCAGCATATTTGAATATTTGATTGTTCTCGTCTCTCACTCTCTATCTGTTCTTCTATCTTCTTTTATCTCCTTCTCTCTTACTTTCAATTCACACGCAGAGTGTGTGTGTGTGTCTCTATGTGTGTGTGTGTGTATTTCATTTATTATGCGTGCATGTGTGACTCTTACGTGTTGCGTTGTTCCGCAAACTACAAGGATGGTTATTCAGATCTTTTCTATTTGTGCACTGCAAGAAAAAGTTGAGAGTTGAGAGAGTTGAATTGAAGTTGAGAGAAATGTTCTGAAAAAAATTAAAAAAAAAATTAAATTAATTAAAATTATATAATAAAATGTTTGAAGCTATGATGCTATAATAAATGATATAATGCAAATTTATGATCTTTATACTATACAAATAATTTAATTAATTCACATGGCATTGATCTTAGCTTTATATGAAACTTTCAAGCCCTAAATTGTGTTTAACTGATAATATATCTCAGTTTGTGATAGAAAATTTCATCCTCTGGTCTCCCACCTCTTCGCTCAGTGTATACATGGCCGACTTTATCGGTTTCCCCTTGAATACATGAATATTTTCACTTTGTTGCCGTAACTATTCACTTTTGTGCGTCATTTGAGGGAGCTGTCCTGCCCCTCCCAATCCCAACCCCCCCTGTATGGGTATAGGGAGGAATATGCCTGACTGTGCCTGAGTGCCGAGCCGTGGTCCGTGGTCGCTTCCACTTTTCGGTAATGTGTGCGTAAGGTCATGACACACATTTGACAAAAAAGTCAGGTCCCACATGCTGCCAGTCAGGCAGTCAAGTCCTACGTTCTTGGTCCTTGCGCGTTGACCGTCATTGCCCTTTTTTGCTCTACTTGCGCCTCAACGGACCGAAGGCTTCATTAGACCGCTTTCCCCTCCAGGTCTCCAACCTAGAAAAAAAAAAGAACAAAAATACGAAAAAAAAACCACTGTGAACCTCTACCCTTTCTCCTGTTCTCCAGTATTACTTTGGCTAATTTGACCTTGTCCCATGTTTACCCCCCACTCCCCTCTGGATAAGTCTTCTTCTTGGCATCCAGTGGAGCGGCAATAAAAGTGCTCTACGTATAAAGCAATAACTCATGTAACCTTTTCCAACACTGCTTTAATAAATTCTAATTGAAACATTATTTTAGAGAGTTTTTATTTCTCTCCAAGTCAAATCAGAATTGCAAGAAAACTTTAACGATTTTTTACACTATTGATTCTGCAATTAAAACTATCAATAGTAGCGATTTAATTCGATAGATAAGCATAGCTAATTCTTTAATTAATATGATACTAGTATTTAAGGTTCAAATATTTTTAAAGTTTTGAAAAAAATAATCGATTAATTAAAAACAAGTATTAAATCATCCAGACTATCGATTTTATCAGTATTATTTGTTTTGAAATATAATGTATATCATATCATATCTTGGCCATATGATTTACAAACAAGCTGATAAAGTTGAAAAAATTATGAATCTTAAAGAACCTTCAATAAAATCAAGAACAATTTCTTAAGTAAGCATGTAGATCTTATTATAAGCTTGATATGCTGACAAGGACAGAATTTCTTTAATTCAATATAACACATGAATGTCAAGGAATTATCCAAATTAACACACACACTCCCACTCACACACACACACATAGAGAGAGAAACACATGTGTAGAGTTTTCACACGAAATGCCGTCGCGTGGAAGAAATATTGTAATGAATACGTAGCCAAGAAAGGGATGGAAAGTGGAAAGAAAGGGAAAAGAAAGCAAGAGGTAGGCAGGACTAGGCGAAAGAGATTTATGCCTCAGCTACAACAAAAACAACAAGTGCAATTAAAACAGCGACGGCAGCGACAAATAAGAATGTGATAAAAATAAAACAACAACAACAAGAACAACAAAAAAAGTGAGAAGTCGTCATCATCATCATCATCGTCAGTCAGCGAGGTGACCGTCAGGCCTAACCCCCCCTTGCTGCCTACGCCCCTGCCTACTGCTTATCTGGGCGCTGGATTCGCAGAGCGGCGAAAAATGAAAATAAATGGCGACGGGCGCTTTTAATGACGCAGCTGTAAACACTTTGAAGACGTTGCCGCCATGTTTGGCTGCTGTCCTCTCTCTCTCTCGCTCCCTCTCTCTCTCACTTGAAATGTATTAATAATTGCCTAATGTCTAATTAGCCATGCACTCTACACACACACGCACACACACACACACACACACGCGCACACACTCACACATGCGCAGCATTGGCGGCAGGCCATAGCGTAGATTCATACACATACGTGTACGCCCTGTGCTTGCCTTGTGCGCCCTGTCAAACAATTTTTGAAACGAATATTTAACCGGCGTCAAAAATGCGCATAAGCCCGGGCAGCAGCCCCCGTGCCCACGCCCCTCTCTTTGCCTGCGAAGGGGTATAGGCTAGCAACGCCAACTTCGCGCTCCACTCTCACTCTCACTCTCGCACTCTCTCTCTGACTTCGTTTCTTTGCTGCGTCGTGCTTCGTTTAGGTACTTTTTTTTTTAGCATTGACACTTCGTGTGCACGAGAGAGAATTTCCCTTTCATAGTGAGAGAGCGCGCGCGACTGCAGCTGTGCTTACTCGCTAACCCGATCGCATTGCCGTCCCCTCCCCTCCCCGCGCCGCACCGCACAGTAAGTTTTGCTTGGCACCTGCTGCACCTGTTGCTGTTGTGTGTGCGCTAATGCGAAATAATAAAAGAGAAAAATTCGAAAAATAAAGAAAAGGTTCCTTTTAAAATTCTCCCTCTCTCTCTCTCTCTTTGATGGCCTAACCAACTCAGCACAGCTTAAGCAATAACTTAAAATAATTCATTTATTTATTTTATTTTCATAGACAAAGATTTACTTAATTTCTGTCAATAGCAGCAGCAAATTCTCTGTTGACACATAACATTTTCAATTTTCCGTTTTCCATTTCTATTTTCCATTTTCTGTGTGTTTGTGTGTTTTTTTTTTGTGAAATGTGTCAACAGTTTTCGGTTTAGCATACAAATTACAATGCTTACAATATAATTTGCAAATGAAATCGAATTTCTGCATGAATTCACATCGCAATTAACAAATTCTGCTGCAATTTCACTTGCATTGAGATAATTGAATTTTCCATTGGATAAACCCTCTACTTAAGGATTTCTGAAAGGGTAAACAAAGTTTATTTTAAATAGATAATGATTGGTAGAAAAGCTTCAAGTAGTAAATCTTTTATATAGAGCACCCTTAAGTGTTTTATTTTTATTTTTTCAATCAGTTCTCAACCACTTAAAGCACTTTTTAAAACTTAAACTCAAAGATATCTGCTGATATGAAATTACAAGGGTTAAGAAATATTTTCCATGAAGGGAAAAATCTATGAGTCTGCAATATTTTTAAGAATATCTCTGTATATCTAATGCCTTAGAAAAGCATCAATCAATATTCAACTATTCCTGGAATTGAGTGTTTTATGAGTTAGGACTGATAGCTGAGAGTGACTTGCTATCTAAAAAACTGCAGTTCATGCAAAAAGAGCTTGATAAGGCTTAAAGTGCTTACTTACTCAACCAGAATCAACCAGAACAACACTCAAAAGTCTCAAAGTGAACCAAATATTTATCAGCTCCTCCGAGCTGGGAACCGCCTGAACTGTAAGGTTACCGATAACACACGACAGATACGACGGCTGCAGATAGAGATTCCATTACTTCTCAGATCTTTTCCGTATGCCATTCCTATAAAAGGCTTTGGTCGGGCCTGGGAAGCAATTAAATCCACTCGAACTATCTGACAAGCAACATGGATCGTTGGCAAAATCGCGTAGCTGTCGTCACTGGAGCCAGCTCCGGCATTGGATCGGCCATTGTGGTAGATCTGGTCAAGGCGGGTCTGGTTGTGGTAGGACTGGCACGCCGGGTAGAGCGTGTACGAGAGCTACAGAAGTTGGTACCGGCTGCACGTCGGGATAAGTTGATTGCGCT
Source organism: Zaprionus kolodkinae (assembly GCA_018901885.1). NCBI lineage: Eukaryota > Metazoa > Arthropoda > Insecta > Diptera > Drosophilidae > Zaprionus > Zaprionus kolodkinae. Next base: position 456,379 of record JAEIFM010000155.1, on the reverse strand, counting down.
GCAGTGCGATGTGGGAGATGTGAACTCGGTGAAGGAAGCCTTCGATACGATCGAGAAGCAACTGGGCACCATCGATATTCTGGTGAATAATGCTGGTACCCTGCATAATGGCAGGCTGGTGGATATGCCACTCTCTGTAGTCCAACAGACTGTGCAAACCAACATCATGGGGATTGTGGCCTGCACCCAGCGTGCCTTCCAAAAAATGAAGAAACGAAACTTCGATGGTCACGTCATCTTGATCAACAGCATCCTGGGCCACAAGGTCTTTGGCCCTGTAGAAGGAAAGGCACCGGAATTCAATATTTATCCACCCACCAAGCATGCGGTGACTGCCTTGACCGAGCTATACCGCCAGGAGTTCATTGGGCTGGGTACCCGCATCAAGATTACGGTAGGTGGATCATTCCCGCACCTTGCTACACTTTACTCATCTTCATATATCTTTATAGAGCGTCAGTCCTGGTGTGGTCGACACAGAGATCGTTCCAGACGAGGTGCGTAAATCTGCCAGTGAGAATATGCTGAAGGCAGAGGATATTTCGCAGGCGATTCTCTTCACTCTGGCCACGCCCCCACGCATGCAGGTGCATGAGATCATTATCAAGCCAGTGGGCGAACTTCTTTAGTACTATATACACTCTATTTGTATTTCCCTTTGTTTTTTATAGTAAATAAAATGGAATAGTAAGTAAGATGACAAACACAATTTCTGCTTATCGTTCGCGTACCTCTTGAGTATTAAATCGATTTTTTTATTAGTGAATTGAAGTGTAGGAGAACCTACCTGATTAGTTATAATATTAGCTGATAACTAGACAAGTATACTAGAAAGATAACAGTTTGGAGAGCTTAAGCAAATATTGTCTTATTTCGATACTTAATTAGATGAATACGTGCGTGATCACTATCGATAACTTTGTTTGCTTTAGCTACTTTTGCGATAATCGAGAGAAAACTCCTACTATCGATTGATTTCCAAAGAGTTTTCCAACAGTTTTTAAATGATTATGGATCATTTTTGGTCACTTGATAAGCCAGATACATCGGTATTCGCATTGATTACTCCATAAATTAGCCAATGTCATTGAGGATTATATCGCAAATAGGAAAAGATGCTGCTGGGGCAATTAATTTTAATTGTCTCATCGGTGGCTTTTGTCTGCTAAATTTCATGGCATTTAAACAGCATTAAAATTGAATTAAATATTCATATCGAATTTAACTGGAAAGCGTCGTATCGTATGGGATGGTATGGTATGGTATGGGGTCGCCTGGCAGCGACAACAAACTGACGCATTGCTGTTAAATGCCAGATAAAAAGTGACAGCAAGAGAGCAATGGGAGGAGGAGGAGTGCACCCACACCCACACCCACAC